>BMAC01000056.1:83094-115339 GCA_014905375.1 Phtheirospermum japonicum | reverse complement strand
AAAAGTGTTGCATGGAGGGGCATACATACTTGAGAATGCCAAAGGAATAGCTCTACCTAAGAGCTGGAATATTTGTCATCTGAAGAGGTATTACGCCTAGATGGCGGGATGTTTTGTGTTTTACCCTCGAGGGCGGATGTTGGTTTCATTACCCTTCGGGGAGGGCTGTCTTGTGTTTTACCCTCCGGGGCGAATGTTGGTTTCATTACCATTCGAAGCGGGCTGTTTTGTGTTTTACCTTTCGGGCGGATGTTGGTTTCATTACCCTTCGGGGCGGGCTGTTTTGTGTTTTACCCTCCGGGGCGGATGTTGTTTCATTACCCCTCGGGGCGGGTTGTTTAGTGTTTTACCCTCCAGGGTGGATGTTATTTCATTACCCTTCGGGGCGTGCTGTTTGTGTTTTACCCTCCGGGGCGGATGTTGGTTTTATAAATAATGGAAACTTGTTGAATATTTCATGAAATTTTTATGGTTTTTATGAATGGTTGGGTGATGTGACTTTAAGTATGTTTGATTTACATATTTGAGGTCGCTTCTGGGAAGGATATGTTTGACTTACATATACTTCTAGAATTATCGTGTGGATTATTAATTTTTTGCATTCAATTATGCGGGCTAACATATTTGACCTATATGTGCGAGTTCGTTTCGACTCATTTTGATTGTTTTTGGCTCATGGTTTGATGGTTTTTGGTATATCGAACTCATGGTTTTATTTATGGAGGTCTGAAGCATGGTTGTGATTTACTTGAAATTTGGGACGGTGTAAGCCCTAGTTTGGGCTTCAAGTTCTGACCAATTGATGTCGCCTTCCAGTTCGTCATGTAGGCCGGGGGAAGGGGAGGAAGGTTGGTTCGCCTTCTTTTAAGGATGTAAGGGTTTTTGGTGAGATTGGAATCGAGAGAGAGGTCTGTATTCTTAGAATCAGGGGTGGAAGATGCTAATTTCACCATTAATTGAAGAACACAAAGAGAGAGAAGCAGGAAAACACAACAATACTCAGCAGATGCGATACACATATAATTTTAAATTAAAATTAGTTGCCAAAAGGAGAAGATTCAGGGGACTTACTCATTCTTGTTGTCGCTAATGTCGAAAATGGGCGATGGATGCTGATGATTTACGGAAAATAGAGAGAGCGCGAGCTTTTTTACAGAGTGAAAATGGCGATATTTCTCGTGTATTTTGGTAAAAGTGACAAGCAAATGGAAATGGAAGGGTTTTGTGTATGATGGACGGCGTGAAAAGCTGATGGGACAAATTGGAGCGAGAAGTTGGTAGGGTTTTTTAGGAAAGTTTTGGGCCTTTCGTTTTGGGCCCACAACGTTTAATATATTACGAGAGTGTTGGGAGGTGACACGTATTCAACATGCTGTCAGGCTGCATTTAATGAATATTTGAAGAGACGTGATGGGTAAAGGGGAAGCATGTTTTGACTTTTCGAGGGCATATTATTATATTTTCTTAGATTATTGTGCCCGAGTATGGCTGCAGGTCGCGGATGGAAGGTTTTATGGTTTTAGGTCGATGGATTCATTAGGTCGACATATATGAAATTTGGGGGACTTATAATCGACCTCTTCTTCTGGGAGGAGCATTCTTCCTGGAGGTTGAGCGAGCTCAGTGAGCTGGTCTTTCGGAAGTCGCGATTCCATGTGGCGAACTGGATTATTTGGAAATGTGGTATGGTAAGCTAGTAGGGCAATTTATTTATAATTTCTGCTTAAAGTTTTATTATGGTATCTGGTGGTTGCGTTTTGTTAACCTTCTTTTACATATTCTACCTGATTTCGTACCTCAATCAGCCAAAATATGGGGGACTAGCTGATACGATACTAAATATTCATGTAAGCTATATGCTGGTATTTATGGAAAGCGGCCTCATTTCTCGTAAGAAGCATTTCTTCTGGGAGGTGAGCGAGCTGGTTTGAAGAGTAGCGACCTGGAGTATGAGGATGAGTTCTCATATAGGGTTACGACCTCTTAGGATATTAATTGTCTGGCGTTGACTGATAGCTCGGTGTTGGGCTTTTTAAATATTGGGCCCAAATGGGCTGATATGGATTGTATTGTGGGGTCCCAGCGAGAATCAAAGACCCGGGCTATTCTGGTAATTTAAGCGAGAGATCCACTATTTATGAGAACTTAGCATATATGAGAAATCCTAATTCTAAGTCGGTCATGGTAATTATAGAATTATAGTGGGAGAAAGTAACCCTAACTTGGGGAACACTTCTCTCGCCTATATAAAAGGGGTGTTTTCCTTTTCTTTTTTTTTTAAAGTTGTTTTATCACGATTAATCTCTCGAAATATCTCTGGCACTCGCTAACTTAAGTATCGGAGGGTTTTTGTCGGGGTCGTCTACCGCCTTGGCTGAAGGTGTTGTTTTGCAGGATCGATCAGGTCGCTAGGAAGTTTTTGAAGATCAATCAGGTCGTTGTGACGTAATTGGAAAGTATTTTAGGTTTTTGATCTCTTACTTTGACGTATTTCTGGAACCACACAAACTTTGATGTAATGCCGGTATTTGTCTATTCTTTTGACCATATAGTATTCTCTGTATTATGTTTCATTTATTTCGTAATTAAAAAGTTCCGCATTAGTTTTGTCTATTCCTTAAATTAATAATTCTATGACATATGTTATGCTGAAAATTATTGTTCATCTGATTTGAGATAGATAATTGATATTAGTTTTAAACCAACACAAATAATTTTATATACTTATAAATAATCTCAATTATAAAGGGAGTAAGCTCTATTAGAAAATGACTCCATGTACCGAAAAAATTCAGAATATTATCAATAATACATACGATAAAATATTGTCAGGATAGTCAAATAGTAAACAATAAATTTTTTTTGGATTAATAAGTCACTTTTTGAATTAAATAATTTTTAATAAATTTTACAATTTTATTCGATATGCTTGCACAATACGCAGGTTCCCAAACAAGTTAGCTAAAACTTGGGGTTCCGTTGATATTAAAAAACAGAAATTGCCTGTCGATGACCGAAAGCAAACATCAACTTGCAAAATAAAAAATGATGTTATTTTATATGAGAATTTGAAAGTCATATTGAATTTACGAATCCAGAAAATGTCGTGGTATTTGATACAACTAGGCTTCTTTTTATTTAATATCAAAACTATACAATACTTTTCCCTACATGACATTCCATGCCTCACATGTGTAATAACACAGTATGCCATCAACTCTAACGATGCCTCTTGGCCCTGACCCGATCAATAGTGCAAGAATCAAAAACCTCATTGTGAGTTCGTAGGTTTATGGATGTTAAAATAAATATCACTAGATCGATATTAAGTCAGGTGTTAAAACACCAAAAGTAACACTAAACACTAATAATAAAAAGTAGCGGAATAATTAAAAGGAACACAGCAAATTAAATTTCGTTCGTAAGCAACGTGCTTACGAACTGGGTATAGAAACTCGAAAACTATATTAATTTAATTATTTCAAGATCAAACACACAATAGTAAAGTAATATATGAAAATATTAGTATCAGCACTTGATACTAACACTTGCCGCCACGCTTGAGATGATCTTCTCCGATAGTTACACAACTTCAAAGATGTACGTGTTTGGAATGGTGGCTTCAAGTTTTCCTTGTGTTCTTCTACTTGTGCGTCCTTCTTTCTGCGTCAAAACTCGTCCAAGTTGTTCTTGTTGTCTCTTCTCCACACTTTAGATCGTCCACGACTTCTTGTCTTAAATAGACAAGAATCTTAGTCTTGACAAACAAGTAAACTAATCCTAAACTCTAACTAGGAAATAAAATAAAAACCAAATCTAATTTCCTGATATTTTGGGACCAAGAAAAGCAAATAACATCAAAGGAAAATAAGGAATAATTGCCAAGAATAAAATTCCAAACAATCTCCCCCTTTTTTCCTTTGTAGACAGAATCACAAAGACGCACCAAATTGTTCAAAAAATCCTCCTAAATTTAAACTCCCCCTTAATACATACCCATTGTTCAAAAACACAAAACACAATCAATTCAAATAAAAATTATTTCTTAAAAACACAATAAATCAACGGCTAGAAGCACGAGGCCTCATTGAACGACGGGGAGAAGGTCCTTCATCCCGAGCCTTCGTCTTGCCCTTGGCGAAACGAGCCACATCCTCATCACTCTCCGTTGACTCATCTTCATATGCAGCTGCAGACCATCATCATCATCCTCATTGTCCTCATTGCCATCCTCGTCCGCGTCTTCTCCATCATCTCTCCCTTTTTGTTCGGAAAGCAAAAGGGCCTCAACGAACAAGTCACAAAGAGCCTGGAGCTGCACAACCCGAGCCTATAATTGGTCAATCTGATGATTGAGTAAAGCCACGTGAGCCCGTACCACCGGAGCAAAGAATTGAACGGTGTTAGAACTGGTGTTAGTATCACCAGAAACTCCAGCAGATCTAGTGGGCGCCTGCCACGGACGATCCACAACGCAAGTCCTAGCGTATGATGTCCACGCAATGGAAACCATTATGGCTCCACAGTGAGAACATCACCCTTAGTAGGACGAAAGCCTTGATTCTCAAGAATACTGAATATGAGGGACGAGAAACAAAAGGAGGAGGTCGCCTTGGATGTAGCAAATCGAGTGACAACATCAAACACGTGCTGACCAAAATTAAACTTAATACCTGGTCGAGCTTAAACGGAAGTTCTTCCTGAGGAAGTGTCACGACGGTGGCATTTTTCGAGGGAACCCAGTTAAAGATGGCGACCTTGTGCAGAACAGAATACAGAGAGGACAACTTCATACCAGACAACTATTCTTGCCATTTCGTATGCATACCTCCCGATAGGAAATCAATGATCTCATCCATGTCATCAATAGTAGAATCACCATGGTAATTCTCAGTGCCAAACAGTGCATTTATCAAATAGGAGTAGAAGAAAAAAGTTTCCCACGCGGCACAAAGACTTTCTCAAAACTAATGGACTTATGGTCAGCAATGGAGGGGAGCATGTTCGCATAGAATTCTAACACTACATCACAGACAAATGGCATGGCAGTTGAAACATTAGAGTACATACCTTTATTCTCAAGAAAAACAACCATATTCTGTCTTTTGAAAACATCAACCATCACTCTCCATTCATCAATCAATCCACGCTGACGGTAACCAGGGAACACTTCCTTAGCTTCCTTCGTCAAGAATTTGTTGGACACAGGAATGAGGGCTTCAATATCAACATCCTGCAACGGAGCCTCATCGGAGGTCTCAGAGGACTGTTCTGACGAAACGGAATGGATCGGTGCACTTTCAGAGGCAGCATTGTCAGAACCGGAGTTGGAAGATGAAATTGGATCAGTTGCAGGCGATATCAGGTTAAGTGACACAACACCCAAACCATCATGAGCTTCCTGGGCATATCTCTGGAACTTTAATTCAGACAACATAGCAGCTATTGTATCATTATCATCAAACTCCGAGGAGAAGCTAGCCTCATTTTCCGGTTGAGTCATGTTGAAAGGAGTTAAAGGAGGATCAGCCACCACTGAACAGGACGAGCTTTCAACTTCACCAGTAAAAAAATCAACAATTGTGAATGGGGGATCAGAAGAAATGGAGTCATCACAAATAGGTAGATTCTTCTTGTCTGCCAGATGCACAATCTGTTTCCGGCGTGGCGTAGGAGACTTGGTCAACCGTGGATGATTCGAACTTTTGTGTACCTACTTTTAAATTAAGTTTGTTAGGCTCAAAATCTCGGTCGCAAGAGTACGAGTTCGTTTGTAGGTTGCCAAGTTGAACCGAGTTGATTCTCTCTAGGAAAACTAATCGGAGGTTCCTTTTGTGTTTGTTTTCACGAATAAGAGAATAACAAGAAAAACCTATTCCGAACATTTAGAATCATTATGTTGACTTAAACGAAGAACTAAAAAATCAAAACTCTTGAAAAGATTTGAGAAAACAAGGGTTCTAGAGCTTCAAATCGTCTCCACGACCAATTGACAATCCAATCGATGGTTCTCAACGAATATAGGCTCTAAACCCATAAGATCTAGCCAACAATCATCACTAAACTCAATATAACAATCTCAACGTAATCAAGAAACCAATTCATCATGCTTGGGGGTTGAAGTTTTGATTATATTCTAGTAAGAATTTCTAACAAGCATATAATTAAAAAGCATGAGAAACTACTTAAACTAATTAAGCGAAGGAAATTAAAAACTTACTAATTAACTGGAGAAGAGTATCAACGTTCAAGCCAAGAATTAAACTAAAATCTACGTAACTAATTAATCTAAGATCTATTAAAACTAAGAAATATCTAATATCTAAACTTGAATTTGAAACTGAGAAAATAGAAGAAAGAAAATAAAGAACACTCTTGTGTGGTCATCCCCAAGAGGTTCGAGAGTTGGGAGAGAGTTCTCGTGTGTGCTAAGCATCGCTCTCTTTATAGGATTTGGTGGTCTCCTTTTCTCTCACCAAATCCTTGTTCCAAGAGATATCTTGATTTTGTTTCCAATAATAACTCTTCTCTTTTAATCCTTGAAAGGAAAGGTCTTATCCCCTTTCACAAGTCTCCCAGATGCTTTTAATATAGTAGGACCCTTTTTAAAGATGCGTTGGATTCGGGCTTTCTCATTTTATGGGCCAAAGACTCTTAATTTCCAAAACAGTGATCGCACTGGGTAACCCAGTGTGGATCAATGTACCTAGTGTTAGTTGTAACACTTCATATCGAGGCCCGATTTCGCTAAAACTCTACTTGTAGGCCCACACTCGACTATCTCCAGACCAAACTTCTTCAAAATACGTGGAATAAATATAAAATTAATTATTAAAATACGTAAAATCCTTTCTGCTTGATCCAACGGCTTCTTCAAGTGCAAATCCTTTTGATTCATGCACAAGGTCTGCTCAATATCTTCAGAAATCGCAAAGAAGATTTATGACTAGTAATGAACTTTCGTATTAAGAATAATATATTGTTTCTTATTCAGTTTTCTCTTATTATTTTTGTTTGGTTACCTATTTTTTTTTATTTGGTTCGAGATTGCCCTGCAATTATCGAACGTGAAGGGAATTCTTTGTTCAGTGGTGAAAATGTCAGTTATTCAAGTGAGTTGTAATTTTGGTAACAATAGTTTATAGATTAAATAGTTCTCATATATATGTTGTTACTAATTTGGTTTATTTTTTTCTTTTTAATGGGAATACATTATCAGACCTACACATTTGGAGGTCCTAATGATATTTGTCCATTTTTTGATGCAAAAATGTGGTGTCAAGAGAGAGTTGTCGTCACTCCAAAGGTCCATTACCCCATATTCTCACTCTGTTGCAAACAAAGAATGATACGTTTACCTCCTCAACGACCTACCCCGCCTTATTTAGATGAAATTCTCAATCCTCAAAGTGGAAGTTTGTATCAACATTTCAAAGAAAACATCAGGGTCTATAATTCACTGTTCCAATTCACATCCTTGGGAGGAAAAATTGATAACAGCATCAACAATGGTTCTGCCTCATATATATTTAGATTGAATAGCCAGACGCACCACAAGATTGGATCTCTATTGCTAATTCCGGGACAACAACCAAAATTTGCACAATTATACATACATGACACTTCTAATGAAGTGCCTAATCGTGTTTGCTGCAGTTTCTGAAAATTCTGAGGCGCCGAACATAAATAAAATCATTATTCAAGGCATTCTTGCTATGCTGAATGAAGTTAACGAAATCGTTAAAAATTTCTGTTTCGCAAGAGACTGATATGAGCAAGAAGGTCATATGCAAATGATGCTTAGGTTGTTATCTACTAGAAGTCGTGCCGAAAAAAACTACACTCGTATTTGCTCTGAGATTGCTGCTCTAATTATTGGAGATATACGTCTGGGGAATGGAGACAGGGATGTGATTGTTGAGCATAGAACTGACGGATTGAAAAGAATCGATATCTTACATCCTTTGTACATGGCCATGCAATATCCATTAGTGAGGATGGGTACACATTAGGGATACCTTTTTTTTATTCGTCGGTGAAGGAGAGATTAAAACGAAGAACAATTAGTATGAGAGAGTATTATGCATATGTAATAAAACACGCTCGATTATGCAAAACACTATTTTTCGACTTGGGAGATTTTTCCAGCAATTTATCACAGATGTGTTTTCTACGACTGATGAGGATAGATTACATTATATCAGAAATATCCAGAAAAAACTTCGGGCAGAAATGTACAAAGATGTTAAGGATGCAATGCACAAGGGGGATGTTAGAGGTGATTCGATTGGAAAGCGAGTGATATTGCCAGCAACATTTACTGGAGGCTCTCGATATTTATTTCATAACTATCAGAATGCTTTAGCAATATGTAGATACCACAGTTTCCCAGATTTATTTATAATATTTACTTGCAATGCTCAGTGGGTTGAAATACAAGAGGTTGTTAACTTGATAGATGGTCAGAGAGCTGAAGATAGACCTGACATAGTTGCAAGAGTTTTCAAAATAAAACTCAACCACCTCTTGGATGATCTTATGAAGAAGGCCCAATTTGGGACAGCTCTAGCAGGTATAATGATTAATATCATCTAATTTATAGCTCTCAATATTTAACTTTAAATTTATAAAACTAAATCATAGTATGGGAATTTGGTTAATTATTATATTAAATACATACTCCAACAAATTGTACATAATGTATATTATGTTAGTATTCAAATAATAAATGTTTCATGCATAATACTGTGTCTAAGAATGGGAAATTATTGCTACAAAGATACAAATTGTTTTCATACATCTATAGTTTGTGTGTCTGTGTGTGGGTGTGTGTTCGCGCGCATGTGTGTATTTGTGTGTTCTATTTTACGAAAATTCTAGGAGAATTATTTCAAATCAGTTTATTACATGTGTGGTTTCTTAACATGTTTCATCAATTTTTTTGTCCCAGTTACATATACAGTGGAATTCCAAAAACGCGGGCTCCCACATGTACATATTCTGTTGTGGCTTCAGCACGGCGCCAGATTTAAAAGTGTACCAGACATTGACAAATTTATGTCAGCTGAAATACCAGGTCAAACCACAAATCCAGTTGGTTATGAAGCGGTAACGTCCTTTATAATGCACGAACCTTGCGGAAATGCAAACTCGAATGCCCCTTTCATGGTTGAAAACAATTGCTCCAAGTTTTTTCCAAAAAGATTTTAGTCAGAAACCATTATTGACGACTATGGATATGTCATATATCGGAGGAGAGACACAGATAACTTTTTTGTAAGAAATGGAGTAAAGTTGGATAATGGATTTGTTGTCACTCATTATGTTGATTTGGTTGTTTGTTACAGAGCACATATTAATGTGGAAGTCTGTAATCAAACAAGAGCAATCAATATTTATTTAAATACATCAACAAAGGCCTAGATCGTGCAAGAGTTTTCATTGAGAATAACGACGAAAGCAACCAGTAAAATGACGTGCAACAAGTATCTGAGCAAGATGAAATAAAGGCGTATCTCGATTGTAGATCTTTCAGCATATGAGGCTTCTTGGCAACTTTTTATGTTCCCCATTCATCATAGAGAACCCTCAATTTTATGGTTTGCAATACATCTTTTAGAAGAACATAATATCTATTTTGCCGAGGAAGAACCACTGCAGAGAGTTTTGAGTAAACCAGATATTGAACTCACAATGTTCACCAAATGGATGGTTGCTAATCAACGACATGAAAATGCTCGACAATTGTTGTATACTGATTTTCCAACAAAATGGGTGTGGCTCAAGGACAAAGTGGAATGGAGACCAAGAACTAGCGGTCGATGCATTGGTAGGATGGTCTATATAAATCCTGCAGCCGGCGAGTTATATTATCTGCGCTTACTACTAAATGTGGTTAGAGGCCCAAGGAGTTACAAAGATATCAGAACAGTTAATGGTGTTATTTATCCAACATTTCAAGCTGCATGTGAAGCACTTAGCTTACTTGGAGACGACATTGAATGGAAAGAAGCTCTGATACAAGCTTCACATTGGGCCACATCAAAGCAGATCAGACACCTGTTTTTCACTATTCTCCTATATTTTCAGGTAAGTAACACTAAAATTACTCAATATAATTGATTTTCATTATCAGGAACAATTTTTTCGGACTTCTAATTTACATAATTTAATAACATGAATATATTTGGATTGTTTTAATGAAATATAAATAATGTTACATAACCACAGGCCTAACATATTGCAATTAATAAATACCAATTTGTTTATTTGTATCAAAATGGCAGTTATTATATCAATATACTAGTATCTCAGTTTGGTCTTGCAAATAATTTATATTAATACATTCAATAAAAAGTTATACAGTTCTCTCTCTTAATATATAAAAGTTCTATTTTAATTAATTTAAAAACATAAATGTATTTATATCATTATAGTTCAATAAAAATAATATTGCATAACTATGGAGCTGGCATAATGCATTTAATAAATGATACTTTATTAATTTATATCAAAATAATAAAAAACTATATCAAGATATCCATTTAGTTATACAACTATTTAAAATTAATATTAATATTTTAAATATAAAATATTCTCTCTCTCTCTCTCAATATGTAAGTTTTACATTTATCGTAACTAAATTGTCTAACAAATTTTTTGGTTATTAAACATGCATACACTTTCACTATCTTGGACTAAAATTGATTCTCCTTATTGTGTAACTGTTTCAAAGGCTGTTAATGCAACACAGTTATTTGAAGAACATTGGCATTTGATGTCGGATGACATAGAATACCAATTTAGGCGAGCTCTAAATGTTCAGAGATTCCCAATACCCGATAATGATTTGAGAAATTATGTGCTCATTGCTATAGAAGAACTACTGGTAAGGAATTGTAGCTCATTGAGTGAGAAAAAGTTGCCACGGCCAAATGGAGAGCTCACAGCGTCTACTCATGACAGGATGATTCTTGAAGAATTGAACTATAAAAAGAAATTCAGCAAGAACATCTTCAATTGCTTACAAGTTTAAATCCTGAACAAAGAGAAATCTACCAAGTAATAAGATGATCTATAGATAATAATGAAGGTGGAATGCTCTTTGTGTATGGACATGGAGGAACAGGCAAAACCTACCTGTGAAAAATAGTTATAACTGGAATTCGAGCAAATGGACAGATTGTACTCGTAGTTGCTTCCTCAGGAATAGCCTCATTGTTGTTACCAGGTGAACGAACGACACATTCTCGATTCAATATTCCTATCACCATTGACGAGTGCTCAAACTGTGAAATAAGAAAAGGAACTCAGCTTGCAAAATTACTTAGGCAAACAAGTCTCATTATCTGGGATGAGGCTCCTATGGTTCATCGATTCTGTATAGAAGCACTGGAAAAAATCCCTTAAATATATCTTCGATGATTCTTCTGAAAATCCATTTGGTGGAATAACAGTTTTTTTCGCATTAGTACAAAAATAGGATTCAAGAACAGGGATTTAAGAACTCCTCAGGAGGCGGCGTTCTTAAATGTCAAGCAGTGGTATTTTTGTAATAAAAGTGTCACACAGACGTTCTCGTATACTGGATATCCAGAACGTCGTTAAAAAGATGTTCTCGTATGTTAGATATCCAGAACGTCGTTAAAAACGACGTTCTCATATGTTAAATATCGAAAACATCTTTAAAAATGACGTTCTCGTATTTTAAATATCAAAAACGTCTTTAAAAAAGATGTTCTTGAATGTTGTACTATTAAGAACGCCCCTCTCAAGGACGTTTTGAATTAAAATTTATCTTTAATTAATTAATATCCATTTCTTCACTTTCATCTCCCCGCTCGCCCGAAAAAACCCTCCCACCTTTCATCACCCCGCTCGCCTGCTCCCCATTTTTTTCCAATTTCTTCAAAGAATTTTGAAACTTCATCATCTCCGGCACCGGTTAACCGGATTAATGGAGCCTTACCCTCCGATGGTATCAACCTTCCTACCCTCACATCAACCCCAATTCGAACAAGCAAAACCCCCCTGCGATTTTGAGCGCCGATCCCCTTTTGGGGAAAAATGGCGATTCTTCGTCCGGCGGCTCTCCGGTTAAATTCCACCCTCACAGACCTTTGACACTTGCTGTAGGTACTACCACGGCCATCAATTTTATCAATCGCGTCCCAATTGATTCCAATTCAAATTGCGAGGTCCGATCCCCTTTTGGGAAAACAGGTGAAATTCCGGCGGGCACCTTTCCCGTTCAATTCGAGTTGTACAATCCTTCCCTACACCCATTCGAAGATATCCCAATTGTCAATTTTAAAGAACGTGGCTCAATTGATGAGGTGGTGTCGGCAGTATCCCCCCAGTCTCCCCCCAGTCAAATCGTCTGTCGAAGTGGTGTCGACAAGCAAGTCGAGTAATAATCGCACTCTTGGATCTGTTAACAGGTCCCTCGACATCCTGGAGGCCGTCTTTTCATTCTCGGATCGCGTGCAATCCTCAGATTTTGAACACGCCGTGGTTAAGGACGATCGGCTCTGTTCTAGAGTTAAGTCGTTTTTCAAGTCGACGAGGTGTGATTTTGCAGGGGAGAGTTTGAGCGAGTACAAAGTCAATTTGATGAAATGCGTGGTGGCAGCTGGTCAGGAGCACGTGCTGGGTGAATTCGGAGAGGTTTGGAAAACGGAGAGCTTGAAATGGGGAGGAGTTCTATTAAAAACGCGCTTTATGCGTTGGCGGAGATGATTGAGAAATGGGATGCGAACGGAGGGGTAGAAATGAAGGCTTGGGAGACGAAGAGAGAGAGACATTGAGGTCGCTGTTGAAGATGCTTGGAGAAGTTGAGGAATTCTATGATTGTATTGGTGGAATAATCGGGTTAGTGTTGATGATACTTTCCTTTGTTGCTTTGTTGTTTTTTATATGCTGTCTGTATATTTATTTGGTTTTGTAGGGTTATTAGAAGAAGATAATATAGTAAAGATTATGTTAAATTCATTGATTGCGTAAAATAAGCTTCAATATAATAATTTATATCACGGAGTCGCCTAAAGGTTTCACGTCGCTATAGTCACGCATAATTATTACCGAAAATAATAAACTTATGGAAAACATAAAATTAATAAGAACTTGTTTTATTTATACGTAGATTTTTGTATGGTTTTACTGAGCCTATCATTTATCTCTATCTGAGATTATTAACATAAACTTATGGAAAACATTTTATTCAGGTTGATATGTCACTGAGGTTGCTGAAGGGAGGAAAACATGTCCTACAAGATGATGGCTGTTGAACTTAATAGATATAGTATACTGAGTTTCTATAACTGTTTGTGTTAATTTCTACTAAATGCATTTCTATTTGGTTATACGAGGTAACTGATAGTATCTATTTATGAATGTATTGCGTGATTCGTCGCGATTTTCTGGTTCTCAAGAGAAACCTGCTGCAGCCTGTAAGTAAGATCCTGATGTCTTTAATGGGAAATTTGAAGGTCTAATACCTCGTTATTTTTCATTTTGAGTTAAATTCAAGTCATTTGTTAAATATCTTAAATTCTTTATGATTCTGCATCTGGTAACCCAGATTTTGAATCAATTTTCTTGAACTCATACCAAGATAAAGTAATGATAGTGATGAGACAAAGTGATGACAAACTTTCAATTTCTTCAGCGTATGTTGAAGCGTAATTCACTAATAAAGATTACATTCTCTGATATATAAAAGCTTTTGAGATATTATTAATAAGTGAAAACCCTTCGTTTATATATTTCGTATTGATAGTTGGATTCTAGTATGTTCTTATTAGTATGCATCTTAACATTAATAAGTATAAAGGAGTGTGTTTCTTGAGGTGATCTTGGATATTCTGCTCGGTGGTCACCAATTCAATCCACCGACAATTAAACAAAAACAGTAGAGTACCTTCGGACAAGTAGTTGTTTTGTTGTCATAAAATGTTGAATTATGCACGAACTTTTTGTGTGTCTTAAAAAATTAAAAATGTTATAAGATAATATGGCATCTTCATTTCAAACCTGATTATCTGTTTGTGTGTGCGTTTGTGTCTGTGTGACTAAATAATGCTTTTGTAACCAAGAGTATGATTACAGAATTCACCCATTCAGCTGGTAGTGAGCTCGAGAAAGCGATATCGTGCTACAACGCTATCAACCCGGCCCCAATTTGGGCAGTTTCTGAAAACTATCGTTTTGAACCTGCCTTTGTGGAGGTATACTTGGGTTTTTGTGCTTGGTAAAAATGATTGTGTTTTGTGGTCACCATTCAATAACAACTATGGATTTTACAGGGCAGAAAATTGATGGATGAAATTGGAGACGTTATTAATATAGATGTCATTATTGAAGGATCAATGAATAGCTCGAATCCATATTATTCAAGTTCTTGGAGGCGCGACTTTTCTGTGAGTGTCACTTCATATACATACATACATAAATACATATATATATATATATATATATATATAGGGTTGGGTTCAAATGAGAACCCGTCATTATATGTGAACCTAGGGACTCATCTTGACCATTAGATTGGATAATCTTGATGGTTGAGATCATGACATGTCAGCATGGTAATAATGTAAAAAAATGCATTAATTAATTAAAAATGGTATTTTGGACATATATCAACGTTTACAAAGAGCACCACATTGTTCTTTAGAAAGCACAATAGATTAAGAAAAAAAACACTACGATTGTATACAAAAAGCATCGCAAATTTCATCTATAAACTGCAAATTCAAAAATTTGAAATGAAACTCAAATCTTCAACAAACCATAACTTTTTCAAATTTTATTCGTTTTGAATGAAATATATATCAACTTAATCACATTCTCAGGATCTACAATTTAAGATACATATTGCATGTTTTAAAATGTAATATATATATATATATATATATATATATATATATATATATATATATATATATATATATATATATATATATAATTAAATTAAAAAAACTGGACTGATTTTAGCACTACAGTACTGTGTAAAAAGCACAATGAACCTGGACATATAATTGCACTGTGCAATATTAGATCTAAGGCCAGGATTAGTCCCTAGGTTCACATATAATGACGGGGTTCTCATTTGAACTCAATCCTATATGTATATATATAAATTAATCTTTGAGGGATTTGGACCAAGAGATTTCCTTTTTTGGCAGGGTGGTTTCATTCTAGATATGGGTGTGCATTTCCATTTCTGGGTTAAGAATGGTAAGTTAAGTTCGTCCTTTTTTTCCGAGTGATTATTCTTGTGATTTCTTACACTCATACAACTTTTGCCATAATTCATATACGAGCTCAATTTCATTAATCTCTTTCTATTCTCCACTGGACAAAGTAATGAACTTCACAAAACTAACTGTATTAAAGAGTAGATATGTTGGAGAACTTTATTATCTCTGTAACTCAAGTCCACTCCAACTGTTTATTTTAAAAAAAAAATTATAATAATAATAATTATTATTTGTTTTGAGATCGTCCTTTATTTATTTATTTATTTATTTTTATTATTACTATTATAAATTTTCTTAAAACCGATGTGATTATATGGAAAGCTGGCTGGATGTGAAATAACTTCAGTGTTAGCCATTACCTCTCATGTGGATTCAACTTTGCCGCCCCCTGATCATATCTCCTTAACAATGTAAGCTTTTAATTATTCTTCTCTTTTTTTTTCCTTTTTTTTCTTTCTTTTTTTCTTTTTTTTGTTATAGGCTGTTGTAACATACCCAATTGGAGGAGAATTTCTTACTGATTGCTTGTTAAAAAGCCTGGAACACAAAGGAATTCTTGTGAGTTTTTAGCGTTTGTTTCACTATGACTTTGGGATAAACCAAATTTAATCTTATGACCTATCATGAATTTTGAAATGTGTTGTTTTCTTTGATTTTGCCCCTTTCTTTATATCTGAAATGCAGATAAAACCTCGTTATGCATTTAAAAGGAAGGAGATTCGTGCTGGAGAATATCAGGTCCTCTGTCCTCTCTGATGTAAAATAATCAAGTTTCATGCCACTTCGGTGGTTCTATTTTTACTGGCAATAGTGTAATCTTGATTTTTTGCACTAATTTATATGCCTTAAGTTCAAAAAATAGAGGCACTTCAACTGTTAAAATTTACCAAATGGAAATATACCCTAAGTACAATTTCATCTTCAAGATAATGTCATTATCTGCTTTTTTGTAAGCATATGTAATGTCTACTTCTAATTGATCTTGATTTGTGTTTTTTTTATCTCTTAAATTCTTATAACCTTTAGTCTTGGACAGATTATGGACCTTGACATCCCCAATACGACGGAAAGTTACAAACTCTATTCCCAGGTCAATAATTGATCATTATCTCATTTGTTACTGGCCCTAATCTTGTTACTAAAATTCATTTTTTGTCGCAGCGGGTGATTGTTGGTGATATTAAAGAATGTGTGTGTCGAGCACCAGACACCCCATATGATGGTTTGTGCTCCTTTTAGATATATTCGTATTCTTTCTCTTTGATTCATTGAACTCTCATGTATGATTTTGACCTGAATGTGATTATCTAGTTTTTTTTTGCAGTTTAAGTGTTATGTAACAATATGGTAAAATAAATAAACAAAATATACTAATTTCAAGACTCTTACTCCATAATTAACTTACCAATATGATTACTTCCATGTAGGCTTGAAAATTCTTCAATGCAATTTCCCTTTCATTTAAAAACCCCATTGAACCTCAACTTTGTGTCTACGGTGTTTACATTGTGGAATTTTCTTGGCCCATTGCACAATATTAATGATAAAATTTATGGAAGTTAGGATGCTAATGCCAATTCAGTTTTTGGCATTTGCTTAACAAACTTTTTGAGGGCGATTAAGTATTTTTCCTATCAAAATCCCATTATCATATTGAATCCTGTTTATTGAGTTTTCTCAGTTTGCAACTCTACAGAATTATGGATACTGTTATGACATGCGTTGGTGCTATACTTTGTAACCTTGTACTTGATGAAAACTTCATTAAAGTAATTTTACTGCTCAATGTTTTACGTAGAGTTATAAATGTTTTGAATAAGGTAATTTTGATTATTTGGTTCACTTGGTGGTGTAGTTACACTAATGATTTGAACTTATTTGCGCTGACTCTGTTTCTTTTGACATAAACTTCATATTCAAACATCCCAATGACACCTTATGAGCTTCCTGATGGACAGTAAGTTTTTGTCAAGTTTTTTTTATTGCTTTTTTTATTATAATTTTGAGAATTCAGCATTGAGTACAAAATAATATATCCATTCTGCTAAATGTGGTCCACATCTATTTCCTATTCTGGGATCAATATATGGGTTTTGGAGTATGTACCCACTGTAACCGAGGGTAATTGGTAGATGTTCCTTTGCACTATCAAAAGTGAAATTGTTATTCACCTCATCTCATGTTCCACCCCGGATACTGGGTTAATTTTAAGTATGCATGCCAAATCATTAATAAAAATGATTTCATTGAGCTTGGACTTTTTATCATGAGTCCCAAGTGAGAATCCACAAAACATTGTGGGGATTTCAAGTGGATATCTGCTCCAGATTCTGCTCTTCCTGTAACCTAATAGCCAGTAATGAGATTAATGGATTAGCTCTTACTATAGTTCAAGTGGATAGAAACATAATTCCCCAAAGTATGATACCGATCATCATTGTCAGAGAGGTAAAGCTAGTTTGCTCGGTTATCTTATAGTTTTTAGTTACCATCGACTTGTTTGAAAGTATTTTTATTTCTGATCTTTTTTTTTTTCCATATTTTTGCCTCGTCTCGTAAAAGTCTATTAAATTCTTCTACCCTGGAAATAACAATAAATGAAAAAAAAAAGATTATCATTTCATCTGATAATACTTAGTATGCTTATCCTTGCAATTCACATTTCACTGTTACTCCAGTAGTAATTATTAATGCTTTAGTAACTCCATTTCTAACTTTATGTGAACTAAATATTTAGATATATCTACCCATTTAATAATCCAGATTGTGATGTAACTTCTAATGAAGATAGTAATTATCTTGTATCCATCGTAAGTTAAAATTGGTAGCTATATTTCTGACTATGAGTACACCCCCATGCCTTTCCAGAGAGTGATGACAAAGTGAAAATAAAGGCTTGGAAAAAAGAACGGATGAAATGATTTTCTGGCAATAGACAAAATAATATGTATATTGAAGATTTATGAATTATCTAGCTGGTAAAAATTCATGTGGATGAGTGAGGTATTGTACCTAACACGTTTATTGATTTCATTAGCAGAGTTCTTTCCCAGTTGTTGGTAACCTATTTTTGTTACTAATTGATTCACGTCTTTTTTGTTCAGCGTGACTTGCATCTTGCGGTGGGCCTCTTGCAAGAAGCAACTAACTTTCCTTCAGTGTAAAACTCCATTTAAGTTCCTTAACATTCATCGTTCACTTGATGGAAGGTATTTTGCCCCTTTTGTTTCTCCTTGTAGTTGTTAGTAGGACTATGTTTGTTGGCATACACTATATCTGGAAAAATATTGCAGTTAATTATCAATTTTTTGGCATGTTATGTTGACGCTTTACAATGATGAGTACCATGTGCCCTCGATGTATCTTCTTGATTCTGGTAGGTGAGTTCAGAGTGACAAAAGGTTAAAGTTTAATAGACGGATTTATGCTTTCTTCAAGTTGCCAAAAACTGTCTTGTTGAAGCAAACTAATTCCTACAAACAGGAAATACCTGATTAAAATTACTCCAAACACCGCTCGAGTCAAGATGTTTTTAAAGAAAAGTCTGGGAAACCTTGAGCGAATTTATGTAGATTACTCAATAGTTTTTAGAGTTATTTGCAAAAATATACCTAATTAAAATATACCCTTTTTTCTGATATAAAATTATTTTCTGAAAAAAGCCAATTACATAAGAGGATGTTATATTTAAAATTCAATTAGTTATGCAGAATGACCAATGATGGATTATATTTTTAGTTTTTTTTAAGAAACTGACTTCAAGTTACGGTATATATAATATTTTAGAAATTGATGATTCATTAAATGTAAATGCTAATGTGTTCATAAACGGCTCTGATGTTCTTTAATATAAAATATTGTTGTTTTTGCATAACTCATTATTACCATTAAAGATTTCACAATTCTTCTTTACATTTTTAAATTCTTACTAATTCTCGGCAATATTTTACAAAATGATTTCCTTTATAATAACCTTCATATTCATTTTAGGTTCATAGGAAGGTGGAGTTTGGAAAGTCTGTGTTGAGCTTCCGGATGCATATCTTTTGCTTATCTTTATCATCATCAGCATTCTGTTGTATAAGTGCCTGAGTGACCCTTCTTAGTTGTAATTACTATGGAAACAAAGAATTATTTAGTTTGCATTGGCATCTTAGATAAGTTAGTATGATGAGCTAACATTCCTCTATAACAAATTGTTGATGCAGAATTTCAAGTTTATCTTTAGCGAAGCACACTGTATCAGAAAAGAATGAAACCAGCTTCACCATATCAGTTCCTCCCACGAGAAGTGACATTCTCCATCCTTGTGATGTGGCTGAGGTATATCGGCTGTGATGTCCCTCTCGATGAAAATAATTGAATTTATGAGCCTCTTTCAAATTGCCTTTTCATTTTTTTATAGCTATTGAACTAAAACTTGGTATACTCATCATCTTTTGGTGATTTCTATTTTAAGATTTGGTGATCGTGTATTGGGATACTTGTGTTATTTGTATTGACATATTATGGTGATTGTGTATTATTGTGATTAATGACATGTGTTGTTTGATCTTGGGATGATATAAATGAAATGTGTTTTTTGACTTAAATAGGTAATAAAATTATAATATGAGCAGGCCTGGAAAAGGATTAATAAAATTCCAAAAATGTAAGAATCTAGAACAGATATCAAAAAACCGTTCTAGAAAAAAAACTTTCTAGAACGTCTGTTTTTAAGATGTTCTGGAAAGTATACTTTCCAGAACATCTATTTTTTAAAATGTTCTGGAAAGTATACTTTCAAGAACGCCTTTTTTAGAGACGTTCTGAAAATTATACTTTCCAGAACGCCTGTTTTTCGAGACGTTCTGGAAAGTATACTTTCAAGAACGCATTTTTTAGAGACGTTCTGGAAAATATACTTTTAAGAACGCCTTTTTTAGAGGCGTTCTGGAAAGTTATTTTCCATAACGGGCGAAACCTGTAAAACCAACTTTCTAGAACGGCTGAAACTTTTTTAAGAATGTCTCTAAAAACCGTTCTTGAAAGTCTGACAATCAAGAACGCCTCTGACAATCAAGAACGCATCAGCAGGGCGTTCTTGATTGTCAAGACTTTCAAGAACAGCTCCATACAGAACGCCTCAGCAGGGCGTTCTTAATCTGCAGAAACAGGCGTTCTTAAAAGCTATTTCTGCACTAGTGTTGGGGGTGATTTCAAACAAATCTTGCCTGTTATACCAGCTGGTACTAAAGCTGACATTCTTGATGCTGCCATTTGCAACTCTCAGCTTTAGCAAAAATGTGAGGTGTACACTCTCAATACAAACATGAGACTAATGCATCCTCATCTTGATGATCATTATAAGAACGAACTGAACTATTTTGCTAAGTGGATTTTGAAGATTGAAGATGGGGGAAATACGATCAGTTATTAAGGAGGACTCTCATAATGGAGCATGGATAACTTTACCCGATGATTTGCTTATAAAAAAAAAAGGAAATCCTTTGAAAATTATTTTTGAAGCTGTGTATATTGATTTCCAACATAACTTTTCTGAGCCATTTTACCTTCGACAGAGAGAAATCGTTACTCCTCATAATAACACTATTGACCAACTTAATGCATACATATTAGAAACGATCCCTGCTCCCACAAGAACCTATTATAGTTCTGATACTATTTCCAAATCTTCCACAGGATTTTCAAGTCAAGACATGTTGTATCCTCCAGAAGTTTTAAACGACATTACTTTACCTGGAATTCCTGACCATATTTTGAATTTAAAAATAAGTTAAGTTGTCATGCTCTTGCGAAACATTAGTCAAACTAATGGTTTGTGTAATGGAACAAGGCTTCTAATGACACACTTAGCTCCTAACGTCATTGAGGCCAGAATTATTATCGGAGAACACTTAGGAGAGAAGGTTTTTATTCCAAGAATTGTATTTACTGTGAAAAATAAGAAGTGGCCTTTAGTTTTAAATAAAAAGCAATTTCCATTACGGTTATCTTATGCAATGACTATTAATAAGAGTCAAGGCTAAACTCTTCATTTTGTAGGTATCTATTTGCCGAAACCAATTTTTACACATGGTCAACTATATGTTGCACTTTCAAGAGTAACTTCTAGACATGGCCTAAGAATTTTGCATCATGACGAAGATGGCAAACTAACAAACATTACAAAAATGTTGTTTATGGAGAAATTTTTGATAGCATAAAAAGATAGTTGGTATTATTAAATAATTAATTTGAAAGGTCATTGGTAAATTCATGTTTTGGATTTATTCGGATTCGATATATGCTACCATTTTTTGTAAAAAAAAATTTTAATTCAGCCAAAATTTTTTTAGGAGTTTAGTTCATAATGTACATGTTCATTAATGCTCATATTCTGGATGAAGATTCAACCATTCTGTGAGTAATTTTTGGATTCTTCTGATACATATTCAGTTATATTTTTTTTAACAAAATGTCATTAATAACTTGATTATATAATTTTCTTTTTTTCTGATAGAGATTTGCATTTCACCTTTCTACATCTGATGTGTTTCTTTTTATGCACTTTGTACCTTAATTGTTTTAATTTTCAGTTTTATTACCACAAAATTCATAGATCATGTTAATTGTAATAAATACAATTTTCTGCAAGTAACTCGGCTAATTGAAGCAAAGTTGTCCGATATCAAACCTGGAATTCGAGCATTTATTGTGGTCAGGATTGTGCGACTTTGGAACACATTATTACCTCCTCATAATGAGTTCATTTGTATAGACTTCATGGCAATTGATGATAAGGTAATGTATACATATATAAATACACATACACACACACAAGTTTGGACATTAACGACATTATTATCTTACATTAAACTTTCACTTGCATACTGCTCCCAGGGAAACGCCATGCATGGTATGATACCTGCCGAGTACAATGATGATTTTGAAGTTAAACTCATTGAGGGGCATGTTTAAGAAATTCGGATGTTCCAAGTTATAAAGCGCAAAGCATCACATAGTTTTGTACCAAATAATCAGATTTTGTACTTCAATAGCACCACCGACATTGAAGAGATCTTCGACCACATTGAGAACTATCCTCGATATCACTTTCGATTTGCAACAATACAAGACATTCAAGCCAGGACAGAACGTGAATACTTTATGACAGGTATCACACAAAATGAAACTAAAAAAAGCATAAATTTTGAAGATTTATATTTAATAAAATATTGACTATCTGAATTTAACTTTACAGATGCTATAGGGATGTTGATGTCAGTTGCTCCAATAAATAGTTTCCAGATATCTCCCAGGAAAGTTACTACAAACTCTAATGTCCAAATATCGTCCAAACAGTTCACGGCAAATAAAAGAGATATTGTCATTAAGCTGCTTGGGTAAGTCAAATTTTATTAAATAAATTGTTCATTTCATTTGGCCATTTTTTTCAAATAAGTATTCTGCATAATTTCTTTTCAAATTTTACTCTGAAATGTGCTTTTACTCTGAGCAAGAATATATTTTGTTCTTGGTATGAATCTGTACTTCTTGGTTTGATTTTTTATGTGCCTTTATTGTAATAACACAACCTTAAAACTTTGCCACTGTTATTGGTTGTTTCTCTATTCTATTTGAAAACAGAGTCTAACTTAATCAATATTCACAGTCATTTTCGTAGATTTGAAAATACATTTACAGGTTAAAAATATTAAGAAAGACAGGCAAATGCGTACACTTTAAATATGTTGTGGTTGTGTAATGGAAATAGTTGGTTTAAAATATTTAGACTATCCGCATCCCTCGGGCAACTTCATCTTCTAGCAGTTAAACCAAGAATCGTCCGTCTCAGTAATCACGGCTGTCTCACCCGACAGCATTTTCTAAATAAGCTGGAAAAGCACGTTAACCATCAACGGCTCGCTCTTGACCGGCAAGCCCTCGGGCACATAAATCCTCAGATAATTCTCGTAAGCCGTCGTGTTCTTGGTAATCTTCTTGGCCAGCTCCCGCAAGAAGTCCTTTATCAGCACGCACCCACGACGACACGGTCGGGCTGGACTGGACGATGATGGTCTTCTCCTTAGTAACACATAATAATATCTTTGCACAATGCTAAATTAATTAGTGATATGTTGTATAGTATCTAGTATAGTGTAAATAATATTTACTACAACTTATATATTTTTTTAAAAAATCAAAAATAAAACCAAGGGCATACATATACATATCTATTATAATTTAACATATATTTGATCATTGTGTTCTTGATGAATCCTGCTACACCTACATTGATGAGTTCCTTACAAATATACCAAGAAAAAATAAAAAATAAGAAATAAATTAAATAAGAAAAAGTGAAATATATTTAACCTTTATTTGGGATGCCAAAAATAATATTTCGAATTCAAAAACTCAATTTAGCCATATAAAACTAGTAACAAGAATGCTGAACTAAGATTTAAGAGAAAATAAAAAGATTAACAATATATTTTTATAGAGATTCGTGAGATCCAAAGAGATTATTATTACAAATCAAATACAGTAAATTTTTATTATATATTTCTGCCCATGCAATGCAATTAATTTTAACCTGATAACAAGTTACAGTCTGAAAACAGCGCAACTCCTGGCTGAAATCTGGCAACCCAATGGTGTGATGCAAAATTTTGTTCGTCCCAAAGTCGTTGGTGTTGGGCCCGACGACGATGCAGATCACCGGAAGGTTCTCGCTGTACGCGCCGACGATGGCGTTGAGCACGCTCATCCCACTGACGGTGAACGTGACCACGCACACGCCCCTCTGCCGTGCGTAGCCGTTGGCGGCGTACCCGGCGTTGAGCTCGTTGCAGCAGAAACAGAACAAAACAGCATGATAAGACCAAAAACACTTTTCTTTTTCTTTTAATGATAATAAAAAAAGATGTGTTAGACCATAATAAGTAAAAAGAATAAGTTTTTTCACATTTCTACTCATTATATAATCGAAGAATTCCCGGTTAAAGTGTAGTTCAACCTGTTCAATTCTTTTCCTCTTCTTCAAGCCAATAACCACTTTACCAGAAACTTCATCTTGACCGTCACGACCACTAAACTCAGCGTCATCGGATAAATCAACTCCATTTTTTGCTTTGTCACGAGATTGTGTAAAATTTTTGATTTTCAAATCTTGACAAGAAGCAAAAATAATAGAAAGTTAACCAATTTCAGGGGGAATGCTACTCCTACATCTCTACTACCTAATCAAAAAAACAAAAAAAAAAACTTAAGAATTAAAAACCATGAACAGAATAAGGTCAATGTAAACATCAATCCTCAGCACAATATCCAATTCAACAGAAATATTATATATATATATATATATATATATATATATATATATATATATATATATATATATATATATATATATATAGGGGCGGGTTTAAATAGAACCATGTCATTATATGCGAACCTGCGAACTAGTGCTTTTATTATATACCAGCAGTGTTTTTATTATACAATCATAGTGCTTTATTAATATTTTAAGTTATATAAACCAGTCGTGCTTTTATTATACAATCCCAATGCTTTAATTAAATAAGAAAATACACAAAAAATTTGATCCATTCATTTAATTAGATCTAAGGCCCATAATTAACCCTGAGTTCACATATAGAGACATGGTTCTCATTTGAACCTAATCCTATATATATATATATAATTGCAAAAGGAAAAATCGCAAAATAATATTCAATCAGCAACTCACTTTCCACAGCAATAAAATAAGCCTCGCGTGATACAGCTTGAATTACTCCAATCTGCCACAGACATCACACCAAATTAATCCCACACAGCACACAATTTATCTCCAATCAATAAAACATTTCGAATATAAAGCAGCTGAACAGCTGCTGAGTTTATGAAAACAAATTGTTAATGTCATTCTAGTAATAGTCGTGCTAACAAACATCATGGTCCGGTATCTACATATTATTTTTATGGTCTTAGTACCACTCAAAAATATCGCACAAGTCCTTATTTTTAACAAAACTTTCTAAGTATGCACATACTGGCTTAAAAGCTTCAACAATCTAATGAGACTTTCTAGTGAAAATCACATTCTAAAATAACAAGGAAAAAGCAATTGACTTTCAAAATACAAAAAATTACCCTCAACACTTTATTTTCTCTGACATTTAGCCCCTTCAAAATCAAAAAACATTTCAAAACCCCCCCTTCAGGGTTATTTTTTGTAATTTTGAAAGTTAGTTGTGGTTTTAGGTAAAACCTCAAGAGTACAGTAATTATCCTTATAATAACAAAAGGAACACATCCAAGCACAAAACTTACCAATTAATTCCTTTTTCCCAATTTTGTTATTACTATTCGACTGTTTGGACTCCACATTCAGGGCTCTCCGTGGCACATAGCCATCGATTGCACTCGAGGGGCTAATCCACTCCTCTAAAGACACGTCCCCAGCCGTTGTATCCATTTTCTCCTTAATCTTCAGCCTGGACAATCCCAAATCTTCGTTCTTGCCCATATCCACATCAGATTCCAAACCCAACCCATCAAACTTCTTCAGAATCTCATTAAGTTTCGCCGGGTTCATAGATGAGGACCTCTCTTCCTTCAAACTCCCAACAAATGCTCGACTATTTATCAAACAGCCGCTTGAGCAATACAAATACTTTTCCTCGAGGTCGTAAACTTTGTGTCCCCTCAGTGAGATGCGGTAGTGGCCCTTCCGAGGCTGCTCAGCGGGTAAAAGATTGGTGCAAAGTGGGTACCCACATGTTTAGGCTATCATGCACTCGATCACCACATCTTGGTAGTCACTACGAGATAGCAATCAACCAACAGGAAAGAGCTGGCGCTCGTGTTTGATCCCTTCGAGAAGAGAGAGTTGAATCTTATGAACTGCATCCTTCACGGTCAGCACTTCGCCCTTCGTCATCTGAGGTTCCTAGGAAATTTTATTATTATTATATGTTTTTATAAAATAAGATTGTGAGAAAATCAAGAATTAGATAAATATATATAATAATACTTTAGATTTATTACCATAGTGATACTTGTATAAATATATATAATAATCACAACTGTTTTTCTTTTATCTGAAGGAAACTAAATCCGATGCAGTCATTACTACAAGAATTGTGCTCTAGGAAATTACAAAATAAGATTGTGATCATCGATACTTAATCATTAGACAAAGATAACAAAGTTCAGAATTACAAAGTGGAAAGAGAGGCAAAAAAAAAAATTATTGAAGTTGGAAAAGGTTGAGAGTATTTTTAAATGCAAACATTAAAATACAACACAACACAACTAATTTGTTGGATTTAAAGTTGGCATTCATCACCTGGTCTTGTAGACCCCTGCCTGCTGCTAGTGAGGTTAATTCTAGACGTCTTGTCTCTTGTTGCTTTTTCAACACACACTTGGAACACGCACCTATTCAGCAAAATAAATAAATCCAGTCACCATGTCTATGAAGTCATATCACAAAACTAAGATTTGCCCTCATTCTCTATAATCAATGCAAGCCAAATAATCAATAAATACCACACTCTATAGCTACCAAGCATAAGAAAAAATATGTCATTGGTCAATGACAAATTGCTTTACTTTAGAGGAAACCTATGAAGAGGAAACTGCAATATAATATACAAGAGATTAAAGAGAGAAAAAAAAAAAAGATTGGCAGGTCTCTTGAAAGAGATTCCCATTCCCATCTCAAAACCTAGTTATTCTTAACCTTCTCTCAATATCATTTATATCATATTGAATCAGAAAGACAACCACAACAACGAAAATGAAGTGAACCCAGAGCAGAGGCGAACCTTTAGCAATATGATTAATCATGTTCATGGAGAATTCATCGAAAATAGGCACATCTCCGGCGTAGATATTGAATGGAAGCATGACAATGACAACCAAGGCGGCGAGGAGGAGGACGATGGTAGAGCTGCCGCCTTTTATGAGGAGGAACTGCGCGGCGTCAACGCCGCAGTGATGCGAAATCTCGCGGATGGTGCGTGCCAGACGGCGAGAAGCTTAGAGGCGATGTTTTCGTACCACGCGTCCTCCAAGGTTCCGCCTCCATCGCCGGAGGACGGAGGCGGGCAGAGAGTGGCGTTTGCATTAAACGGCGGTGATAACGAAGCTTCCATGGCATTGACAAGAAAAGGGGATTCGAATCCGATTCTCATAATCGAAGGTTTTGAATTTGAGAATAATGGAATTGGAATACGCTCTTCATCTCTTCGTCGGGAGGGGTTAGGGTTCTGGGCGAGAGATTTGAGATGGTGGTGATGGATTGAAAATATTCATTTACCCGCTCCAGTAACCTGCGTTGAAATTGTGAAAATATTTTGAATTGCTAAAGAATTTCCAGATCGGTATTATTAAAAATACCGTTCAGGAATTTCTAATTTTATTTTTTTTAGAAAGACATTCAAGAACAATTTTTAATACCGTTCTGGATTAATGAATATTCCAGAACGGTAATTACAATACCGTTCTGGATTATAATTTGGTTTTTTAGACAGACTTTCCAGAAAGGTTATTGTAAAACCGTTCTGGAATGTTCGTCAATCAAAAACGGTAATTCTAATACCGTTCTGAAAAGTATACTTTCCACAACGGTATTTTAATACCGTTCTAGATTGACGCCCATTCCAAAACGGTTTTGCAATTACCGTTATTGTAAAACTGTTCTGGAAAGTCGTCATTCCAGAACGGTATTTTAAAATACCGTTCTAGAAAGTGCTATCCAGAACAGTTTCAAAAATACCCTTCTCCATTGACTTTTTTGTCTGTTCTAGAATGTTATTTCTGTACTAGTGTATTGACCAATGTACTAACATGGACCTCTTTGTTGAATACATTATAGTGGAAAACTACTCAAAATTTCAACATGGCAAGATTTTCTACAACAATTGAGAATTTATGAGCTCATTCAACAACCAAGCAAGCCTATCATCATAGTCGCAGGGACAACAATCAAAACATTCATGGGTAAATATATGGTCCATTGTCTGATTAAAAATGAATTCTATCCCAAATTCAGCTATTAATAATATTTTTAATATCATAGGAGAAAAATATCTTCAAACATCATCAGCCAGCAAAATCTATATTAACTTTGATATTCCAGTGACCACTCAACTGAGACAAAAGTAATAAATAACAAAAAATTATTATTATTATTATGATTATTGTTATTGTTATTATTATTATTACTATTACTATTATTATTGTTGATGCCAATAATAATAATAATAATAATAATATTATTATTATTATTATCATAATATTTGTTTTCAGCTTTCATGCTGAAACATCGGCTATAAAAGTGATATCAAATGAAGAAGTTGCTCTCGCTCAAACAACGAGCCACAACAATGCGCAGGAAGCAACTATTCAGGACTTGCACTACCTCAATGCAAATGAGATAAAGGTATGAGTTTTTAAAGAACAACATAATACAATTATTTGAACATCTAATAATCAAAAAAAAATTCAGGGCCAAAAATTCAAGATCCAAGCTAAAATCAGCAATATCACGAGAGGATGGTACTATAAAGCATGTTCAGTGTGCACTTTTAGAGCGGAGGATGGAGATGACTCATTCATTTTCACTCAGCACCGGGCCAATAACACCAAGACTTATGTAAGTTATGACTTCTTTTTTTCTCCCTATATATAAGTTAGTTGTGAAGAAAAAAAACTTACATGTATTTGCATGCCAATATTGGTCAATAAAACTGTTTCAACTAAACAACGTAAAAAAAATAATAAAAAATCATACATAAATAAAATTTTCTAAATAAAAAAAGTGAAGAATAATGTTTTGAAATAAATAGGATTTACAAAGAGAATGGAGCTACACATTTTCTTTCGTTTTTCTTTATTTTACATACAGGATATAATGAATTGCAACATTGTAATATTTTTTTTTTCTTTTTTTGGTTATTCAACTAAACAATAAAAATATTTATTTCATTTCTTTCAAGAAAAAAAATATTTCGTTACAATAATATTCGTAAATTTTTATATTTTAGATAAGTAATATAAATTATAAACTCAGCCGCATTCACCATAATGTATATGACAATGAATTTTATATGAAAATTACCTGAACTCTATAGTATTATAAAAATATTAAATTATATAAAATTAGGAAGATGTGTTTGATTTTTCTTTGTTTTATGAAAATTACCTGAAATCTATAATATTAAAGAAATATTCACTTGAAGAAAAATATGATTATGTGACTAATTCTTCTTTTCATATTTTTACCTTTTTTTTTAAAATCTTTTCTGCATGTCTTATTCTATTTACATTTGTCTATTGACTTAATTAATTAAATAGATGAAAATTAGAACTCATTTTGAATCTATTAAATAACAAATAAATCTATTAAGTAAGGAAAATCATAGAATGTAAACAATAAATAATTTACAAAATTGGCATTCTTAGTCATTATTAATTAACAAGTATATTATGTTATGAATAGCTATAGTGTTTACTATCTTTTTTTCATATTGAATTAAAATTATAGAAATTGAAAAACAAGAATACATATTATTAATAAAGAAAATATAGTAGGCGCCAAAATTTTATATTATACAAACAATAATAACTGAATGCTTAATATTTAGAACTTCTCAATAAATTTCAATATATATATATATATATATATATATATATATACAAAAGATATAAAGAAGAAGAAATAGAAAAAGAAAAAGAAAAAGAAAGAGAAGTATTAAAAGAAAAATCCAAACAAAAAAGAAAAGAAAAACGAAACAAAAGAAATAAAGAAGAAGAAATAGAAAAAGAAAAGAAAGAGGAACTCCAGTTCCATGGTGACATATGTCACCTTCAAAAGTTGTCAGGCCAACTTTAGTATATAATAATAACTAGGAAGCGACCCGCGCTTCGCTGCGGGCTGAACATGTTATGTATAAATTATTTGTAATAGCTTTAAATTCACATTATGATTACAATTGAATATTATGTGTAGTAATATCATAGAATATTATGTGTTGTTATATATATATATATATATATATATATATATATATATATATATATATTTATCTTCCACAACTCAATTTTCATATTTATAATTTCATATCTTTCAATTTTCATATTTAAGATTTCACCCCTCTCAATTCTCATATTTGGAATTTAACCCTCTCAATTTTTATATTTATAATTTCACCCCTCTCAATTTTCATATATGGAATTTCACCCCTCTCAATTTTCATATATGGAATTTCACCCCTTTTAATTTTTATATTTGCAATTTCACCCCTCTCAGTTATTCATATTTACAATTTCATATAAAGCTTGTTGTTTATTTTAAAATATGGATTTAATTTCACATTATGATTATAATTGAATATTATGTGTTTTTAATTATATTGACTAAATTTATTTATTACTAACTATGACTATATAAATAAAAAAAACATTAGCAGGAAATTACTATATCAGACAATAAAGTTCCATCTAATATCATAATGTAGAAACATTGGGCAAGAAATTACTAACTATGACTATATAAATAAAAAAAACATTATATGCTGTTTGTTATATTGACAAAATTTGTTAAGTACTAACCATGACTACATAAAAAAATAAAACAAAAAACATTAGCATGATTCTACAATATCAGACAATGGAAGTTCCATTTAACATCATAATGTAGTGGATAATATGATTGAAATTCTACTAAAGGTTGTAGACCGGGTACATTGACAAAAGTTATGCTAGATCAACGTAGTTGAGGTTGGAGCTAATATCATAAGATAATTAGTAGCATGTTTGAAGTTTCAACCAAAACAATGAGCTAGCTCATTGTTTTGGTTGAAACTTCAAACATGCTACTAATTATCTTATGATATTAGCTCCAACCTCAACTACGTTGATCTAGCATAACTTTTGTCAATGTACCCGGTCTACAACCTTTAGTAGAATTTCAATCATATTATCCACTACATTATGATGTTAAATGGAACTTCCATTGTCTGATATTGTAGAATCATGCTAATGTTTTTTGTTTTATTTTTTTATGTAGTCATGGTTAGTACTTAACAAATTTTGTCAATATAACTAAACAGCATATAATGTTTTTTTTATTTATATAGTCATAGTTAGTAATTTCTTGCCCAATGTTTCTACATTATGATATTAGATGGAACTTTATTGTCTGATATAGTAATTTCCTGCTAATGTTTTTTTTATTTATATAGTCATAGTTAGTAATAAATAAATTTAGTCAATATAATTAAAAACACATAATATTCAATTATAATCATAATGTGAAATTAAATCCATATTTTAAAAATAAACAACAAGCTTTATATGAAATTGTAAATATGAAAAACTGAGAGGGGTGAAATTGCAAATATAAAAATTAAAAGGGGTGAAATTCCATATATGAAAATTGAGAGGGGTGAAATTCCATATATGAAAATTGAGAGGGGTGAAATTATAAATATAAAAATTGAGAGGGTTAAATTCCAAATATGAGAATTGAGAGGGGTGAAATCTTAAATATGAAAATTGAAAGATATGAAATTATAAATATGAAAATTGAGTTGTGGAAGATAAATATATATATATATATATATATATATATATATATATATATATATATAACAACACATAATATTCTATGATATTACTACACATAATATTCAATTGTAATCATAATGTGAATTTAAAGCTATTACAAATAATTTATACATAACATGTTCAGCCCGCAGCGAAGCGCGGGTCGCTTCCTAGTTATTATTATATACTAAAGTTGGCCTGACAACTTTTGAAGGTGACATATGTCACCATGGAACTGGAGTTCCTCTTTCTTTTCTTTTTCTATTTCTTCTTCTTTATTTCTTTTGTTTCGTTTTTCTTTTCTTTTTTGTTTGGATTTTTCTTTTAATACTTCTCTTTCTTTTTCTTTTTCTTTTTCTATTTCTTCTTCTTTATATCTTTTG
>BMAC01000056.1:59551-76252 GCA_014905375.1 Phtheirospermum japonicum | reverse complement strand
CCTCCACGCACCGAATATTCTCTGACTCCCTGCGCTTCATATCCTCTTGATAATTAAAACTCCCAATTCGTTACAAAGTTACAATAGAAAATGTTTATATATGGCAGAAAACACCAACAATGATGCCAAAAAAAAAAAGTCGATGAAGTGACCATGGAAAAACCCACCTCCCTGTAAATAACAAAACTATGTATGACTTACAGCAACAAAGCATGATTCTAAACTAATAAATAAACACAACATAAAATAAAATCATCTAATGATTTCAGATCATCTAAACAAAAGCCAATTTCAAGAGACTCATCAGAACCACCAGAATTACTATTTAAATTTATATCAAAATTCAACCCGAATTTGTAACAATACAACGAGTACATAGAAAATGGAATCATGATAATTGATGCAAAAATTATGATCGCAAGAAATAATTAGAACAAACACATTCTCAGAAGATGAAACAAGACCTTTCCCCTGTCTATACTGTTCTAGAAAGTTCCACAGCTCATAAGCTTTAGGCGGCCATCAAAACGCTCACAAGAAAGAGCGAACTGCCGCCAGAAGGAGAAAACAAACCTGCGAATACGCCGCCTTGAACGGCTTCTCGCCGCTCCTCCTCCCGCCGCCGTTGATTTTCTCTCCGAGATATTCGATCGGTGTTTTGAATCCCTACATCGCCGCTCACGGTGGGGGCCTATGCCGATTCCAGAGCCACCACCAGATGGCGGAGCACCGCCAAAATGAGGCGGCGAGGTTGGAGAGTGTTGTATTGTATAATCGGAGCAATTATTTACATGTAAATGGAGTGGGTCAACAAAGCTGCGTAAACTGGGGGAAGAGTATAAGGAGCAAAGGGGTTGGAGGAGAATAATGGGTTTGATATACTTGGCCAAATTATAATAGTGCCACCGGGTTGGGTATGGACTTCGTCATGGGTTGGCCTAACGGGAGAGACCCGTTAATCTGGACTTACCCAACTCTTTGCCCAATATTTATCGTTTATATATTATGCATTAAGAAGATATTAATTGGCCATACTATTATTAGGTTGGATCGACGAATAATTTGTTAAACTAAAATTTTATATCAATATATTATAATACAAAAATTAATATATTATAGTAAATAATTAATACATCGCCGTACTAATATATTATAGCACAAAATTCAATACATCATAGTACGAGTCAAAAGTTCACCAAAAACTAGTAATTTAGAGTGCAAAAAATCAATAAATTTTATTACAAATATAAATACATCGTAATACCAGGTCAGATGGTCTACTGGGTTATGACCCATCAAATTGTTCCGAGTCAAGTGTTTGCGTAAATGGATTATCTTGTAAATTAACGAATTATCAATTTATCAATATTATTGAGTCGGCACTGAATTTTTCTTATCATCTAAATCAGGTCATTATTTAATTAAATATTAAATTAACAAAATTTTATTGTACTTTTATGATTGGATCCATGCAAAGACTTTCCTGCATCAATTTTCAAATGATGTTAACACGTTATGTAAAGAGTGCAACGAAGAAGAACTTGAAACAAAACCAATATCATTTTGAAAATATTATAATCAGATTTTCTAAATTACGTTAGGTGCGCAAATTAGAGTTAACCTTCAACAATGATGTCAATATTATTTTGCCAACAAATAGTTGATACCATATCAAGATAGGATCAAAGTGGCCTTTATTATATTTATCATAATTCGACACATTAATGGTCACCTATGTTAACACAACTGAATAACATAGATCTTGATGTGGATGTGTAGCATGAAAATTTCACGTATTGTGATCGTGACATGCTTATTTGCTATTGATCTACCTTAAAACCTTAGCAAGATCAACCATATACTAAAATCAAAGTGTGAATCAATCAAATAACTTTAATTTTTTCAGAAGATAAACTCAAAATATCATTAAACTGAACTAACTGAGAAATATGTTTACAAAAGAAGGGAACATTATGATTGCACAACTCCTTACTAAAAAAAATAAATATCCTCAAAATGTTTGACACCCATACTAGTAGTATGCTCATGAAACATTTTGGGTGGCGATCCCTTTGTAAGAAGATACACGATCATGGAGTATGTACCAATATATCCAATAGATAACTGTTCACTTTGAATTCTCTCTTTAATTAACAACTAGAAACTTGATGTCTATATGCCTAAATTTCGTCGAGCTCCTATTGTTATTGGAATACGAAACTGTCGATTTATTGTCACATAATAACTAAAGTGTATTTTCAATACCATCCACTATGCGCATCCCCGTGACAAAGTTTCAAAGTCATACTCCGTGGTTAGATGACTCATAACATACTATAAATTATGCTGCCATGGTAGAGGAGGTTATAATAGAGTGTTTAGCACCCCCAGCCAGCATGAATACATGGCCTGACGCGGATTTCATACTATCTTGGCATCTAGCATGATTGGAGTTACAATATCCAACGATCTCAATTTGATCTGACCTCCAATATGTGAGCATGTAATCTTTTATTCTTTAAAAGGAAAAATATTTTTTGCAATTTGTACTATAGGCGTTTTCACGCTTTGCAACCAAATATTTTTTTCATTGTCAGTTGCAACCTGTACTATAATTTTGCAACCTAGAGCGTAAAAATTAAGGTATGAAAAAAAATTTTAGGTTGCAAAATTGTAGTACAAGTTGCAATTGACAACGAGAAGAACATTTGGTTGCAAAGCGTGAAAACGCCTATAGTACAGGTTGCAAAAATTATTTTTCCCTTCTTTAAAAGTACCTTAAGACCCATTTGGCTGTCTTCCAATGGTCTAGTCCTGGCTTGGTCAAATATCTGCCCAGCATCCCAACAATGAACGCAATATCCGGACACATACATATCTGAGCATACATCAGACTCCCTACTGCTGAAGCAAAAGGAGACTTCTGCATTTCTTTTTCCCCAATTTATTTTTAGGGCACTATTCGAGACTAGATTTGTCACCTTAGTCACAGGGTTATCTTCTGGTTTATAGTCCCGCATGCCATACCTTTTAGAAACCTCTTCAATATCTCTTTTGTGATAATCCCAAAGTACCCCAAGGACGATCTCGTTGTATTTATATCCCTAACACAAAAGAGGCATCACAAAAATCTTTCATCTCAAAATTCATAGCTAAAATCTCTTGGTGTCGTGCAATAAGCCTATCTCATTGCTTGCAAGCAAAATGTTATCGACATACAAAATCAGAAATATGTATTTGCTCCCACAGAACTTATGGTATACACAATCATCGACCAAATTTATCTCAAAACCAAACGAGATGATCACTTGATGAAACTTTAAATACCATTGTCTAGATGCCTCCTTGAGACCATAGATATACTTCTTAAGTTTTCAAACTATACTCTTTGAATCTTATGAAATAAAGTTTTTAGGTTGCACCATATAAATCATCTCATCAATGTAGCCATTGAGGAAAGTTGTCTTTACATCCATCTGATGTAACTCAAGATAAAAATGTGCACTAATGGAAATATAGTTCTGAAAGAGTTTATTGAAGAAATTGGAGATAAAGTCTCTTTATAATTGATGCCTTCTTTCTGTGTAAATCCCTTTGCAACAAGACGTGCTTTGTATCTTTCTACACTGCCTCTTGAATCCCTCTTGCTCTTAAACATCTGTTTGAAACCAATGAGTTCTGCACCTTCTAGCAATAGGATAACTTCCCACACGTCATTGTTACTCATGGACTTAATCTCCTCATTCATGACATCTATCCACTTTTGACCGTTTGAGCTTTCAATGGCTTGATGGAAGTTGATAGGATCATCTTCCATCACTCCAGTTTGAGTCTCAATTTCTTGGAGCAATGCAATGTAATCATCTGAAATTGCACTTCTTATTTCCCTAATGGATATCCTTAATAGCATAGGTTCTTGAGTTTGTAGAGTTTGTTGATTTGGAATAACTTGTGAAATGGAATGTTCTCTAGTATTGTCTTAAACATGGTCAGGAATGAAATCCTAATTAATGCCAACATCACCCGTGGGAATATCCACATATTCCTCTTCAAAGATAAAGTCATTAACTCTAAGGGGTTTTATAAGGGGTTTTATAAATTGCTTTAGTTGAAACTCTGTTAAGGATATATGCTACACTCTTAAGTGCTTCTCCCCAGAGTGATAATGGTAAGGTAGAATGACTAATCATACTCCTTACCATGTCCTTAAGTGTTTTATTTCATCTTTTAGCAACACCATTCATAGTGGGCGAACCCGACATGGTGTACTGTGGGATGATACTGCATTAATCTAGGAATTTAGCAAATGGTCCTGGACGTTATTCACCTGATCTGTCATATCTACCGTAGTACTCACAACTATGATCAGATCTGATGCTTTTGATCCTTTTGTTGAGTTGATTCTCAACTTTAGCCTTAAAGGATTTGAACACATCCAATGATTGTGACTTTTCATGAATAAGATATATGTAGCCATATCTAGAAAAATCATCTATGAATGTTATAAAATGTTTTTGATCATTCCATGCAACCGTAGGGAATAGCCCACAAATATCCGTATGTATAAGTTCTAAGATGTCTAAAGTCCTATTGGCTATAAATCTCCTTTTATTGGTTTATTCTCTTTTAATACAATTAACACAAATGTTACAATTTGTAATATCTAAAGGATCAAAAACTATGTTAGACACAAGTCTTTCAATTCTCCATTTGGAGATATGACCCAGTCTCTTGTGCCATGACGTAGCTGAATTCTCATTGGTTAATTTTCTTCTCACACCTCGTGCGTGTAGATGCAGGGATTTATTAAATGAACCAATGATATTTACTAAGTAAAGATTGTTGTAAGTTGATAAAGAATCGGCACCAACCAATTTTGAATCGTGAAACATACTAAATTCTCCACTTCCAAATGAACAAGGATAACCAACTTTGTGCAAAACAAAAATAGAAATCAAATTTCATCTAAACATAGAACAACAAAAGTCTCATCAAGATCCAAATAATATCCAGTCTTTAACAATAATATAAATTTTCCTATAACTTCAACAGTCTTGCCATCACCCCCAGATGTATCTTTCACCGTCACTTGACTTTCGATAATAAAGGCAATCCTGCATAGCCATACTGATGTGAATTGTTGCACAAGAATCTATCTATCATGTGTGTCTATGAACCAAAGTTAAATTAACCTTGGAACAAAATAAATTGAGCAACATACCCTTTTTAGCACGCCAAGCGTGATAGTTTGTACACTCCTTCATCCTATGACCTTCACCTCCACAGAAAAGAAACCGGTAGTAGTACCAGAACCAGTACCGTTTATTGCACTAGGTGCTTTTTGTTATTTCTTTTGTGGTGTAGTGTATGCAGCTTCCTTATCCTTCTTTTGCTTTCGTCCTTTACCCTTAAATTTGACAATTGAAGCAATATTAGCACTTCCAGTATTGTATTACTTTAACCTTTCCTCTTCCTGGACACAGTGTGAGATGATCTCATTTTAGAGACGAAATCTCTTTTTGACAATTATAGCTCACCTTAAACTGATTAAAATGTCCCGGAAGAGATATTAAAACTAAATGCACTAGCAAGTTCTCAGAGTTCAAGCTTGAGTGCTCTCAATTTTGAAGCAATATGAGATATTTCCATAATGTATTCCCTAATATTGTCTTTACTTCCATACCTCATTGATATTAGATTTGTCAAGAGCTTACCGATTTCAGCCTTTTCGTTCTTGACAAACCTTTTTTCAATATCAGTAAGGAATTCTTTAGTTGTAGTGATTTTCTCAGACATAGTGCCCCTAAATATTTTTGGAATGGCTTTCTTCATGATCATCATACACATGCGATTCAATTTCTCCCACCTTTCCATATCCCTCTTTCATCTGTAGTACTTTTATCTATACGAGGTGGTGGGGAGTCAGTCCTTATCACAAGATCGAGATCCATGACTATGAGAACTATTAAAAAATTCTCTTGCCATGACTTGAAGTTTGTGCCATTTAGCATTGGGTTAGAGTTGATGCTCGTGTTAATATTAGCAGGAGTAGAAATAGCTGAATCAAAGAAAATGAACTTATCATGCTCACATGGAATAAACTTAAAATCATAATAATAAATTCAAATAAAAGGTAAATCCCATCTAAAGATATCGACACTCCATCAAAGTCTCATCTTTTGACAAGATATTAACTTGTGATTGACATCTTGACGCAGTAATCAAACACTGATAATAAGATAATATCAAACAACAAGTCTTCCTTTTGGCGATTTATTGCTCATATGTAAAACCGAGCAATCATCATGCGTCTACTACGGCAATTGTACATGTAATTATGATAAATATGAATCTTCCTTTTGGCCGGTGAATATTAACATAAATTACATGCACTTAACATTTTACATTTCGAAATAAATTAATTTTCACAAGATAGTTCACTTTTGCGACATTATTATTTCAGTTAGATAATTTCAAAATATATAAAACTATAACTTAACATTTAAATTCTAACACTAAATTAAACTTGGGATTTTATTTATTATTTGAGATCAATTTATAAATAAACTTAAATTGAACCTCAAAATTGAGTACTTAAATCCTAAATTTTACAGACCCGTAAATAGGCCTAAAACGGAAATTCTAGATGGAGAAGAAGTTACGAAATTTACAGTGAAAACACTAACATTATTAGAAGATGGTCTGTATTATATTGGGCTTGCAGGGACAACCACTTGAAGGTAATCCCAAAAGGTTACGTCTTTTTTTTTTTTTTAGTGTTTTATTTCTCAAGTGCCATTTCAGTAGCTTCTTTATAAATGTTATCTGAATATTATATAATATAAATGCCATCTTAGCCTTACTTTATGACAGATTGCCTTAGAGCATCTCCAATGCTAAACTTTTCAAGATAAATAATTTTTAACATATGTCAATCAATTAATATAATATCTATCCGCATAAGATGAATGGTAAAACAATAAATTTTTATTTCAAAAGTTATCCCCAATGCATAAAGTTAACCGCATTAATTTTGTGTGTGTGCCATTTATTTTTTTAATAATAAAATAAAAAATATATAAATAATAGAGATAAGTTTGACCAAGTTAGATAAATTTAAAACATCTAGAGTCCAAAATGATGGAGTGAAACACCAGTTCCTACTTTTTTGATACTTCATTTTGTTTAACATTCTTTCAGAAATCACACAGTGCGATTGAAAGTGTTGAAATTATTTTTTTCCATGTCAGCACAACACCGCCTATGACACTAAGCATTAGAGAATAAATTATTTATACTGCTTTTAACTTGCTGACGTGTCTGACTTTTTACTAAAATAACAGCATGCATTGGAGATGCTCTTAGGATAATACAACTTCGTGTGAAAGAAGGATAGGTCATGAGGTAATCCATACAAAATACGCATATTATTATAATCAGAAGCCCCAATCATAATCTTAGCAATTCATAACTGAATAAATAGAAAACCCAAATAAAATAAGAACTGGAATTATAAACAATCCGAAAAAAAAAAAAAGATCAAATTAAAAAAAATGAATAACCCAAGTAAAATAAGAACTGGATTTCATGTAATAATATCGATTACAACTCTAGATTGAATAATTAATTTGATTCTCAATAAATCAATATGATTCGACTCTAATACCACTTGTTAATAAATAATTTTAGTGAAAGTCATCGATATAATCGAGGAACCATCATATTAAATTATTAAGAATCATGAGTTAGTTTACGGAAGCGTCCTGAATCCATAAGAGCGATTGAATTTGAGTTTTGACCTTTTTAGATAACACGTATCTAATCTTTCAGAGAACCCTTTTAGCTTTTTCTGTACGCTCTCTTTTGACGATGGGATGCAGAATAGAATTGTGATAATGATACATATGACTTAGGGACCACAACCCTTATATACTTAAGTCATCTATGGTATACCTATTTTAGCGTATCATTCAAATATGTAACACATTAACTATCTACATCAAAGGTCTGCATCCTATTAGATACATTAAAGTCCATACCTTCAATTTTATTTGATCACTTTTAAGTAAGCTTCCTTATTTAAAAGTTCACAACATACAATTATTTTACATATAATCTCAATATTGGATTAAGGATCCAACATATATAACTTGTGAAGAAACGAAATATTTGAGAAGCTGATATTTTAATCTTATGAACTACATTGACAGAATAACATGATCATAATTATTTTTTAAATTTACAAAGGCACAGTCATACCATGCACCTTGCAAGGTGCACCCTTAATTTAATTTATCATCGCACATAACTGACATATATTATCATATATAAGTGATACATATCATCACATATAACTGATACATATCATCACAAATAATTGAAATTCTAAGTTTAAAATCTAAAATCTTAAAATGAAAAAAATAAATCAAAAACGAAAAACTAAACCATAAAAATGGAATAATAAACCCTAAAATGAAAAACTAAACCCCAAAATTGAATATTAAACTCTAAACTCTAAATTTATATCATATATCATCACATATAACTGACACATATCATCACATATAACTAAAATATATCATCACATATAACTGATAGAATGATAGATTTTTGGCAAGACCCTAAAATAGAAAATTAAATAAAAATAATAATAAACTATACCTTAAAATTGAAAATTAGAACCTAAAAATAAAAAAATATAAACCCTAAAATGTAAAACTAAACCCTAAAATGAAAAAGTAACCCAAAACTCTAAATTTCTGTCACATATTATCACGTATAAATACTATATATCATCACATATAATTGTCTATATCATCACATATAATTGAATTATAACAAAATTTTAAAAGGTACATCTAACAAGTTATAATAAGGTGCATGTAATAAATTGTCATACAATTGATAATCAGTAAAGTTTGAGAATTATATATCAATAACTCATAATAAAATTTGCAAAAGAAGTGAGCCGCAACAAAACCATACACAGACGAAATACGCTATCTGAGGTTCATACTAATAATTTATTTCTAATTGAATTATCAACGCATGAACAATGAACCATATACATGCATAAATAATCAATTAAGAATTTATTCAAATACAGGAGGCAGATATGAGAAGTAGAAGCTAGAAAAGTGAGAGTCCCTTTCTAAAATTCCAGTTATTTGAAGCCTCTAATTACGATAGTTAATTATTTATTAAATTAAAAAGGTTTGGAGGGAAGGGTTTGGTTTTCGAGAAAATGCACGATGAGCTGAAGTGCCTGTATCGGCTTAATTGCGGGAACCTCATGTCCTGCTCCTCTAATAGTCACAAACCTCAAATTACCCTCATATTCCACTGTCCATCCGCCGACCTATACACAATATTCATTTTATTAGTTAATGATTTGTATTATGAATGATGATTTCATCAATTATATTATATATGAACATAATTATGTATTATTATTTTAATATTTAAAAGTATTTTAATTAAAAGTAAAAATTACATTTATATCTCCCTACATTTACATTACCCTCTATTATTCCAACCTTACATTTACATTCCTCTATATATGCATAATCAGTTACAATAAATTGTCGAACTGCCGGTTTCGATTTGTGTTCAATGGTTCGTTTAATCATTTATCACAGTTACAAACCGAACCGTGAACCAGTTTCAGTTGTTTGGTTTCGATTTGAGAAATTTCAAATTGTGAACCGCCAGTTATAAAATCGACGATTTTTGGTTTTGCAAAAAAGAACAAAAAAATCAAAGGTCGAAATAAATTAATTGACGGTAATTAAGAAAAAACCAACTAACCACCGGTTATGAAACGGATAGGATTACAAATCATATCCGATTATCGTCTAATTCGTACGAAAATTGGCGGTTTGAACCGTTTGTGCTCCGAACCCCTATCACCCCCTATATTTATATCACACCTCACCCATATCACACACCCCTATATTTACATCACCCCCCACTATCACTTCACCCCCAAATATTTAAATCACTATCTAAATATTAAAAAAAAAAGAATTATATTACAATAATAATATATCTGACATCATCACTAACACATATATAATATCATTATCTTTAAATCTAAGTAGATTGAAGTTCATTTTTATTTTTCATTCACAAACCTATTTTTACCGTATCTCAATCAAAATAAATAAATAAATAATATAGTATATATATATATATATATATATATATATATATATATATATATATATATAGGGTTGGGTTCAAATGAGAACCCGTCATTATATGTGAACCTAGGGACTCATCTTGACCATTAGATTGAATAATCTTGATGGTTGAGATCATGACATGTCAGCATGGTAATAATATAAAAAAATATATTAATTAATTAAAAATGGTATTTTGGACATATATCAATATTTACAAAGAGCACTACATTGTTCTTTAGAAAGCACAATAGATTAAGAAAAAAAACACTACGATTGTATACAAAAAGTATCGCAAATTTCGTCTATAAACTGCAAATTCAAAAATTTGAAATGAAACTCAAATCTTCAACAAACCATAACCTTTTCAAATTTTATTCGTTTTAAATGAAATATATATCAAATTAATCATATTCTCAAGATCTACAATTTAAGGTACATATTGCATATTTTAAAACGTAAAAAATATATATATATAATTAAATTAAAAAAACTGGACTGATTTTAGCACTACAATAATGTGTAAAAAGCACAATGAATCTGGATATATAATTGCACTGTGCAATATTAGATCTAAGACCAGGATTAGTCCCTAGGTTCACATATAATGACGGGGTTCTCATTTGAATCCAATCATATATATATATATATATATATATATATATATATATAGGGATGGGTTCACGTGGGAACCAATCCCTATGTGAGAACTAGAAACTTTCTATATTACATAGTATGTGATACTATTTATAATTCATGTACATGCTAATAAGATAATAGTAAAAATCAAGGGAGTATAAAAATAGCAATGTGAAAATAAATAGCATTTTTTATTTAAATTAGCATCACATATAATATAATATAGCGGTTCCTAAAGTTCCCACCTAGGGATTTGGTTCTCACATGATCCTAATCCCATATATATAGCATACACTTATGTCAGAGCATATTGATGGGTCATGACCCGTCAGACCATCTGACTCAATACTATGATGCATTGGTTTTTATATTATAATATATTAATTTTTGTATATCGAACAGAATTCATAACCAATACATCATACTACAAAGATTAATACATCTTAACACAAAATCAATATAGGCCAAAGAATTGTGAACAACTAATACTTTCGAGTACATAAATTAATACAATTACAAAAACTAATATATTTTATTAATCTTTCAAAAAATAAAATCATATTAACTTTTATGTACAAATATATTAGTACAAAATCATTACAAATATTTTATATACAATTATGAGTTATTTGCAATGATTTATGTATTAGCAATTAATTTGAGATAGTATATGGTGCACCTGAGTGCACCTAACATAGTGCACATAGTTTTTGTGTGATGTTATATTTATTTTTTGTGCGATTATATATATATATGTTGTCTTTGATGGTATGTGATATGCGATGAATATTATTGTTGCCAACATGAACACCCAATATCGCATATAACATACATATATTATGGCAAACAACATACATATATTATCGCAAAAAACATACATTTATCATTACACAAAAGAGATCGAGTGCAACATGCTTTTTGTTAGACATAAAATTTATATACCATCGTATAAAATATTCATATACCACTGCATATAACATGCATTTACCATCACAAAACTTTTAGGAACACAAAAACATCCATATATCACCGAACAGAAAATTTATATACCATCACACAAAATATACATATATCATCACACATATGGAACCGGATGCACTTTGCAGAGTGCACCCGGGTCCATCTGCCAATGAATTCAATATAAATATATAAAATTATATAATAATAATAATAATAATAATAATAATAATAATAATAATTAAGAAATATTGATTAGGTACCAATATAATGCGACACGGGTCGAGAGTGTGTCATGTTTTGAATTTCTTTTAAGTATATAACTATTAATTATTAACGAATTTAATGTGAATATTAAAATATAAATTATTTAATAATAATTAATATGTATTAGACAATGGTTGAAAATGTGATATCATTTAAATTCTTCTGAGTATGTAAAAAAAATTATTAGTGAATTTAATCTAAATATTAAAATATAAAATTATATAATAATGATAATAATTAATAAATAAATTAGACATGTACGATGCAGGGGTTAAAATGAACCTTTTAAATTTTTTATTTTAAATTTAAAATTATATAATTAACACAAATATTTTTTATATTTTCATTTGATAATTTCGTACAATTAAAATTTATAACTATACAAGTACTTAATTATTACCTGCTTGTTGTTAGTGTACCAAGGGGTCCAGTCCTGTACGATGCGTAATCCCAACTTTTTTAATCCGTATCTGGTACCAGTAACTGGAACTCGTCCATCTGTATCTCCACTATTAATTATTATTACAACACAAACTCTAGTCATTACATGAGAACAAATAATATATGTATCACTTTTAAATTAGCAACTATAATACGACAAATAGTGTTAAATAACTATGGTTACCTGAAAACCCAAATGCGTTGACCCGCGGCAATAAGTTCTCTGAGAGTAGGGAGTATGGAGACAGGCGCATCGTTCCATTTCGAGATAATGTCACTGATCAATGCATTATTTAACAAGAAATTAGTTATATTAACCAAGATATATGTAAATTCATTATTTTCTTTCTTTCTTTCTTCCTTTTTTTTTTTTTTTTTAAATAATTATGTCATGTCTGGTGTATAATGGCAATTAATTAATGCTCGATTCCATTCATTTGTTTTATCTTCTTTACCAATTTTTATTTTTTTTTTGGAATGTGCTCTTAAACCTGACAGTATACCATGGACCCAAGTGCACCTGTAATTTAATTTATCATCGTATATAACTAGTACATATTATCAAATATAACTGGTACATATCATCACATATGACCGGTACATATCATCACAAGTAATTGATATTCTACATCTAAAATTTAAAATCCTAAAATTAAAAAAATATACCTAAAACAAAAAATTAAACCCTAAAAATGGAGAATTAATCCCTAAAATAAAAAACTAAACCCTGAAATTGAATATTAAACTCTAAATTCTAAATTTTTATCGCATATCATCACATATAACTGGTACATATCATCACGTATAACTGACACATATCATCACATATAACTGACACATATCATCACATATAACTGGCAGAATGATAGAAATAAAATGAAAAAATAAATTAAAAAAAATAAAAAACTAAACCTTAAAATGAAATATTAAACCCTAAAAATGGAAAACTAAACCCTAAAATGTAAAACTAATTCCTAAAATGGAAAAGTAAACCCTAAATTCTAAATTTTTGACACATATCATCACGTATAACTACCACATATCATCACGTATAATTGTCAGATATCATCACGTAAAACAGGGTGCACCTAGCAAGGTGCACCAAGGTCCACCTAATAAATTGCCGTGTAATAGTATTTATACTTTAAAGTTTAATAAAAAGAAATATATTCATATTACCTTATTAATTTTATGTTTATGTTTTTCTTAATAATATCATAAGAAAAATTATTTATTTATTGTTATCATAATTTTAATATATAAGAAGTTATATACTACATGATTAGAAGATTTGTGGATAATAAACTATAATTAAATTCATGATAAATATAATCAAAGTTCGAGATCTTTAATTAGAACAACACTAATTCGGTTTATGAACATTTTGAATGTGATATTCTAATCTGAACTGTCAGTGTGATGACATCTAGATGGGGGAATTTATAGATGATTTGATTATATAGGACTTGCACCGATTTAATTTGAATTTCATAATAAATTATGTTTTTATATGAAATTTATATTAAATAACAACATGATCACATATATGGTTAAATTATAATCGAAACAATTATAAACTCTCATTATTTTGGGTAGATTCTTAATTTATACGTTAGAGTTATTAGTAAATATTCTCCAAACTTGCATTTTAAAATCTTATTCAACTTATACATTAGCAAACATGAAATTCATACCTTCGTGCGCGAAGTAGAAAGACAATTCACTCGTTTGTTACTTTAAGAACTGAGTGGAATGATGTCTCTAATTTATAATACGATTATAAATTAACCACTCGCTAGTGAATTAATAGTAGATGAGAAAATATAAGTAATTAAAAAGGTTAACGAAAATTCACTTTGTTCCAATTATGCATTGTATAGGGATGGTTAATCCGCATGGAGAAATTCCAAATATATAGTGGAATAAATATGTTGGGTGTAATAATTAAAGAATTTGATTATTTATTCAATTTATTTGAGCTTCTAATTATAAATTTAGATAGAAATGTAAATTCGAATTCGTGTGAGAAGAGAAAAAGTTTACCAATTTTCAAGGATTAATATATAAATATTAAATATATGATAATTTAATTATTTATGAATTATTTGATTATAAGATAATTAAAGGCATGTAAGTTTCGTATTGGGAAACAATTTATTTTGTATATAAATTTATCATTAAGGTAAGAGATCAAATTAAATTAAGAATTGAAAACTATGAAAATCTCCCTATTAATCATAAGGGATGGGTCGATTTTTACTTGGGTGAGAATTTGTTGTAAATTGGATTAATTCTAATTAAATGGTACAGCGACAATTCATATTAATGAATTGTATAGGATTAATCTACGTGTCGTGTAGATAATCGTAGCATTTTGAATTTCTCAAATCCATTTATTGGTAAGTGAGAAATGATGCTTGGAAGTTGAACGGTTTGCTTTAATGCTTTATCGGTTATCCCACATTGAATGTTAGTCAATGTGGAAGAGAGTTTAAAAATGATTACATTTCTTTAATATACATCAAGTGGGCCAGAGAGTGTTGTGGGCTTTGTGTAAACGAAGTTCACGCGGGCTCTTGGACTTGGGTTCGCTAGTCCGCCTTCGGCGTAGCCGAGGCCGATCCCGGACCTCGGACCTCGGACCTGGGTCCTGGGCTCTGGGACTTGGGTCTTGGGAAATTGGTCCGAATTGGGTGGTCCAATTGAGTTGGTCCGTGTGGGGTTCGGGTTCTGGCTCAACCCTGGTTTTCTTATAAGGGTGAGACTCCTGCATTCCCAGCTACTTTCCATACGCATAAAACACCTGAACGACCTGGAACAGCATACTCATATTCAGCATAACAATTCATAGCTCAGTTCGTTTTCTTCCAGTTCGTCGGAGCTCTGGTATTTACGGTGCTGTAATACCAGAGACGAAGTCGTTTCATCTTTGGAGACGAATAGCCAAAACCGAAGGGRACTACCGGGGCTATTTCGTCTTGCGGACAGAGATTAAATCTCGACTCGACTTGAATTATTATTTGTTTTCTGTTTTTCTATTTCTTTTTCCAGTTTTGTGCTCGAATTATTGTAACTATTCCAACAATCGCAAGACGAAATAGTTTTTGTAATTTTTATTATTTGTAATCCCTGACTGGAAAAGGATGTCAACCTCAAGCACTCCGACGAGCGACGCTATTCCAGCCATCACCTTCACTACCTCGGCGACGAACACTGCCCCGCAGTCACAGACACCACGACGATTGGCATATCTACGCCAATCTTGAACACCACTCAGGATGAGATCATTCTCAACCCAGGAACACTCGATTTCTTAATCGAGACGTTGACGTAGCGTATGGCACAGTCGATCTCATCCATAGCTTCGGCTGTTGGAACAATCCCTTTTGGGATAGGGACTTCGGTCCAAACGATGTCAGCTCCGGCTGTGACCCATCCCATTGGGATGACGGGAACTTCGGTTCCGAGTTTGTTTGCAACTGCTCCCCAAACAGATTATACTGTTTTGAATACCCATTCAACGGGTTCGGTGGGGACTTTTGTACCAACGATGAACGCGCCGGTGCAATCCTCTCAGATCATGCCCGCGGCGGAGAAGCCTCCGAAATTTAATGGGGAAGGCTTCAAGAGGTGGCAACAAAAGATGCTGTTCTACCTCACGATGCTTGGTTTCGCCAACTTCGTGAAGGAAGATGAACCACCTACTCCGGACAAGGACGAGACCAGTTTCCATGTCCATGCTGCCTATGATAATTGGCACAATGGGGACTATCTATGTAAAGGTTTTCTTTTAAGTAGTCTAGAGGATAGCCTGAGTAATGTACACTCGAATATAAAGACCTCCAAGAAAATTTGGGAGGCACTTGAGAAAAAATATAGTTCCGACGAGGCTGGAACTAGAAAATTTGTAGTCACGAACTTCATAAACTACAAGATGGTGGACTCTCGCCCGGTTATGGAACAAGTTCAAAAGTTCCAAATGCTGGTGAATGATGTCCACTCCGAGGGGATGATTCTCCCGGATGCTTTCACGACCGCTGCCATGATTGACAAGCTTCCACAAAGTTGGAAAGACTTCAAGACGTACCTCAAACACAAACGAAAGGCGATGTCTCTTGAAGACGTTATCCGGAAAGTACGAATTGAATCCGAAGTTCGTACTCAATACACGAATCCGAAAAGTTCGGATGAACCTCGGGTGAATTTGCTTGAACGA
>BMAC01000056.1:32303-56008 GCA_014905375.1 Phtheirospermum japonicum | reverse complement strand
ACTTTGGAAGACACCCCAGGGTACTTGAAGGTTACTGTGATGCAAACTGGATATCCGACACAAAGGACTCTTTGTCTACAAGTGGATATGTGTTTATAATAGGGGGAGGAGCTGTTTCTTGGAGATCCACTAAACAGACATGTATAGCCCGATCCACCATGGAATCTGAGTTCATCGCGTTGGACAAAGCGGTGAAGAAGCAGAATGGCTTCGTAAATTTTTAGAAGACACTCCATGTTGGGAGAAACCCGTGCCACCGGTTATGCTTCACTGTGACAGTCAAGCTGCTATTGGAAGGGCAAGAAGTGGTTTGTATAACGGTAAGTCTCGACATATCCGTCAGAGACATAACACCGTGAGACATCTGTTATCGAGTGGGATTATCTCTGTTGACTACGTAAGGTCGATAGATAATCTAGCGGATCCATTCACTAAGAACATAGCTCGAGATCAGATGTACAAGTTGCTAGAAGGAATGGGAGTGAAATCCACATCTTAAGGATGATTGTAGTGGAAACCCAACCATGATGAGTGGAGATCCCACAAACTTGGTTCAATGGGAAAACTAAACTACAAAAGTCTGGGTAAGTTAAACTTTACGATCCTATTCCTTAAACAGCAAAAGTAGAGTTTATAATCTGTCACGTGGTGAGGTTAAATCTCTGATTTTTAATGATTCTTGTGCAGGTCTTTGACTTGAGTATGACAGAATGCTGATTTGAAGAATCACCTATGTAAGCGAGAAGTGAGGGCCGCTTCTACTGAAACRTATGAATCCAAAGAAGTTGTCCATGGCCAGAAACGGACACAAACGTGAGAACGGAAGAATTTTGAGACCTTAGTGGGTTGGTACTATTGTCTAGTATACACAAAGGGGAATAGTTCAAGAAATTATATTCACTAATCCGCCGGTATGCTCGGTAGTATTTACTAAGGAGGGTTCAAGGCCACAAGCCACCTATCCCTATTCTCTATTGTCTCTTAAGGACTGAGCTATGTATTTGCATTCATGCATTTCGTTTTTTGGAGTTTCTCACTCATGTGGGGGATTGTTGTAAATTGGATTAATTCTAATTAAATGGTACAGCGACAATTCATATTAATGAATTGTATAGGATTAATCTACGTGTCGTGTAGATAATCGTAGCATTTTGAATTTCTCAAATCCATTTATTGGTYAGTGAGAAATGATGCTTGGAAGTTGAACGGTTTGCTTTAATGCTTTATCGGTTATCCCACATTGAATGTTAGTCAATGTGGAAGAGAGTTTAAAAATGATTACATTTCTTTAATGTACATCAAGTGGGCCAGAGAGTGTTGTGGGCTTTGTGTAAACGAAGTTCACGCGGGCTCTTGGACTTGGGTTCGCCAGTCCGCCTTCGGCGTAGCCGAGGCGGAGCCGAGCCCGAGCCGGGCCCGGACCCGGACCTCGGTCCTGGTCCTGGGCTCTGGGCCTGGGACTTGGGACTGGTCTTGGGTCTGCAATTGGTCCTTATTGGGTGGTCCGATTGAGTTGGTCCGTGTGGGGTTCGGGTTCTGGCTCAACCCTGGTTTCATTTTTGAACCTTCACGCACCTGACCGTTACGTAACGGCTGGCTCTTGACCAGTCAGACGGTTTCAACTTTTGAATTTCAAACAGCAGACGTATCTGCACGCTGAACTCGTCCAGGTTCATGTCAGATAAAACTGACTGTTTGAACGCCATTAAGGTCGTCTTAATTGGCAGCTGCTGTAACCCTAATCTGAACCCTATATAAGGGTGAGACTCCTGCATTCTCCAGCCACTTTCCATACGCATAAACACCTGAACATTTGGAACAGCAAAATCATATTCTGCATTTCATAGCTCAGTTCGTTTTCTTCCAGTTCGCCGGAGCTCTGGTATTTACGGTGCTGTAATACCAGAGACGAAGTCGTTTCATCTTTGGAGACGAATAGCCAAAACCGAAGGGCACTACCGGGGCTATTTCGTCTTGCGGACAGAGATTAAATCTCGACTCGACTTGAATTATTATTTGTTTTCTGTTTTTCTATTTCTTTTTCCAGTTTTGTGCTCGGATTATTGTAACTATTCCAACAGAATTCAAACAGGAAATCATTTTCTCTATTCTCTCTTTTTTTTTTTGTCTTCCATGTTTATCTTCGACTCTTTCATAAGTAAATTATTGCGTATTTATGTGTTGAATAAGATACACACAGAGGAAAAAAAAACATAAAAATATAAGATTTATATTTGGGTGCCCACGCGCTATTCTCGAAGAATAATTGTTGTATCTTAGACGGATGACGAAAGCAAATAGGAGACAAAAAGGACAAGTGACGATTAAGAAGATTCACGACTTTAGTTTTTGTGTAAAACTAATAAGATATGAATACACCCTGTGTGATTTAATTATTTGCATTAGATTTTCAATTGAATATCTGATTTAGGGTCCGTTTGTTTGAGTTGATTTGAGAAGCTGATAGCTGATAACTGTTAGGTAATAGTTGATTGTAAAATACAGTTTGCTAAATTGGTTGAGTGAATTAATTTATCAATATAAACATAATTGAGAGATATAAAAAAAATAACATACATAAAAATTAAGAAATATATAAAAATAATAATAAATAAATTTAGAATAATAAATAAGATTTTCTGAAAAATATGAACAATGACACCAAATTAATTATATCGATAAATAAAGAAATTCTTATGTGCAAAAAAATATTTATGTAAAACTATAAAAATAATAGGAAAGTATATGAATTTAAAATAATAAATAAAGATTTTGTAAAAAAATATAAACAATGATACAAAAATAATTATTTTTATAAATAAATATTTTATTATGTTTAAAAATAATATTTATGTAGAATTATAAAATAATATGTTACTATATAAAATATATATTTTATAAATAAAATGTATAAAAATGAAAATTTCTCCAATCAGTCATGAGCTGATGAGAAAATACTATGAATCGTAACTTTTTGTGAAACATGCTTTTAAGGCCTAATCAGCTATCAGATCTGATTAGAAAATTTTTACCAACCGGTATAAAGGAGCTGATTAAGGATGAATAAGCTATCAGCTTCTCGAAATCGCTCAACCAAGCAGTCCATTATTTTTTTTATTATCTTTTTTCTTGTTTTTATAAACTCTTCCGCAATTATTTGAATTTATTAAATTAATACAATTGAATTAATTCCCACATTTTCAACATTCTCCTTAATTATCTTTAACAAAAGTTCTAAAATAATATTTAAAATGAATTAGAGGGGTGATAAATTAATTACCTGCAGTGTGTCCAGGGATAAGAAAGTTTGGTGACATTAGCATGAAGAGAACGTTGCACATCAGGCCTATTTAAAAAGGCCTCAGTATAATGATAGGCACAAGGATCGTAACCCTGGGATAACGGCCTCGTATGCCAGCTTCGATTCTATAAATTAAAAAAATTGAAAAAAAAAAATAACTGAATCATAGCAAGAAATTGAATTGATAAATTTTTACGCACTCACAGTATTGGCAGAAATAAGTCTTGGAGCAGTAGCCGTAAGATGTGAATAGGGTCTTAAATTGGTGGTCAAACTGGCATCCACACACGTAGGAGTGTACAAACTGTACATATCTATGATTCTATACACTTCGAAGTATTCATCGAGAGCATCATCGCAGTCGTGGCTTAATTTGGACTTGCTGAAATTGCATTTGCTCTTTATCTTATCGTACAATGCATCCGATATAACCGCGTGGTCCCAAGCGTAATCTATCAATCCTTTTTGGTCTGTTTCGTCGTCCAACACTGCATTCCCTATCTGTATATAATATATAATAGTCATTTATATCTTTCAATTTCCAACCCTCCATTAAATAATAACAAATAGGAAATATCCGATATTAGCAAATATCTTTCGTACCAAAATGCCCTTGAGGTTAATGTGGTCATCATCGAGTGCTACTTTGTTTTTATCTACGATAACTTTCGCAAGCTGAGGCGCGTAGTGGCCTGAGATGTTAAATGCATGAAATAATTAATATATATATAGACTTTAGGCCTAAACTAACACAGTAAAATTGGATAATTTTAATTGAAATAGAGACATTTTGTTTAGAAACTCTATGGCGTGCATATGATTTTTTTTTTCAATTGAATGTAATAAATGATTTTATCTTCTACTGTAATTGTTGTGTCAGTTGATGACCCCTATGTCAATTCTTGTGTTCAAATATTAGATGTTCTTTGAGGAAAAGTTTAATTTTAATTTTATTAATTTTACTAATTCTCTTATTATGAGTTATGTGAGAGTTATTTTGTGTGTGTGGATGTTTGAGACTACTAATAGATTTGAAGAAATGTTATTTATTATAGGAACAGTACTCTGAAAAGAATAGTTAAATATTTTAATAATAATAATAATAATAATAATAATAATAATAATAATAATAATAATAATAATAATAATTTTTGTTGCCTATGTATGATGTGATATTATAAATAGCACCTCACTTGGTTTGTTTTTCTTGTGTGGGTTTGACAGAGTTTCAGTAATTTGAGAAAATCTGTGTATTTTTTCTTTTTTCAGAATTCCTAGAGTCATGATAGCGTCTTTACCCAAGGGATGTCGAATATTGTAAAAAATTATTTTTCCCTATGGTTCCATCCTCTCAAGATGACTGTGTAGTATAATTTCCAACTTTTAATTTAATTCTTTTTTTTTTATTTTTTCAATTTCCAGTTTAGTTCCTGTAATAACTTCTTTTTCTTAAAAAAATTATGCGATTTGGATGTGGGTTGGTTTGAATAGAAAAGCAAATCATTATGCTTAGACTTATGAATTGATTATTTTTTGTGTATTGATCTTATTTGGTTTGAGAAATTAGTTAGGATTTTCTAGGAAAATGAGACCCCATTTGAAACCCCAAATCATGAATTATTTTTAAGATTTATTGATTTATCTATTTATATTTACATTATTATTGTTTCAGTTTGAACGTAGTAATTAATCAAATAATTTGCGTTACATAGTTGAGTTTTACCCACTTTGAGATATATTTTGTCAAGCATTTTTTTGGGGTCTTGATAAAATCGGGTTTAGTTTAATTCTTTATCTTCCCCTTTTTGATAATAAATTTATTTTTTATTCCCCATCACTTTTGTTAAGTTTTCCGGGATTTGAATCTTAAGTTTAGTTCACTTATATTAATGGTAGTAATTTGGATTTCTCGTGTGATTGAACTTTGTTTTTTTGGGATTTAGTTGTTGGTGGATTCAGGATTTCGGGAAATGCAGAAGAAGTTGCCAAGAACGAGGAGGTTCTGGACAGACTTAGAAAAGTATACTTTTTTTTTTAATCAAGTATTTCATATCTTCACTTGTGAAATGTGATGACCCACAGGTACGTGGAGATTGTGTTTATGATATATATGAATACCTTCATAATATGGAGGTTAGTGATACTAGGGTTATTTTGCTTTTTAATCATTTTTGGGGTATAACGATTGAATGCGTTTGTTGATTTAGAGTTGTTGAGTTAAGTGCATCTGATCTTGGTTGGGAGTTTTAGTTTGTAGATTTTGTTATTGGTTTTTGTTGGGTTTTAAGTTGATTTTGGGTTGATTTGCCTCAAAACTTTGAATTTGACGAGAAATGCTCTCTTGGAGCTCAACCTTCTCAATCGTTCTGCTGCTATTCACGTCCCTATACCCATTGTTCCACTAGCAAAAGAAACATTAGTACTCGCTGCTTACTAGACCTAGGATGTTTGAATCATATTCCAGGTCATCGACTAAATCTACTGTTTCAGAGCTTGAACCTCTACCCTTATTCATTTTATGAGGTTTCACCTTGTTTATAAAAATGAGGATGATATTGTGTCTTATGGTATCGGTAATATTGCTTATCCTCCACTTTACTCTAAAAAGGCTTCTAATATTTCTTAAAAAATTCCAATACCCTTAATTGTGGGAATGTGAAAATCTTGATGCTGAAAGCTTTCAAAAGCAAATTTCATGATCAAGCGTAAAGGTCTTGTTCGCACAGTCACTGGTGTGAATTCTTGTTATAAGTATATTATGCTTGATTCTTACACAAACCTTAAATCTCACATCAAAGTACTTGGGTTTGCTCATTTCTTCATAACCATGTTTGTGATTTTTATTTTATTTTTTTGATATGATCACTAGGTGTTCTGTGCTAACTCATATTGAGGGATATTTATTTCAAGAGGACTTCAATATTATGGTCATTGTTTTTACAAGTGGTGATCTCTCTAACTGGCTTTAAAGATCCTAAAAGAGGATCGTCTGATGAAGGCTAGATTAATAGGCCGAGGTTTTCTTGTTTTTTTTTTCATATAAGGATGGTGTACTACAATGGAAGATATTGTAAGTGCTTGATCGATTTCTGCATGAATGAATCCATTTAGAAAATTTTAGATCGAGTTAATGTGAGGATAATTTTATATTATGATGTTGAGGGTATTTCCACTTAATATACTCCTATTGTTTGTTTTTTATTTAGTAATTCTAGATTTGAGCTCGACCTGAGTTTGAAAATCAATTTGTTTTTTGCCTTTTTTACCATGGTTATGCTCCATTGATATTCTTTTAGTATGTAATTGACAAATAAAGTTTATAATTATTATTGGGAATAATGTGTTAAGTTTACTAAACAAATTAAGAAACAAATATCATTAGTAGAATGTTATATATAACCTTAAAATGTATTAGAAAGATCCGGAATCATTTCTAAGATTGATTCGTAGACTCTTTCTCTTTCCTGATTAATTAATATTGAGGTGACAAGTTTTGATAATTTTATGTCGAGACTTTTGATAAATCTATTTCCATCATAAATAATTAGCAAATTGGAAGTTGATTTTTCATCAAGATACCACTAAATCATGTTGAAAATTAATGATTATTATCGTTGTCAATATGCATTTATGCAACTTACAGTAGGTGAAATAATAAACTTTTTAAGATTATTTAGTTTGTTTTGTTCTTGTAGATGATCTTTAAAAAAAAACTTTGTTGCTTCTTTTCACGCGAATTGAGTTCTATGTAAAATATTTGATCGAAATATATGTTTTGATGTATCTAAATGCCCTTGATGTTGTTATATTTCATTACTGGTGCAGTTTAATTCATTAGGACAAGACGACTGAAAATGAGAAGAATTAGGTGAGGACAAAAAAAATTTTATGAACACAAGGGGCTAAACTAAGTGCCTATTTTTACGTGAGTTTAATTGATTTGATTCAGGTAACTGTTGTTGACAATCATTTTACTAGCTCAAAGGACAACTTGAAGTGATGGATTAGTCACCATATGAGGTGGCATTATAACTAGTATGCCAAACATGGTTTTTATATCCAATCGTCCTTCAATTAAACTAGCAACTAGGCGTTAATATTTATTGATATCTTTCTAATAATAATCATTTTTTATTTGTGCAGTACTATGCATTGTTCAAATGTAAAAACATTTTGATTATCGTTGATAAATGTGATGTCATCCCCCGTGATGGAGCATTTTGTTGATTAGAGTTTATCAAGACTTTGTAAATATGTAAAATCAATTAACCAATAAAAAGTATTTATACTATATAAAGAAGGATTGTTTAGTGTACGATACATGTGAACCATTAAAATTATTTAGCCTTGAAACAGAAGAAGGAAAAACAAAAAGAAGTGCAAGCTATTTACTTTTGTTCCTAAAATATTTCTTATATATGTCAATATTTTTATATATATACATTAGGTGATAAGATTTTCTATTATCATTTACTTAAGTGTTTGTGTGCAGTTATTTGGAATATTAATGTTTTAGTATTTATAATTTGTAATTTCTTTCACAATTCCTGCGCAATACATGGAGGTTACATTAGAATGATTGTTATAAAGTTATTCACGTATGTCGTTGAATGCAGAGTTCTAACTGGTGCAAAGGTTGGGAAAAAAGTATTGATTATACGGATGAATTTAACATCTTCCAACTTTAAGATATTTTTAAAGTTTCGGTGAAAATAGTTTCCGCTCATGATTCGTTATGCGATGACGATAAACAGTAGTCAGTGTCATTTCCTATCGAACGTAGAACTTTATCTAAAGAATCTCGTATTCGGTCATGGTCAACTATATGTTCTTGTTTCACGCGTCACCGAAGAAGTTTGAAAATATTAACGTGCAGTGACGATGACCCAAAACATAACATGACCAATAATGTTGTGTACAAATAAGTATTCAGTAATATATAGTTTTACCATTTATGTATTTTATGTCAATATCCCTCCCTCCCTCTCTCTCTCTCTCTCTCTCTCTCTCTCTCTCTTTATATACATATATATATATATATGAATTGGATCCAATGGGTCCAATTCGTAAAATGAGTTCGTAAGGTCAAATCTCAACCACTCAATAGGTTTAGATCTGATGAATGTAAATTTGATGAATGATGGTTGAGTAATAAACATATAACATGTATTGTTGTATACTTGTATTACTAACTGTGTATCATCGGACATGTAAATGTACATTAATAAACTGTTGGGAATTGGTTTGAAGAAACATGACATATAATGAAAACATCGTTGTTATTCTAATAATGCATCAATGTAATTCTAAATGTGCAATAATATGCGTATAAATGTGCAGTGAATTTCTATTTTTTATTATTTAGCTTTTTGAAATAATTTCAATTCAAACTCTTAAATGTACAAACTTGTTGGGAAATATGGTATGGGTATTGTTCCATAGGTCTTAAGGAATAATATGGTGTAATTTATGTTGAAATATTTATATTTTTTTGGACTTATAGAGAGATTTCAATAGAGGAGAACTATTAATTGAGGAGAGAGAAATATAACTAATGTAATTTATATTAATTAATAATATAAAAGTCCATTTAAATGTTAATTGGTGCATATTTCAAAATCTAATGATGCACATTTAGAAAGATAGAGATGTATTTATCGCCCAAACTAATTTATATCCTTTGCAACTAATGTATTGATGGTTGTGATTGCCCTACGGACTCACTATAAGAAGTGGACCCATTGGATCCACTTCCTTATATATATATATATATATATATATATATATATATATATATATATATATATATATATATATATATATATATATATATATATATANAGAGAGAGAGAGAGAGAGAGAGAGCTCAAATGAGAAGCACTATCTTATATGAGTATCTAAATCTAATTGTGGGTCTTAAATCTAATTAAATGGATGGATCAATTTTTTTGTATTTTTTTTATTTGATCAAAGTATTAGATTATATAATGAAAGCATTGTTGGGTATATAATAAATGCTTTGGTGGTATATATTAAAAAATATTAGAATTATATAATAAAGCATTCTGATATATAATAAAAGTACTAGTTAACATATATTGTGGTGTTCTAATGTAAAGTTGGGTTCTCATTTAATCCACACACACACAAAATTTTGTAACATTGTGCCCGTGCATCACACGATGAATAAAACTATGTAATAGCTTTGGGTACCTGAATAACTTTCCCCAGCAATGTAAAAGTGATGGGATTGAAACTGTGGAAACCTTTGGAACCAACTTAGCAAAAAGTTATATGAATCAATAGCTGTCACATATACAATTAAAAAGATGGGTTTCAATACATCAATAAATTAAAAAATAAAAAAAATGGCATAGTAAATGGCCCGACCTGTAATATTGTCACCAAGCTGGTCGAGATCACTACTTGTGTTTGTGTATGAGAATCCAACGCCCACGGGAGATTCCAAAAATAATAAGTTTGCCGCTACACCAAATTAGTATATAAATTAATAACACATCGAATTTACCTGAAAATCATTATGTAGAATCAATTTGTATTGAGTATGCATGCATAAAACACAACCTCATTATATATAGAGAAATAAATTAACTGATCACTAACAGTGACGACAAAAAGTTATTTGAATGACTGATTTTTATGCACATATATTTATTTTTGTACCATGGTTCCATGAGTTGTTATTAAACTTGAGCCGTGGCTGTTTTCCATTCTGAGGAAAGAAAGGTCCCAACTCTTCTGATTGCCCAAAGCCTATTGATGAACATCCTGGACCTAAATTATATATTGGTATAAATAAATAATTAAGAAGAAATATATAAAACTATAAGAACATGGGACACGAGAGTTAATAAGAAATTTTGGACAAACAATATTGTGGTGATATATGTGTGTTTATGTGTTTTATTGTGTGCACTCCCAAACAACAATAATTATAATGACAATAAAGCAAAACTGTAGTTTATTAATTATTATATTTGAATTTGCTTTTCTTTCTATTAATATTATATTATTAAAGGAGTTTCTTTTTTATATTATATAGATGTTCTTGATGTATAAGGAACTTGGTTGTGAACCTAAAAGAGGAAAAATGAAACCAACTTAATCAAGGGTGACAGTGAACTGGTAGAACCGAAAATTGCATGAATTTGAAACTTACAGAAACAAAATTGTAAAAAATATAAAATTTAAAAGGCCGAAATTACTAAACTACATAATTATAGGACCAAAGATTACTATACAATTATAGTTACAAACCAATTGTGCAACTACGCCTAAAATGTTCTTGCAAAACATTGTAATTGCCCCAATGCAAGATTGTATTGTAAATATATGGAGATTGACGTAATTAATCATAAGTAACTTGTTGATTGAGTCCTCGTGTATTAAAAGTTTAATATCCTTTATGAATTTAATGGACTAACAACTCGATTTGTTGGAATTGTGTTTCTTGAGTTATTTTCTTTTGGCAGGTCAAAAGATTATTGATTGGTGATAATTGAAATGAAGGTTCATTGTTAAAATATAAAAATTAATATGATTGGTCACAAGTAAAGTTGTTGATAGTGTCTTGATGCATTGTATATTAACAATTTGCTTTCTTTACATATTTTAACTGTACTAACAACCCAATTTATTGGGATAATACCTTTTGATTTGTTGTGCATTTTAGGTTGAATAATATTTATTAATACTAATTGAATCAAGTTGTCAAGATCTCTAATATGTAGTAAAACTTAGGAATGAGGATCTTGATAATTAAGGAAGCATCAATCAAACAAATTAGTAAAGAATATTAAGTCTAACCATTCAAGTTAAGGAAAGATATTTGAGAATTCTTTTCTGAGCTCACTAGAATTTTAAATAGTATTCATTCATGTATTGTTTAGACCATGTTTTTGAGAGAGAGAAACATAGGTAGAATTCGTGCCCTTTGTATTTAGTTGTATTTTATTTTTGTTTGAGCCTCTCCGTTGAGTATTTTTCGACAAGTTTAATTTAGCCAAGGAGAGACATTGTTTAAACAACCCGCGTCTTTTTCTTTACCTAAAGGGAGTTTGGATCTAGCGTTTGAAGAGATTTCGAGGTGCTTCTACTTTTTGTAACAGTTGGTCATCGGTGAGGAATTGAAGAGAGTTCAAGGTGCTCGTCAAGATGATGGGAGAACGCTAAATAAGTAGTTGATATAGGTGATACATGATTGTCTTACATAGGAGGAGTGCTTGATTAAACTTGTATATTTTAGGAGCAAACACTATATTTTAATGAAAGAGATTTGAGATGAAAGATGGATTCTTTCCTCCTAAGAGTTTATTTGTGTGTCATTCAATTTTTAATTACAGTTCTATTTTTATTATTTAAAAAATTACACAATGTGTATTATTTGTGTTTATAATTACTCCTATTATAGTTTGTATAATGTATATGAGCACATATTCTAATCTTTCAATTGGCACCATAATGGATTACTGAATTTTCGGGTTGATCTAGAGTGAACGATTAGAATGAGTCAACATGAAACAAGCTTGATATATCAGTTACAATTCTTGGATAGTTTGAACTATTCCTACTGGAAGAAAATGATGAGAGTGTTCGTACATTCTTAAATAGTTGAATGCTGAAGGACCATTGAAAAAGGGAGGACATGGCCTCAAACAAAAGCTGAGAAGGGAGAGTCCTTTGACAAACCTGAATCTATATGGGACGATGCGGATAAAATGGCGTATGAAGCAAACCGGAAATCAATTTATCTCATCTTTAAAGCAGTTGATCAAAACAATACAAGATGATATCAAATTGCACTGTGGCAAAGATGTGTGGAATATGTTTCAAGAACAATTCGAAGGGACTGACTCAGTAAGATCATCAAATTATAAAAATATCTTTAAATATAGCTTTAAAGAAATATTTGTATTTTATCCGAGACAGAATGTGATGATCTCACTAAGGTCATAACTGTTTTTATAAGAAAATACTCTTGTATGATGAATAGTAACAAATCAAATCATAAAATTACTTCAAATAAGCTTGTACAAACCAAATAAATTCAAACTTTACATTTCCTAATACTATAGAAAGAAAAGTCTAGAATGACCAATGTCGAGAATGCAAGGGATTCGGACATTTTCAGTTCAAATGTCTTATATTTCAAAAGAAGCAAACGACACTCAAGGCGTAATGAGGTGAAGATGATGAACATAAATTTGAACTCAGTGAGATTCATAATAATCTAGCCTTTATGAGTATTATTAGAGACTCTTGTGCCTTAGGACGCAAGTTCACTCAAAATGTTAGAACACCTCTATCCAAGGTAGTTGTCCTTAAAAGTGTATCCTAATGATATTTAACCATTAAGTGATGAGATGACCCAACTGATGAGAATCTCATTCCCTTTATGAACAAATGATGACAAAACTCCTTGAGATAAATGATCTTATCAAAGACCAGAAGACACAAATCAAGGATTGACGTGTGAAAAAAATGATATTGAGGAATAAAGAACTGGTAATTATTTTTTATTGTTCAATCAATGATGTTTGGTTTCAAAGAGAAACATCCACTGGTGCAAAAAATCAATACAAATCAAATCATGAAGTTGTTGCATATGAACCTCATGAGACCAATTCAGATGTCAACTATTGGTGGTAATAGATTCATCTTTTCACGTGTTAATGATTTCTCCAGGTTTACATGGGCTGAATTCTTGCAAGAGAATTTGAATCATTCATTGCATTTAAGGATTTGTTCCTGAAACTTGAATATGAAAAGGATTTTCCCATCGTTTGAATCAGACACGATCATGAAAAAGAGTTTAAAACCTTTTCCCAACTCTAATGGACCGAAGCTGTAAGTACAACTTGTTTTGAGATATGGAGAGAGAAGAAACCAAAAGTAATTCATTTTCACATTTTTGGTTGCACGTGTTATATACTCAATGATCGTGATTAGCTTGGAAGTTTGAGGCAACATGTGACTTGGGATTGTTACTAGGATTAATAAACCTTGTTTTTGATGATTCCACTATTGGTACAAGTACATGCACTGGACAAAGTGATAATAAGGATGATGGATCATCTAATCCCTTTAGACCAGAACGTAGACTCATCTCAGTAGTTCAAATTGAGAAGGAGCAATAGGAGAATACTCGAAGAGACTCTTCACCAAAGGTCATGAAAGACCACCCGGTGGTATAATTTAGTGGACAAATGGAGAAGAGCATGATATTTCACAGCTTAACCAAAAAGGGCTACAATAGGATGGATTCCATTTTATACTTTGTCTTTCACACATCCACAATTGGACCTAAAAATGTCAATGAGGCATTGGCTGATGAATTGTGATCATTGAGATTCTTCAAGAGTTAGAACAATTCCATAAATAATACGTTTGGGAACTAGTTTCCAAATTGAAAGGACTCAACTAAGTAGAGGGGATTGACTTTACTGTAACATTTGTGTGTGTGGAGTGGCTAGAACTCATTCTAATACTATCAACCATTATGTCAAAACAAGTTTTTCCTTTATCAAATAGACGTTAAAAGTACTTTCCTCAATGGACTTTTAAAGGGAGAGGTATACGTGAAATAATCAGGATGGATTTTGGATGTTCACGTCACTAAGCACTTCAATCGGTTGAATAATGCATCATATACACTGAAATTGCCTCCCCGAGCATGGTATGACCGCCTCATCCAGTTTTTAGTAATCAAGGGATAAAAAAATAAGAGGAGTGGATAAGACTTTGTTCGTACAACTATCTGGAAAAGACATCATAATTGCACAATTATATGTCGATGATACCATCTTTGGGTCCATATATTTGTCTATGATACGCGAGTTTGTTGGGTTTACATCCAATAAATTCAAGATAAGTTTGATTTGTGAGCTCAAATATTTCCTCGTATTACAAGTGAAACAATTGAAGGTAGGTTTGTTTATTATTCAAAGTAAATATGCTAAAAATCTTGTCAAAAATTTGTTCTTAATGTGTCAAAACACTGTGACACTCTGTTGAGTACAAGTGTTCATTTATCTTGATATGACACTAGTCCACCAGTAGACCTGAGTTTGTATCAAAGTTTGATTGGAAGGTTATTATACTTAAAATGATCATTGTTTTAGTTTTGGGATGTGTACTAGGCATCAAGTGGATCTTAAAGAATCTCATCATCCCAAGGCTGTCAAGAGGATTATTCTCTATGTTGGTGGAACAACATGTTTTTGAATCTGATATACGAGTAAGACTAGTTCTAATCTTACAGGTTTTTGGATGTTGAATGCTCTAAGGACATTGGCGACAAAAAAATACATATGAACAGTGCTTTTACATATGTAATAATTTGTTGTAATGGTTTATCAAGAAGCAAAATAGTTTTTCCTCATTTTTAGTCGAAGTTGTATACATTGCAGCAGGCAGTTGTTGTTCTCTTTAGATGAAACAAATCATGGTTGTCTACATCATTGATGTGAGAACTACATTGCAATTTTGTGATAATGAGTGACTTAATTGTCTCTTAAATCCTAGCCCACACTCCAGAACCAAACACATTGACATACAAACCAAATTGGTTTGAACTTAAACCAAATTGCTGATATTTTCACCAAACCTCTTGACGCTAAATGATTTGCTTCCTTGAGAATATTATCATGTGAAATTGTCAACTCATATAAGCTCCACATTAGGCATCCTTTTTCTTCTCTTTTATTTTCCCCTTTTGTATTATGGTTGTTCGACTAGTTACATTGTGTGTCTGATTATTCTTAGTTTTCTAACAATATACCACAAAACTCCATTTTCTTTCAAAAAGGAGCTATCATTTTAAAATATTGTAGTGTAAAAGCTATCATTGTGATAAGAGCTACTTGCAAACAGAAAATGTGAAAAGTCTGAAAGTTACTGATATGCTTTGTTCAAACAATGTGATCTTGGTTGGTATAAGGGTTCTAGTAGCATCAATTTCTATATTATTTATTTTCTTTATCAATTTAAGAATAATCTTGCCACTGAGTAGCCCTCCACGTGAGTTATGATTGTACACCTAATAAAAGTATTTGTGAATATTTGAGTATTGATCAACACACCACCTTTTAATGGGGTTGTCTTCCGATATTTCTACTGTTGAACACCTAGTGAAACTACGTGGGATGATCTATTTAATAATCAAACACATCATACAATCACACGATATTCTTCCATCAGTTTAAAGGATGTAGATATAATGAAACTCGATGTGGTGCCACTAATCAGAGAGCAGATTCTAGACTTTATAGTGGATGTGCACAATATGAAAAGTGGTGTGGTTATTCGAACTATCACAGAATAATTTAATCAGGGGGTCATCTTCCAATAGTGTCTGGCTGATACATAATGATAATGGAGTTATATGGTGGTTCTTTGTTGCTCTCTTTTTTTCTTTTTTCTTTTACTTAAGTAAAATTGAGGTTTAGCTATATTTGGTGGAACAATCTAGATTCTATGGCATGTGGTGATCCCGGTTGAATAAATGATAATTTATGGATTTAGTCATGCATTTTTTATTTGTGTATATATATATATATATATATATATATATATATATATATATATATATATATATATATATATATATATATATATATACATATTGCATACGAAATACTCAATAAGACCTATTTGTTAAAAGTGAATTATTTTTGGTAAGAAATAACAGCGTTTTTGGTATTATTTTTGGTCTTATCCATAAATAACATGATTTACTTTATAATTTTTCTATTGGATGAACATCGACGTTTTCGTTGGTACAAGGAATATTGGAAGTTGTTTTTGAATAATATTATATGGAGGTTATTTGTGGAAGTTATTTTGATTTTGTTAATTTCAAGTTTTAATTTTCTTTTTGAAGTGTTGCATGCATCCTTATTCTCCTATAAAAGTACTGCTCTGACTGGTTTAATTTCTCACGCTCCTGAGGACTTGTGTGTTTTATTTAGTTTTATCTGTCTAATCTCTCTGTTTATGTCTTGAAATTCAGTCACAAATGATTTGCTCGCATGGTGTCAATTTTTTTTATTGTGTTTGAATTCCATAAAAAGCTCCATGCTATTTTTAAGGAAGTTAGGGTCTAATCATTATGGTAAGGTATTTTTCCATCATTGGATATGTGATTTTTCCCCTTATGTGATTAATATTTTTGATTGATATTTAGTGTAATAACTTGATGACTAATTGAACTATGTCGCATCTGTCTAATAAGTAGTGATCTGAAAAGGGATGCTTTCTCTGGATTTCAACCTTCTCAATCATGTTGGTTCTATTCACATCCCCCTACCCATTGTTCCACCAGCGAAAGAAATATTGGTACTCGCTGCTTACTAGACCTACAATACTGGAACCATATTCCGGGTCGTAGACCGAATCTACTGTTCCAGAGCTTGCATCTCGACCCTTGTTCGTTCTATAGGGATTCATCTTGTTGATAAAAATGAGGATTATACCGTATCTTATGATATTGGTAATGTTGTTTATCTCCACTTTGCTTTCAAAAGGCTGCTAATGTTTTTGAGATTTTTTCAAAACCCTTAATTACTGGAATGATCAAATCTTGATGTTGAAATATTTCAAGAGAAAATTCCATTGATCGAACGTAAAGGTCTTGTTCGTACATTCATTGGTGTGAATTCTCATTATAAGTATATTGTGCTTAATTCTTATGCAAACATTACAGCTCATATCAAAGTATTTGGGTTTGCTCATTTTTCTAAAAATCGTGTTTGTGATTTTATTCCTAATATGATCATTAAGTATTTTGGGCTAACTAATGTTGAGGGATATTATTCTGAGGAGGAATTCAATATCATGGTTATTGTGGTGAGTTCTCTGATTGGCATGTTAAAATATCGATTAAATCTGACACTGCTAACTCTGGACTTCAACTGCTTCACAAGATTGGGATAACTAATTACACATGTAGTAAGTCCTACATCTTCACTTAATAGATTATGTTTTATTATCGCTTGATCTCTACCAAGCCGATTGACTATGACTATCATGTCTTCCACTCGGTCACTTGTTATACTGAAAGCTTGCATATGATGTGACTGCTTTCCTATCTTTCTATGGTTTGGGTACTTCTTCATTATCAATGCTCACATCTAAGCCTCTTTTTCCTCTTCACAATTTTGCTTAAAGACTTTTTAAATAGCTATTCACGGAAGTCAACCAATTCTCCCACAAGATGAGAAAACTACTATGTTGCCCACTGCTTCCATTTTCGATAATGTATTGCATTAGATCATTCGCATAACTTACTATTGACCTGATAAATCTTGAAACAACTATTGTTGGTACTGGTGCTCACATATTGGCTTGTTGTTCACAAAATAAGAAGAAATATGATATCTATGGCAAAGGGAGTTATGTGAATATTATACTCGATGGGAGTTTCTATTCAGGGGAGAGACAGTGTTGCACTCCAAAGGAGTTGATTAACATTTCATAAGTAGTGGTTTTGGCTTCTCTTAATTGATTATTTTGCAGGTAGTGGTTGAACAATCAACTATCTTTACTTTGCTAGTTTTTGATCAAAAGTAAAAGGGGGACATTGTAAGTATATGTAGATTGACATAATTTATTAGAAGTAATTTGTTGATTATGCCCTAATGCATTGTACCAATATGACTGATAATTTACTTTCCTTATATGACCTTACTGGACTAACAAATCAATTTGTTGGAATTATGTTTCATGAATCATCTTATTTTGGCAGGTTAAAAGATGTTTGATTGATAATAACTGGAATGAAAATTCATTGTAAATATATGAAGATTGACATGATTGGTCACAAGAAAAGTTGTTGATAGTGTCATGATGCATAATACCAATAACTTGCTCACCTTATATATATATATATATATATATATATATATATTTGTGTGTGTGTGTGTGTGTGTGTGTGTGTGTGTGTGTGTGTGTGTATGTGTGTGTGTGTGTGTGTTCAAATGGAACCATGTCATTATATGCGAACCTACGAACTAGTGCTTTTTATTATACAATCACAGTGTTTTATTAATATTTTCAGTTATATATATCAGTAGTGTTTTTATTATATAATCATAATACTTTTAATTAAATAAGGAAATACACAAAAAATCTGATCCATCCATTTAATTAGATCAAAAAGTTCATAATTGACCCTAAGTTCACATATAGGAACATGGTTCTCAATTGAACCTAATCCTCCTCTCTCTCTCTCTCTCTCTCTCTCTCTCTCTCTCTCTCTTTATATATATATATATATATTTCCCTCGGAATGAAACCGAGGGAATAGTGATTCCCTCGAAAATTTTTAAAAATTCGAAAAATCCCTCGGAATGAAACCGGGGGAATAGTGATTCCCTCGTAAATTTTTAAATTTAAAAAAATTCGAAAAAATAGAAAGGAATAGAAAAAAATAATAAAAAATAGGACTTGTTTCCGGTACGCACCCCGCCCCGCCTCGGTTGTAATTTCTTGGGTTTTCTTCTTTTTTTTATATTTTTTCGAGTTTTTTTCTATTTTTCATCTATAATAGAAAAAAAAAATAGAAAAAGCCTACTAAACGATCGACGCCCGACCCTCGTGGTTCCGCGACGCCGAGGCGCACCCCTCCCCGCCCCGGTCGTAATTTGTAGGGATTCGTTTCTATTTTTTACTAATTTTTCTATTTTTTCGAGTTTTTTTTTATTTTTCATTTAAAATCGAAAGAAAATAGAAAACGCGTACTAAACGATTGACGCCCGACCTCCATGGTTCCACGATGCCGAGACGCACCCCTACTCCAATATGGAAAAATCACGACGCTTCGCATTTCCAACCGAAGGAGTTCATCGATCGATCGTATCTTGTTGTTGGTCGAATCCCACGACACGTGTGAATACGCACGTGGTCGTTGGTATTTTTTGATCGAAATCGGGTCAAAACCACCCCACGTGCCTAAGATGATAGGATTGGTTTCGTTTTTATGAATTTTCTATTTTTTTCGAATTTTTTTATATTTAAAAATTTTCGAGGGATATTTAAATCCCTCGGTGTAAAACCGAGGGATTGCTATTTTCCTCGGTTTAAAACCAAGGGAAAATATCCCTTGATTTTTAATTAGTTTTTTTTTTAAATAAAAAAAATAAATCGAGGGTTTATTTTTCCCTCGGTTTTAAACGGAGGGAAGGCTTAATCCTTCGGTTTGAAACCGAGGGAAAACACTCCCCTCGATTTTTTGTAACTTTTTAAAAAATAAAAATAATAAATTTCGAGGGATATTGATTTTCCTCGATTTTTCTGAGGGCTTTATTCCCTCGAAAATCCTTCGGTAATTATGGCGGAAAATAGTGGCGCCGTATTTTCGAGGGGATTTCCGAGGGAATATTTTCCCCTCGGAAAAAATCGAGGGAATTTATAATCCCTCGGTTCTTCCCTCGGAAAATTTCGAAGGAAATCATTTCCCTCGAAAAACTGCTGTTTTTTTGTAGTGGTTGTATTGTATTTTTGTTTGAGTTTATTCGACAACTATTCTCTGACGAGTTTAATCCATCCAAGGAGAGACATTACCCGAACAACAACTCACACTTTTTTCTATACCTAACGGGGGTCGGTTCTAGAGCTTTAAAAGAGGTCAAGGCGCTGCTATTTTGATGACGTGATGTCATCGGTGAGCAATTGAAGAAAGTCCAAAGTGGTCGTTAATTAAGATGATGAAAATCGCCAAACAAGTAGTTGAACGGTTACTTGCTTATGAGGGAGTTATTAGGGGTGAGAAGAAATACTGGGTACCTGGTCCCGGACCTGAAATCGCTTGGAACCAGTTATGATCGATTTTGGTTTTGGGTCTAGACTTTCGAGACCTGGTACCCGGTGGGACCGGTTCTGGGACTGGGTACCCGTTGGTACCGGTTCTGGGATTGGGTACCCGTTGGTACCGGTTCTTGAACCGGGTACTCAGTACCAAATCTTTAATACAAGTTAGACATTATAATTTTCAAATCTCTTTTGGTTAAAATATGCAATTGAACTAGTAATTAATAATTACATAGAGAGCTAATGTCATGAAGTATACACAATTTAGTTAATTTGTTATTATAAACCTCAAAAAGGAAAAAAAATCAAACAAAGACCGGGTACCCATTTTTGTAAACGGTTCCCACCAGTTCCGGGACCGGTTCCAAAAACTTTGGACCCGATTAGTACGGGTTTCGGGACCGGTTCTCTTTTCTTGGACCTTGTTTTGACCGATTTCGGTTCCAAAACTATTCACCGGGTATTCGGTTCCACTCGCCCCTAGGAGTTATTGATTTAACTTGTATATTGCAATAACAAATAAAAGTGGTTCAGAGAAAGAAGTTCGAGAAAAAAAATATTATCTTCTTGTAAAAATTTATTTGCGAGTGACTAAATTTTTAATTACAGTTATATTTTTAATTATTTGAATAATAACATATTATGCAATATTTGCATTTAGAGTTATCTTATTATAGTGCACACGAGCACACATTTTAATTTGTCGTATAAAATAACCAAAAGATAAACAAGAATTTAGAAATAGATAGATTTAGACTTAAAACTAATTAATGTACCAACTGTTATAACTTAATTGTTATGGAAAAGAAAAACTTTTGAGTGGAACATTCACTGAGTTTCAAGAAAAAGAAACAAAATTAATTCAATGTCGACGTGATTCATTCAAACCACCCACAGAATAGAAAAGGTCTAATCAATTAAGATATGTATACCTCCGTTAAGCCACAAGACGAGGGGTTTATTTTGAGGATCTTTGGTGGCTTCAAAGAACCAATAAAAAAGTGCTCTGCCATGAGTTTGACTAACGGTGACATATCCTGCGTACTGCTTGAAACTGACACGTGGCTGTCCTGGCAACCACCACACACGGTCCGCTACTTGCTGTGCCGGTATGGGCGACATACTCATGCACCCCATCGCCAATACACCCACCATTACTACTACCAACACATTAATGTTGTACATCACTTCGTTTTGGGAAAAAAAAAAAGTTTGTTAATTATTTATGTGCTGTTCGATTACTACGTCTACATGTGTTTATATATATAGCAATAAAATGGGTTTGTAATTATAATTCTTTGACTAAAAAATATACAAGGATCCCAAGAATCTTGCAACATTCATTCCCTACCTTATAGGAAATATATCTTTTGGACGTTAATATAATACCATATCCCTAGTTTCCACACTAAGTTGGTTCTCATAATACGATGTTTATCCCTAGTTCCCACCATATATATGGTGTTAAGAGTTATTATGAAAAAAATAATAAATAATTATATTTTAGTGTGAAACTCACAAATTTATGAGTGGCCCAACGGCCTATGGTGCTCTACTGCGCCCCAATTGTCATGATCCAAGTTCAAATCCTGGGGCCAAAAGCCCGTAAGTTAGACTAGGAGTGTGCGAAATAATTCGGACGGAACCTTGGTTCGGACCGGTAATAATCCGGTCCGATCTATAGTTCATACCCGTAATTTTTCGGTTTGAACTAGAAGTGGACTGATTTTTTTTTAATTTTCATTTATCATATTTAAAGAAAAATGTTGTTAGTTGTTTATATTGTCCATATAAATTAAGAAAATGAGTTGTTTATAATTTATACTATAATGTATTTGATTATTTAATTAAATCTTTTTTCCAATTACTATATAAATTTTGCGGTTTTTAGTGTATGTTTTTAACTAAATAATCTTTTACATCACAATGTAAATTTTCGGTACAATTAAATGTTTAGTGTGTGTAATGTTATGTACTATTTTTATGATTATATTATAACATTAATAGTAATACTAAAAAATATGTTTTCTACCATTTACTATTAGATCATATTTGAATTTGAAGCCTTCCATAATTTTTAAAATCAAATTACATAAAACTATTTTGTTACAAATATAAAAAAAATATTTAAAAAAAAACTGGTTTTGACCAGATCAGACTATAATTGGATCAAATTTCTGGTCTTGGTCCGATCCGGTACAAGGCTTTTCAAAATCTTGGTCTACTCATACGGATCGGAACCATAAATTTCAGACCGGTCCGGGCCGATCTAGACCGGATACACACTCCTAGTTGGAACGTATAAACCGAATAAAGTCAGTGTTATGGCCAAAAAAAATAGGATCCTTAAATCATGGCTTTTTTTAGCCCGTACTAGCCCAAATCCATTAGGGTGGACCCAAAACTCCTAGGGCCAAACCATTAAATATCTCTACTTTTCCTTAGTATAGGAATCATCATTATATTTGGGGAAATGACTACAATACCGTGAAGGTACCATACCTCCTAACCCCCCTGTATTTACATCCCTTGATCTTATCATTATATATAACTAACTTTTAATCTAAGAGTTCTGATTAAGTGGGGAATGGTACTTTCACGGTACCGCAGAAGTCCCCTATATTTGGAAATTGAAATAGTTCTCTCTCTCTCCCCATAATTTTAACTTACAATTACCGACCTGAGGTGGTAAAAAAGAGTTTTGTTTTTAAAAGATGGCTTTTGTTGGGCTTTTCACTTTCTGGAGCCTTCGTGCATTTTTGTGCAATAAATATATATATATTTATTATATTATAAATATATTATTACAAAATATACATGCTAAGAATTATATATGTTTAAATTGAAAATCTTGATGTATGTATATTTATTAAAAAAATTGGTAGCCCGAAACTTTATATGGTTAAAATTAGATTCTTATATTTCTAACCCGTTTAAATCAGGATTTTTTTAACATATATCATTTAGCTCGAAGTCAAGGGCGGATTTAAAGACTACTGTGGGGGGCCATGGTCCCTGCAGAAAATTTCAAAAATTATACTATTATATATGTATAATTTTTATATGAAAATTATATAATATATGGCCTACACAAGATTTCAAGTAAAAGAGTTGGTCTAGTGGTAAGCTGATTCATTGAACCTTTAATTGATTTAGAGTTCGAATCCCAGCCCTTATTACTTCTACCCTTTTATTTAAAACATGAAAAAGAAAAAGAAAAGAGAAAAACAGAAAGACGGCTACATATACAAATAAAAAAAGAAGGAAAGGCTTTACTTAAACCAAAAGCGCTCTTACTACTTCTGCCCTTTTTTTTTAACCTGAAAAGAAAAGAGAAAAATAGCCCTTATTACTTCTGCCCTTTTTTTTTTTTTTTTTTTTAACCTGAAAAGAAAAAGAAAAGAGAAAAACAGAAAGACGGCTACATATACAAACAAAAAAAGAAGGAAAGGCTTTACTTAAACCAAAAGCGCCCTTACTACTTCTGCCCTTTTTTTTAAACCTGAAAAAGAAAAGAGAAAAACAGATAGACGGGCTTACATATACAAACAAAAAACGAAGGGAAAGGCTTTACTTA
>BMAC01000056.1:15376-28465 GCA_014905375.1 Phtheirospermum japonicum | reverse complement strand
TGAATCGCCAATATTTACAGGACAAAAATTAAAAAGGGGTCAAACTTACAGGATAAAAAATGCGATTTTCCCTAAGCAAATTGTTATTACTTGAAATTTAGAAACGCAAACAATATGAGACTCAAATCTTATAATTTTAGTAAAACCTCTAATATATTTCCATGAGCAAATATCCAAAAAATATATATGGGTCCCAATTGTAAAACATATTTGGGGGCGGATATACGCACCCCAAAATTTTATTAGTTAACCCCAATTGATAAGAATACCCCAAAAATTTTTAAAATTCATACTACCATATGTGATTATTTGATTTAGTTTGTATAATTATAAAGGGCTTCCCTAAATTTACATCTACTTAAGTTGTTGTAGTGGTTAGTGTCTCTTTTGTATTGCCAAAATATTTGGGTTCAAACCCCACCACCCCATAATATATTAATCTTTTTTCTTTTTCATTTTACTTTGTTTTGCCAAAAATTGTCCCCTTTGCTTTTTTCTCTTTCATTTTATTTTGTTTTGCAAAACTTTCAAATCCCATAGCCTCTTATTTATTTTTCTCTTTTCTTTTGTTTTTTTAGAAAAAAAAATGATCCCTATAAACAGTCTCTTATTTCTTAATTATTCATTCATTTTTTGAATAAAAATTTTCCGATCCCTATAGCCCCTTATTTATTTTTTCTTTACCTTTATTTTTTATAAAAAAAACTTAATCCCTATAGCCCATTATTTTTTTTCTTTTATTTTATATTATTACAAAAAAGATCTATTAACGACCTCCCCAAACATAAAAATTTGGATCCGCCCCTACATCGGAGGTCTTATAGGAAACCCAATCAAACATATACACATTCACTAAAGGAAACTATTAAGTGGAAGATGATGGAGACTTGAGCTCAACGGCAAAGAACCGTTCAATATATGGTTGTTTAATTTTAAAACCAGTATATGACCGTGCACGAGGAAAATGGATATAAGATAGCTACGTTTTGAATTGAATAAAATAATATATTTTTTATTAATTACTTTTTATAATATATTAATACATTATCCTAATATATCATGTTAAACTAATCAATAATAAATTAAAGATTTATAAAAGAAAAACAAATGACTTTACAATTAGAGAAATGAAGAAAAAAAATAAACATAAATTTCAATCAAGTTTATACACCCACTACGAATACTTGTTAAGTTTTCCAATACTTTAAAAATTATGGCTGTGATTAGTACATAAAATTGAGAGATTCTACGGTGCCGTGACTATACCATTTTTTACTTGATTATAACCATTAGATCATATTAGGGGCTAAGCAGTGGGGTAAATCAATAGATGTAAATGCAGGGGTGGATGACATGGTGCATTCACGACACCGTAATCATTTTTCATAAAATTAGAGGTTGAAACGGTAGATTTGGAATAAATCCAGAAAGTCTTATAACAGACACGTTAGAAAATTGACTAGTCAACTATTCCAATTGATTTATTTGGCAAGAAAGCTTTTGAACTAGCCTTTTGAGTTCAAAACACTAATTTAACACACACACACAAATACTAGTTTAACACACGTGTATTACACGGGATTTGTTAAAAAGATAAATATAAAAGTATTTGTGATAATTGCAAAGTTTTAAATCTAAAATAAAAAATTTAAAGGATGTATTTTAACCCGTGCCTTGTACATTTCTAATCTGTTTATTAATTATTATAATATTAAATAATTTTTATGTTAGTATTTAGATTAAATTCGTTAATAATCTTATTAACACAAAAAAAGTTATAATGGTTTCAAATTTTACACATGTGTCTAATCTCTAATAATGAATTATTATTAAATTATTTTATATTTAATATTTAGATTATATTCGTTAATAATTATTAGTTACGTACTTTGAAAAAATCGAAAGATGAAACACTCTCAACCCGTGTCGTATTTTACCGGTATCTAATCAATATTAATTAATAATAATACTAATACTGATAATAATAAAAATAATAATAATAATTATTATTATTATATAATTTTATAATTTTATGTTTATATTGAACTCATTACTAATATTTAGTTACATACTTATATTATTCCAAATAACTTTTAATTTACCTATATAGAATATTTAAACTCCACAAAAATACAATTATTTCAACTTTTATTATAAATAAAACTTTTTTTAATTATTTTTTATAATAAATGTTTTTGTACTAATTTAGATCTTTTCTACTAATTATATATGACTTATATATATTTTTATATTAGGATAACAAAAGAAAGTATTGAATTAAATAGAAGAGAGAATAATGCAAAATATAATAAAAGGAAAAGATTAAATTAGGCATGATATAATAAAAGTAAAATATCAAACAAGTAGATATTAGACTCGGATGACACATAAGGAATCAAAGCACCATAATTCTTTATTTGCTAAATGAAGCACTAGTGCTTTTATTATACAATCACAATGCTTTATCAATATTTCAGTTATATAGACCAGCAGTGTGAAGCCCCGTCTATTTACTCTTATAATTTATTTAAATTAATTTGATTATTCTTTATATCACTATTTTTATTTCATGTCAATTGAAATATTTTATTACAATAATATTTTGTTGGAATATATATTGAATATTATGGAAACTTTTATTTATATTTATTTTATTTTGTAACGAATATAAATATACATTGTATATTTTTATTTTAACTCGTTGTGTTAAATCGGGCTCAAAATCCTTTAACCCAATTCCAAACCGCCTTATCAATCCTTATTAAGGTTGCAAGCCTCGTCAGTCCTCTTTAAGAGCATCTCCAATACAACAATGTTGAAAGTGAAGAAACTGACACATGACATAAAAATAATTATGTGACACATAAGTACTTGACATTGTCAAGAGCAATGTTAAATTCTAGACATTGCTCTTGACAATGTCTACAACTAATTTCAAATATATCATCCAATCATGTTATTTCTCTCTCTTTATTTTTTCTAAAAATAAATAAAATAAAGTATCACATATATAACATTAACATTGATGCATTTGAGATTTTTTTTATAAAATATCAATGTCATTTGCCACATAGTTTCAATTAACACTATTTCATTGGAGATGCTCTAATTCCTCAAGTTGATCAGTTAAGCACCCAAGCCAACTTAGAGACTTTCTTTCATTTCCCTTAGAGCCGTCTCATGGCAGTAAACTTCGTCGGACTCTTGATAGAAATCCAACCATTGTATTGTCACAAAATTCTTACAGTGTATAACACATTTCATAAGGTTTTCAACGCCACCTCCGAATCGATGATCGGAACTCTGGATCATCGGCAAAATGCCGGAGAAGTTCTTGTGCGCTTCCACATTTCGGCCGGCGCCGTTGAACTTTGGCGGCCGATTTCCGGCGAACGGCAGGTCCAAATTTAACATATAATATATCAATTTGTTCGTTTTTTACTTCAGCTTCAAAAGACCTTAATTAATTTTATGTTTTGGGTCCTATCTTGTTGGAGCTTTGAGTTTGAAAGGTTGTGCGTATATGTAAGTATATGTGTGTGTGCAACATATTTATGTGTGTATTGTTTGGGATGGCTGATGGCGTGGTGACCACCGGCGAGGGTTGTGGTGCCAGGCTGAGGTGATGTCGAGGGGAAGGATGGCTGCACATTAGCTTTGAAGTTTTAGGGTAGAAATGAAATGGGTTAATAATTTATGGGTTGCTTTTTGAAAATTAGATGAAGTTTTGGACTCAATTATACTTTTAGAAAACCTCAATTTGACCCTCATAAGTTTCAATTTAGTCCTCCGTAATTAAGTTTTGATTTATTCTGAATTGACCCCAAATTAGATTCTTTATAACTTCAGATTGACCCCCATACTTTTAAAAGTTCTTAAAATTATATTTTGACCCCACTTACTTTATTAATTTTTCAAAACCGTACAACTTTCTTATTTTTGAGTCGAAATGGGTCAAACAACTTCCAAATTTGAAATTCGAACCATAACTTCGTTATAACATTCTCATACGTAAGACGTATCCAAAATTACCACTTTACCCTTTGAACTTCTAAGTTCAAGAATCGAGGCCAAACGTCATTATTGTACTATTACACGTCCTATTATATTAGTTTCATTTCCTAGTGTCTTATGACCTTATATATATATATTACTGTAATATAGTTATATTATATTTTAGGACTGTACTGGGCTTTTATCAGGAAGTGACAAGGCATTTCATGTACTGATCAGAAACCTCGTAAAGCCATCGTAGTTATATGCTTGATTTGGAAAGAACCTCAATGAAGGTGAGTAAAACTTTCTTAACTGGGGAGTTTGAATATCTTCAAAATTCTATTGCTCGGTTTGTGCTCATTTGTGAGCAAAACTTTCTTAAGTGGGGAGTTTGAATATCTTCAAAATTATATTGCTCGGTTTGTGCTCATTTGTGAGTAAAACTTTTTTAACTGGGGAGTTTGAATATCTTCAAACTTAGAGCATCTCCAATGAAATAATGTTAATTGATCATATGTGGCAAATGACATTTACATTTTATAAAAAAAGTTCTCAAATGCATCAATGTTAATGTTATATATGTGATAATTTATTTTATTTATATTTAGAAAAAACAAAGAGAGAGAAATAACATGAATGGATGATATCTTTAAAATTAATTGTAGACATTGTCAAGAGTAATAACTAGAATTTAACATTGCTCTTGACAATGTCAAGCATTTAATGTGCCACATAATTATTTTTATTTCATGTGTCAATTTTTTCACTTTCAACATTGTAGCATTGGAGATGCTCTTATATTGCTCTGTTTATGCTCATTTGTGAGTAAAAATTTCTTAAACTGGGGAGTTTGAAAATCCTCAAATTATAATGCGTTGTTTGTGCTTATCTGCGAGTAAAATATTTTTAACTGGAAAGTTTGAGATTTTTCAAATCAAGAAGCACTTGTTGCTTAAACATATTTTTCTGTTTGTATAAGTCTTTTGAAAAATAGTATTTGAGGGAAAATATGCAAGTGTGCATTGCCTTTGTGCTTAATCATAAGTTCAATTATATGATTTTATATCAAAGGTATCATTTGAACTCAACTATTGTCATTGACTGCCTGTTATCGATTGTTACTGCCTGTCACTGTCACTGTTACTGTCTGTCAGGCACGAGTAGTTTGGGCAATCAATCGGACAGGTTGCCTGTGATTCTTGCTTGACTACTCGTGTTACCTATTCCTATTGTTCCTGGTCGGGTCGGAGACGACGGCAGGATTTGGGTCGTAGATTGGGTATATTTCGAAATATGACGTACCCTGGGTTTGAATCCCATAGTTAAAGGGATGTCGAGCCTACTGGGAGGGAGAAGGCGATTGAGGCTTCACCTGGAGTGTCACCTTTCATGGTGAGTGGAAACGTATGGGTCAATGTTTGATCGACATCGATTCTACGTTTATGTGAGTTAATATGGCTCAGAAGCTAAGTGCTATACGTGGGAGTCACCTCTAGAGTTTCGTACCTGAACACTTACTAATCGGACTGACTGTTTTAGAACGAGACAGATCTTCGTGTCTGTTCAACTGTTAACCGTTTCAGTTGATTTCTTAAAAACAAGTTAGCATTATCTGTTTGTTCTAAATGTGAAAATTGGTTAGTTTTGAGAAAATCTATTGTTTATTTAATTTTAAAATATTTTAATTTTGAAGCTAGTGACTAGAGTTTTGTTAAACGTATGAAAATAGTTTTGCACACCAAGTGCTTTGATTATTTTATGAAAATTATTTTATAAACTCTTGTTAGTTTTATATTTTAAAAGAAGATTTGTATTTCATTTGCTTGCCCTCAATGAGCTCTTTTATCTCACGCTCTCGTTTGTTTTAAAACCAAACTCTCCAGATATCGACGATAATGCGAATGAAGTTGACTTTGATTTTCAAGATGAAGACTGACTCATCTAGAGCTTTCTTTTGTTGACTTTCTTTTATTGTGTTTTATGTATATGAAAGAGAATTTAAGGTGAGAGTTTGTTCTATTTATTTATTTATTTTATTACTATTAAGGTAGTATTTTATTTGGGGCATTACAAGTAGTGCTTTTATTATACTATCCTAATACTTTTAATCAAATAAGAAAAATTTGATCCATCCATTTAATTAGATCTAATGCTCATAATTGACCTTAGGTTCACAAATAAGGATATAGTTCTTATTTGAACCTAATCATATATATATATATATATATATATATATATATATAATATATATATTATATATATATATATATATATATATATATATATATATATATATATATATATAATTAGGTTAAAAAAGAACCAATGCCAAAAGTAAATGAATATAATATTCATGTAAATGTCTAATAAATGATTTAAAAGCAAGATAGATGAGAGATCTCGGGATCGGCGCCTGAAAGTTTTCCGACTACACCCCTAGTAGTTAATCATGGAATTTTAGCAAAGGATCCTGAAGTCAACAATAGAGTTTCTGTATTTTAGCAAAGAAAGTGAAGAACACATATTTGAGATATTTTGTATTTAACTTTTGCCCAGATTTCATTCATTCATTTCTACATAATTACATCAGGGAATGTGCCACTATTTATAGTAAAGGTAACCCTAAAATATGTGGCTAGAACTGCTACAATACATTAATTCAAATCCTGTGGTTACTATTGCTACAGTACATCCTAACAGCTGGATGTACTGAATTGGGGCTGACACCATCAGCTGACGTCGGGTAGGTTGTCCTCATCTGTGACTCATTGTTGGTAGTACGCTCGACCTTTGAGCGACCGAACGTGCGACCTGAGAGGTCACCAATCATGCGACCTGGCACTGCGCTCAACACCAGGTCGCCAGGCATTAGGTCGCCAACAGTGCGACCTGGCATTGCACTCTTCTGGAGGTCGCTAAGTAGTTTATGACCAGGCGACCTGGGCTTATCAGGTCGCTCTCTATTATCCCCCCTCAATTCGAGGGCGTCGAGAGGAACAACGGAGAGTTTGTTTCGTAGCCGAGCAAAGAATTGATGAGATAGAGGTTTGGTGAAGACATCGGCAGTCTGATCAATGGAGGGGACAAACCGAACTTGTAGCGATTTCTTGGCAATGAGGTCGCCAACAAAGTGAAGATCCAATTCAAAGTGCTTCGTGCGAGCATGTAGAACAGGATTGGAGGCAACAGCAATATCACTCTGATTATCGACCCAAATTGTGGGAACAGCGGGAAGCGTGACTTGAAGCTCGCTGAGCAAGGAGCGGATCCAAACCATCTCAGCAGTAGCATGAGCAAGACTGCGATATTCAGCCTCAGTGCTGGACCTTGAAACGGAGGTCTGCTTCTTAGAACACCAGGAGACGATATTGCGACCTAGAAAAATACAAAAACAAGTGACAGATTTTCTGTCATCCAGATCACCAGCCCAGTCGGAGTCTGAAAAACCTGTCAGAGTAAAGGATGAGGTTTTAGTGTAGGTGAGCCCATAAGAAGTGGTACCAGAAAGATATCGCAGAATTCGCTTGACAGCTCGCCAATGAGTGCTGAGAGGACAGTGCATATATTGACACACTTTGTTCACACTGTAGGAGATATCGGGGCGAGTAATAGTGATATACAGAAGTGCGCCAACAATACTATGGTAAAAGGTTGGATCAACTGTGGGCTCCCCTTGGGACTTCGAGAGAACAGGGGAGACAACCATTGGTGTAGGTGTAGCCTTAGCTCCAGACATACCTGCTCTCTCAAGAAGAGTTGAAATGTACTTGCCTTGGTTCAAATGTAGACCGTGAGCAATGTGTGTGACCTCAATGCCAAGAGAATGATGTAGTTCACCGAGATTCTTTAGAGAGTAGGTGGAATCAAGGTGATTAATGAGTCTCGAAATTCCAACCTTGTCGCTGCAAGTGACAAGAATGTCGTCAACATATACTAAGACCCAGATGCAGCCCGAGGAGCTGTGGGAGTAGAAGAGAGAGCTATCAGCTTGWGAAGAAGAGAAACCAAAACCAATAAGAACAGCTCGTAATTTTCTAAACCAAGCACGAGGGGCCTGTTTAAGCCCATAAATAGCTTTTGACAATCGGCACACCAGAAGACCGGTAACTTCCTGTCCAAAACCAGGTGGCTGAGCCATGAAAATTTTGCGGTCCAGGTCGCCATGTAGAAAGGCATTATTGACATCCAATTGTTGAACCGACCAATTACAGTTGACGGCAATGGAGAGCACAGCTTGGATAGTTGTAGCTTTAACAACCGGGCTGAAAATTTCAAAAAAATCAAACCCGGGCACCTGACTGTATCCTTTGGCTACCAATCTGGCTTTATAACGAGCAACAGAACCATCAGCATGAGTCTTTAATTTGAACACCCATTTGCAACCAATCAAGGACTTGCCCGTAGGTAGCTCAGAAAGGGACCATGTCTGATTTTTAAGAAGAGCTGCATACTCCTCACTCATAGCCGCCTTCCACTTGGGATGAGCTAAAGCCTCAACATAGGAGGAGGGCTCCTGAAAATCAAGAAGCTGAGTGCTGAGCACCCTAGGCTTGTAAATACCTGCCTTAGCCCGTGTGACCATATGGTGTGTACCTGCAAGAGGGTTAGTACGAGGAAAAGAAGAGGCATGCGGAGAGCCCATAATTGGTAATTCAACAGTAAGAGGAATAGTAGGCGGGCTAGATTGGTCAGAGAAAAGTGGGATTGGTTGAAGGGGAGGACTGAGAGGTGGACCAAGTATGGAGGGCTGATCATGAGACTGTGTGGAGGTCGCATGTGAGTGTGATGAGGTCGCACATGGTTGTGGAGAGGTCGCACGTTGTTGTGAAGAGCTCGCAGGCACATGTGTGGAGTTCGCTGTAGTGTTGAGGCTGTTCTGTGCAGTGGACTGGGCAGTGTAGGCAGTATCAAAAGGATAATAGCATTTGTCAGCAGAGTGGTTAGAGTAACCACATATTTGACAAGGCGACCTGTTTCCTGGTCTGAAACCTCTGAGTGATTTTAGAAGGTAATCGATTTATGAGATAGACAACAGTGGTGAAGGCATCATCCCAGTATTTGATAGGTAGATGAGAGTGGGAGAGGAGAGAGAGACCTTTTTCAACAATATGTCTATGTTTTCTTTCAGCAAGGCCATTTTGTTGAGGTGTGTAGGGACAAGAGATTCTGTGGTGTATCCCTGAGGAGTGAAACAGATTTGTAAGGGCGATAAATTCCCCCCCTCCATCACTTTGTACCGACTTAATTTTGGAATTAAACTGAGTAGGGATAAGATTTTGCAGGTGAGAGAAAGCAGCGAGCACATCAGATTTATGCTTTAGCAGATAGATCCAGGTATATCGAGTATAATGTTCAATAAAGGAAACATAATAGGAGAATCCGTTCGAGGATTTGACAGGAGAAGGACCCCAAACATCAGTATGTACAAGATCAAAGGGTTTTGTGTATTCGGTCTCCGAAGGAGAAAAAGGTTGTTTATGAATTTTACCCTGAAGATAAGCACAACAAGTAGAAAAGGTAAATTTATTAATATTGGAAATAGAAAGATTACAGGTTCTGAGAACTTCTTGTAATACATTATTGGCAGGATGCCCTAATCTAAGATGCCACAACTGTAGAGTAGCTTCTTTATTCGAATCACTGGACTCAGTGATGAAGACACTAGGATGTTGTTTCATGAAGGAGATAGATGTGGTTGATGGCGAGCTGAGGTTGAGCGAGCTGGAGGAGTTGGCGAGCTGAATGTCAAACTTGTAGAGACCATTCCTAAGAGAGCCTCGGAGAAGAATTTGATGTGTAACCTGGTCCTTTACATAGCAAGAAGTAGGATGAAATTCAAAGTAAACAGAATTATCTTGAGCGAATTGAGAGACACTGATGAGGTTTTTAGTAATGTGCGGTACATGAAGAAGTTTTTTGAGTAAAAAGGATTTGTTGTTGGAATGGAACTGTGAATTACCAATATGAGAAATACACAAACCTGATCCATTTCCTACTTGAACCTTGTTATTTCCTTGAAATTCTGAGGCCATGTTGAGATTAGCAAGATCATTTGTGACATGATTAGAGGCTCCAGAGTCAGCATACCAGCTCGCATCGCTGCATGAATCTGACAGCAATAAGGCAGAGGGATCAATGGATTGAGTCACAGGATAGGCATAGTAGGAGCTCGCTGAAGTGTTGAGGCTGTTCTGTGCAGTGGACTGAGCAGTGTAGGCACTATCAAAACGATAATAGCATTTGTCAGCAGAGTGGTTAGAGTAACCACATATTTGACAAGGCGACCTGTTTCCTGGTCTGAAACCTCTTCCACCTCGTCCTCTGTAGCTGTTGGTCCTCCCTCGACCACCTCTTCCAAGGTGGCGACCTCTTCCTCTGTTCGCTCCTGCACCAGTCCAGGTGTCCTTCTTCTAGCCAGAGTACTGATTGGCAAAGTTGATAGTAGGGCTTGATCCTTCGGTATTGATGAAGTTGGATGGATTTCCAACTTCCAGTCTGTTCTCAAAGCTTAATAATAGAGGAAGAATGTTCCTGAGGTTGAGTGAGTCACTCCGAGCTGTAGCTGCAACCACTACTGGGTCAAAATCTCCTCCAAGCCCGGTGAGAACATGCATTGCTTGATCTTCTTCTGAAACAGGTTGACCAGCTGAGTCGAGCATGTCACAACAACTATTGACTTTGTTAACATATTCTCTGATGCTCATTGTTCCTTTCTTGATAAAGGAGAGCTGCATCTTGTACTGCATCTTCCAAGCTGCAGTTTGACTGGAAAAGTTGGCATCCAGAGCTTGCCAGATTTCTCTCGAGGATGCAAGACCAACCATCATGGTAAGCAGACTTTCATAAAGAGAGGAGAGAGGCCAAGATGCTAACAATTGATCTTGACGGACCCAGAGCAGAAATTTTTGGTTAACTGATCCTTCAGTGAACTGCGGTGGAGGTCTGATTTCTCCAGTAAGATAGCCTTCAAGCCCGTACCCTCTGACGGCTGTGTAAACTTGCATTTTCCAAAGTAGATAATTTGAGTCATTTAGTTTGATAGAGATGAGCTAATTTTGAAGCTGGACAGTTGAGTTTAAGCTTTGAGAAGAAAGAGAAGTGTTTTGAAATACTGCGTGAGAGCTCGCTTGAGCCTCATGATGTGGAGGTGTGATACCCTCCATCAGATATAAGGGCAGGGAAGAAGTAGACGAGAAAATAGGGAAAAGGGGTGTTCAGAGCCAGGTAAAAACCAGCTCTGATACCATGAAAGAAAGTGAAGAACACATATTTGAGATATTTTGTATTTAACTTTTGCCCAGATTTCATTCATTCATTTCTACATAATTATATCAGGGAATGTGCCACTATTTATAGTAAAGGTAACCCTAAAATATGTGGCTAGAACTGCTACAGTACATTAATTCAAATCCTGTGGTTACTATTGCTACAGTACATCCTTATAGCTGGATGTACTGAATTGGGGCTGACACCATCAGCTGACGTCGGGTAGGTTGTCCTCATCTGCGACTCATTGTTGGTAGTACGCTCGACCTTTGAGCGACTGAACGTGCGACCTGAGAGGTCACCAATCATGCGACCTGGCACTGCGCTCAACACTAGGTCACCAGGCATTAGGTCGCCAACAGTGCGACCTGGCACTGCACTCTTCTGGAGGTCGCTAAGTAGTTTATGACCAGGCGACCTGGGCTTATCAGGTCGCTCTCTATTAGTCAACAGTTCATAGAAAATTAAAATTGAAGAACAACATTAAGACATAACTGTAATTGAGGATGTTCCTAAGGCAAATACATTATCAGACACCACATTAACATGCTAATAGAATCTGAGAATGATAATTCCAAAATCATTATTGAGATCAAGGATTCTCAGCTCTCTGTCTCTGAAGAACCTAATTATGGGGACACTGTCTCTCTCACTCCAGAAGATAGTCCACATACTGTAATGATTGGTACCCTAGATGTCCAGGTGGATGAGGGTAACAAAATGATCATTATTCCAGCTACTCAAATTCAAGTGCCAGACAAACAAGACACTAAGGTTCAAACTGTTGAAACATTACTCTCTGGTGATTTGGATTCTCCTTCTAGATACATGAAATATGTGGAAGTCCAAATGAGTGGGGCTTGTGCTTGTGAATCTCCTAATGGTGCGAAACAACTGATGATGGATGTTGGGAATCGGTGGTACCGTCGCGCAGCGGAAAGCAAAATTTTTTAAAAATTAAATTAAATTGAATCGAATTCAATTGACGACGGCCCAATTTTTAATAAATTAATTCAAAAAATGTTTTAATTGCTTTATAAATAGAAACAATTTGATTTTCTCAAAACAAACGAGCATGGTACGTCTCTATTAACCACATATATATATAACAATTATATATATACATATATTAATATATTAACATATATATAAAAATTATACATATATTATATATTAAACATATACTTAATTATATATTATATATATACATATCAAAAACACATATATATATATATGTATATATTAACCTTCATACAATGACTATATATATATATTCATATTAACATACTGCATGCAAATACATTAACATACATATACATAAGCATGTATGCATGCAAATTACACATACGCACTTGTTTCACTTATATATATATATATATATACAAAACCAGCACTACAAACACACATATATCAAATATATATGCTCAGCCATTTATTCAATACCCAGCCATATTACCTCAACTCGGAGGAGAAGCACGCGGCTGGAGTCCCGTCTGCGACAAATCCGGCGACGAGTGGCAGCCTCTCGGCAATGGCTGACTCTGGCACGACGGCGAGGGCACGGCAGCGGCGACGTTTTCTCGATTGTTGGGCAGGCTCCTCACATTGGATCAGCGGCAGACAAGTTACGGAGCGAGTCGGCGATGCGGCGTTCGAAAACACGCCGGCGAGCAGGTTGGCGCGGCTGTCGGTTCTTATAGCTGAATAATTGGTTGGCCTTAGAATTTCACGGGAAATCACGTGTCAGATTGTCCGACAGTCTTACGTGCTAGACTGTTTGACAGTCTTATCTTAAAACTTAATTATTCTCGAGTCTCTATAAGAAAA
>BMAC01000055.1:2571645-2593896 GCA_014905375.1 Phtheirospermum japonicum | reverse complement strand
TAACTATTATCCTGGAATTTCCTAAGTACTGATCGGCTATGGCTTAGTTAAATATATGATGATTTATGCTTAGTTCTATATTTTGATTAGCATATGGATTCTCAATTATATCAAGCCGGTATTTTAGTACATCCTGGAATTTCCTAAGGACTGATCGGCTATGGCTTAGTTAAATATATGCTGATTTATGCTTAGTTCTATATTTTGATTATCATATGGATTCTCAATTATATCAAGCCGGTATTTTAGTACATTTTCTTGCCATTAGTCTTGAGTGATGGTTTGGATGAAGTGATGATAGATTGATAAGAAAGTATAGTCGATGAATGTTTTCCACTATTCTTAGTTATATTTTTTCCTGCATTTGTATAAAATATAACACGATGAATGAATAGATAATAATTTAGTTCTTTCTCCCTCTTTGTTTCAGGTAAATTCTTCATTCCTCTATCTTCCTTCAGAAAGTGAAATATAGTACCCTCTATTTTTTTATGTGTATCTATATTGAAACCATTAAACTAGAAATTGGATGGAGTAGAACTGTGTATCTATTTTTTTCTTTTTCTTTCAGAAAGTGAAATATTAGAAGGGTCACTCTCATGGTTCTTATTTTAATCATCATCTTTCCTTTTCTTTCTTTTTTTGAAATAAAATCTTGGTATTTTTATCTTAATGGGTATTGCTTAATAATCTTTTTCCTTTCTTTTCTCTCTCTCTTTCTTTTGTAGATTATTATTTACATTAATTTAGCATATCTTAATAGAAAATGTGCTACAACTTCTTTGAAATATCTAAGAGTTTCACTTTTTCCGTTGTAATTTTCGATGTTTGGATACTTTGTTAAACGTGTTTGGATAAACAAGAAAATTTGATCTCATAAGCTGTATTTACATATTAAAGATGACAGAACTTATAAGATGTTATTAAAAAGTGGTTGAATTTGATGAGGGCAGTTCTTTTAAAGCTTAAAAACACTTAAGAATGATAAATGATTTTCATAATTATCCTGGTGAAGTCTTTTCTTTGTTTCCACTTATATTTTATTATAGGATTTTATTTTTGTCGAATTCAATCGGTGATAATTAGTACATATTACGTATGCTTTCCATCTTTATAGTTGTCATCTCTCCTTTTTCACTCTCATATCTAAGTTTTTTTTTTCTTATTTGTTGTCTATACTTGAGTATATTATGGTTTTTCACATATGCCATCTGCTGCAAACTAAATCAAAATTAAACTTTCTAAGTTTTTCTTTTTATTGGTTCTTGCAGGATCGAGAGTGACAAGAAAAGTGTCGGCATGTAATCAATAGGATTTTATCGAGAAATAACTTCATGGGCTAGAAAGACTATCCTATTTCTGAACCAGTTATTTCATTCATCATCATTTACAGGACATCAAACGTTCTACAAGACCAAGTCTCTTTGATTGTGAGAAATTTTATGCCAACCCGCAGCGAAGCGCGGGTCAATTTCTTGTTAATATGAAATTTCCAAGCAAGGCTTGTTCATGAATAATCTTTTTTCTGTATTTTGTTTGTTATTGTTTGTAAGCATCCAAACAGTGCAACACAGCAACCACGTGGGGCCCTCTCTGTTCCTTCCATCCCACAAAGCAAAACGAGAATTTCATGGTGAAGAAATTCAAAACCGCGCGCGTGCTCGGTCATCCTTAAAATAAAATAATTAAGGACGTTACACTTATTGACTTCTTTTGGTAACAACTAAAATTGATTTTCATACAACCTTAAGTGGCAAAATTTCATTTTCCTTAAAAAAAGTGGCAAATATTATCTTTTCAAAATAAAATAAAACAAAACTAAGTACATATCTATAACACTGCATTTCAATCTGTAATTTGAATAATGAATAAATTACTGATTATACATAAAAAGTAGAATACCTATTTACTATACGAAATAATGAAAGTTTATGGGGCGTGGATATTGATCATAAGGTTGGGGCTTTTTTAAAAAAAATATATATTAATTAGCGAACGAAAAATTTGATTGATCTATATAGGATGAATAACTACTAACTGTTACTTTGAGTCTAATCTATTTCGATGTTAGTTCTAAATACATAAAATCAAAAAGCACTTCTTCTCATGTAACAATAATTGGACAAAAGATTGCCAGCATGTAAACGACGACGTACAAGTCCAAACAATGTAAAGACATTATTATGACACTGATTCTTCATCTACCCTGAAATCATGCCATTTAATACCGGGAAAATTCTCATTTGATACACATTAATTTCACTTAATTGTCATATAATCACTTAATTAAAATTCATCCCATTTAAATTAAATATTTACCATTCAATCAAAAATCATGATATAAATTATTTACAATACCCTCTCCTCTCTTTCTCACGCATTTTCTATTTTACTATTTATTTAACTTATCCTATTCTCTCCTTCACATTGGCCAAAATAATTCGGCGGACAAAACCTAAATAACTGTGTACAGAAAATTTCTGATTTGAAGCAGCGACGGCAAGCCGAGACTGCTGCTGCGAAAATCTGCTGCCGCTTCACCTCTGGCACTCGTTCATCGCCGACATCTCCGATCACCGCTGTGAATGTTTCGAGCACAGACCCAGAGGAACCTCCGCCGTGAACCCGTGCTGCCGCTGAACTTACTCACTGCCGCGACTGCCGAGCGCCTGGAGCGATGCGTCGCCCCGCCGTGCCTGCCCGATCGAGTCAGCCGCCGGAGCCGGACCCGTACGATGCTCTCGTCGTCGCCGGAGATCCGAACGCGGCCTCTATTTCCACCATCTTCGATTGGCTACTCTGCTTCTATTATCACCGGAGGCTGCGGAAATTAGGTAAGTGGAATTGGTCGAGAAGGAGGCCTAGAAAGGGGAGCCCGAGACTCTCAAATTCAGGGCCCGATTGGAGAGGCACGAGCCCGGGTCGTCGAATTCTTTGTTCTTTTCTTTCATATCAATCAGGTTTTCGCGGACGCAGCACCCATAAATATAATAATAACACAAAATCTTAATTATTTGATTGTGTCAGACTCCAATAATTTGAGGTTTTAAGGATGTTGCAATTAATTGGCTTTGGAATGAAGGATCGATAGTATGAAACCAGTCTAAAATTATTTGATTATAAAGTATGGAATCAATAGTATGGACTCAAGTTTTTGTTTCTTGAATTTTCTGTAAAGTATGTAATTCATTGTTATCAACTTTTTTTCTTTGCTGAAAACAACATATGCGGACCTGGTTTTCGTTTCATGATCTTGTTTATTAAGCATGTAGTATACAATTAATTGTTTCTCCTATGGTGATTTCATACTACTGTCATATTGAATTCTACGAAAAAAATCAAATTTTGTAGTTGTTGGAATTCTGATTTTGCATAATAGTGATTTCATACTACACAATCAGTTTTAGCAATGATCCGTTCATAATAACTGGTATGGTTTCCACTGTTTGTTGCATTGTTGCTGAAACTCATAGAGTGGTATAAAGCTTTAGATTTTGTATTGGATAAACGTGAGTGATTGCAAATATTGAGTCTCGGTCAAATGTTTGTTTTTAGTTCAGGTTAGATTGCAGACTACACATTTAATTTCATACTACTTTTAACAAATAATCATATTTCATACTATCTCAGTTAAGAATAACTAGTATGTCTCATCCTTGGAATACATGAGTCCATTAACATGTATTAAATAGAGACTTATGAAATGCACCCTAGTATGCATTGTTTATTCCCAAAAGTTTGTGCTTTTTTCTTGGAACACCTGATAATTGTGTAGTATGGATTCCTAATTTGTCTCATGTTTCATTTAGCTAGTGATAAATGTTTAGTATGCTACTTGTTGCATATTGGAATTTCATACTAGTTTAAACTGGATTCCCTAATGTAATAAACAATTTCAGACTAGTATAATATCTTACATATTTGAATTCCAAACTAGTTATATTTGAACTACAAACTGTAATTTATATAATTTTAAACTACTAATTATATATATTTTTTTATTTGGGACTAGATTGATTCTAGATTGCTAATTTATATATGTTCTTAGATGACGATTCTTCATGTTTTGTCTTAAATATATACTAATGAAAAACATACCAATATGCATTTTTCTGCCCAAAAAGGGTTATTTAAAGTAATAACTGTGAATACGGATTCCAATAAGAATCCATACTACTATGACTCATTTTTAATCAACTGGTATGTAATTACTCCTCACTATGTATGCTATTGTTTGTAACTCAATAAAATTCACATACTAATAAAGTGAATTACATATTATCCTGTTAATTTAGTAGTCTGGAATTACACATTATAATATGAAATTTAGTTATATGACTGATTTTCAACATTCGTATTACAATAATTAAATTCATACTGTTCAATAAAATGTTATTTTATGTTGAGAAGTTTGGAATGATTTATATATAGGGGAAATTCCCATTTGATACACATTAATCTCACTTAATTGCCATATAATTAGTATGAAATTAATATGAATTAGTATGGATTTTGTAGTATGAAATTAATATGAAATATAATGGATTTTGTAGTATGAAATTAATATGAATTAGTATGGATATAAAATAATATGAATTTTGGTTTAATTAAACTTGAAAGAAAAAAAAATATTGAACAAAAAATTGGTAAATATGGTTAAATTAGTAGTCTTATGTAGTATTTTGGATTAAATGGTAAGTTAAAATATCAATGTATTATTTGGGATAATATATTTACCTACGGGATCATATAGTCAATGCCCCTTTATTCCCCTATCTATTTTGTCAAAAAACTTCCCACCACTTTTTCATCAATTGTTTTGTACCTTAGTGAGACAAATTACAATCAAAAGAGTGATCCTATATGGAGCAATTCGCTCCGGAGCAATAAACTTTTTATAAGGTAAGTAATATTCAATTATAGTTGTAACCTTATTGTAATATATAAACTAAATATAGTAATAAAATCTAACATTTATATCCATATCTAATTATATATTTTCTTAAAATAACATATGATATGTATGGTAAACTTTGACATGAATTAAATATGTAATTAATAATTTAAATAGATTGTTTTAAAGTGGGAGACTTTATTATTAAATAGAAATTTTTTTTAATTTACTTATGTTATATTTTTCTTATATAACCATAGGAAATAAAAAAACATGTTTAATAATTAATATGTTATATATTGTAACGCCCCAGTTTTTCATAGCGGAAATAGAAGCAGAAGCATTAATATTTTAATAAAAGTAGTTTGAGTGACGTTACTTAAATAAATGCCTTTGAATAAATTTCTAAGATAAACAAATTATGAAAAATAATTTGTATGAAATAATATCACTTTAAAGTAAACAAATACATATAATACCACTTGAAAATAATAATAATAATAATAATAATAATAACAATAATAATAATAAAGTATGGCATTTTGTAAATGGAGCTCGAGTAAATCCAATATGTATCAAATATGACTATTTGATCAAGTTTTGAAAATAGAAACATATAAGCTTTAAATCATATTTTATTATCGTCGTCACCACCACGCTTACGCTGCGCTTCACTTCACCTGAAAATATTTGATGAAAAGGGATGAGTACACAACGACTCAGTGGAGATACTGTTCATAATTAATTTCTCAACATAACATAGCATCATAGTAAAACATGGAAATAATACATAGAAATAATTGTTCTGTGCAGTACGGTGGGCCATCCCAAGGATCCGCAGACCCCGAACCCATTAAGGTCCCTGACCAAAAATTGTTTTGTGCGGTACGGTGGGCCATCCCAAGGATCCGTAGACCCCGAACCCATTAAGGTCCCTGACCGATAATTGTTCTGTGCTGTCGCGCGACTCTATGTATACATAGTCATTTTATAATTGTATCATTGTCATGAAATCACCATAAACTATAACATATCGAACAATTAATATGAACTTGAATTTAAAAGAATTTTGAGTTAAATATCCCCACCTCGTTTATGCAGAAAATAACTTGACTTGAATGCGACACGTGAAACGTTCCTAGTTCTCAAAATCCTCGATTTCTACAAATAAATAGAATTGGAATAAATAAATGGGATAGAAATGAAAATGAATAATTAGTCGAACGATTTCAACTTGAAAGAACTTACGGAGCCGAAAGCTGACATGAGTTAAATAAATTATCAAAGGGAGATTTATAATTCGGCCCAACAATTAAAAGGTCAAGGTAAATCCAGCCCAAAAGACAAAACTCAAATATCAACCCCATTATCCTTTTCCAATTATAACCAACCCTTGCTTGCAGGCCCAAGCTCAAGCCCAACCACTTCTTCCAATTATACCATCTCAAACCCACAAACAAAACTCTCCAGCCCACCATTAACATGCTTAAAACCCAACACATTAAACACACTCAAGCACAACAATAAAATCGTCCAAGCCCAGCACTCACAAATATTAAACCCATCAGCCTTACCTCTTCTTCCTCATTTCTTTCCTCTCTTCCCCGTACACCCCCCTCTCTGCAACTCAAAACCAACATCAACCTCAAACTCAAGCATAAACCACCCCATTAATATCCCTTTTGAAAATTAAATTCCAAGATCAACACAATCCCAATTCATCATCCACACCCTGCGTCCCAATCAAACGATTTCACAATACCTCTTCAAAATCCCCAAATCAGAACCCTCCTTCTCTCCATCTCACTTCCCGTCGCTCCCACATGACTCCACGGCAAGGAGACGACAGCAAACGGCGAGGGCTGAGATTTCTCTCGGCGTTTCAAAACTCATTGCGCATATCGGGCCGAACCAATTTCTCCTTTCTTCAATTTTCGACGGCAGCGGCGGCATAGAGCAGCAACCGGCGAATCGTTCTCTCCATTTGTCTCCAATTGGCCGAGCCCATTATTCCCCTTTTTCGATTGTCGACGGCAGCAGTGGCTTCGACTCAATCAGGTAGCAACCGGCAAGGCGGCTTGGCTGGTTCATAACGTCCGCGGCTTCGGCGACTGAGATGCGGCGCAGGCGCCTCTCCTTTTGGCAGACGAGGCGACGAAGATGGTTTTCGGGCCTCGACTTCGGGCTGTGAGTTCACGGCGATGGCGACGATAATCCGGGCTGCGGCAGAAAGTGCAGGCTGAGGCTCCGTTCCGCTCGGCAGGTGGAACGACGGCGACCAGCGTATTTGGTTCAGCGGTTTTGATGGCGATCGTTCCTTGTCCTAATTAGACGACATGGTTAATGGGTTTTGGAGATTCGATGCCAGTTCGTGGTTGGGTTCCGGCATAGCGGCTCGTGGAAGCAGAGTCGGTGGCTGAGAATGGAATAATTTGGTTTTGAGATGTTGAAAATCTGTTCATCGTATGTTGGTTAATCATACGATGTTTTGAACTTGTTTAAATTCTGAATTGAATATGGTGGGAGGACGGCAGCAAGAGAAGTATGCTGCGATTGAGAAGTATGCTGCGATTAGGATTGTAAAATAAACAACCTTGTGTGTGAGTTGTTGACTAGGTTTAGGAGTCATAAAAGTCCCAAATTTATAGGAATGTATCAGGTTACGTATTTAATCTAATGATTATGAAAATAGTGACTTTAAATAGGAGTCAATGGGCCACACCAAAGTAAATGGGCCACATAGAGAATAAGATTGCTGAATTTGAGCTTTTAAAATAATGGACCGCAAAAGCTAACAAGAAGAACTCGTCGATTGTAACTTACTTGAAAGATTTGACATGAGAATGATAACTTGAATTTGTTAAAATCTAAATACATGCAAGGTAATCTAACTCGTCCTAAGATTAATTAAATAATCTAATAAAATTGAGATTAAACCAGGAAATGAAATATAATGAACTAAAAGAATTTATATAAAACGTGGATGACCTCTTTGATTATAAAAGCTCATTTGGGCTTCTAGTTTAAGTTTTTGAAATTAAAATAAAAGGATAACTTGTGAAAATCTAATTAAATGTTGTCAATCAAATTATGCTTAAAAATGAATTAAACATCCGATAAAAATTGAAGTTTAAATAATAAAACTGTAATAGAGAATTCATGATTCTCAAATAAGATAAAATAAAGATATGGGATGTTACAAACTATTCACCTAAAAAGAATTTCGTCCTCGAAATTCGTTACTACCACGAATCTCGGTAGAATTATTCTTAAAAATTTTAAAAATAAACATTTCCTCGTATCATCAAAAATTGAGTCATCCAAAAATACATATATTTTAAAAATTATCATGAGAACCAAAATAGTAAATTTGCGTGCAATATACTCATGATCGATTTTGTAAATCATATGATTTTCGTTTGTGTAATCATTAAAGTTTCAAATCAATACTTGAAAACCTTGTTAAAATAAATACGCTCATTTCACAAATGTACAACACCCCATCGGAAATTTTCAAAATCATCATATAATTGAAAACAATAAATGAAATAAGTATTGAACTGAATAATTAGACTGCTAGAAAATTTGAAATGACTGAAAGAAAATTTGAAATGACTGGTTGAGCAAAGGTTGGTTAAGAGTCAAATGGTTAAGGAATACTTTTAATCCGACCAAATATCGACCCTAACATCCACACTCAACTTGATCTTATCATTAGAAAACCCAAGTAGAATTTTCAAGAGCTCATTCATCTTCTCCACCTCATCATTTTTCTTTCTTTTCCGAATCTCCTTTTATTTCTTGTCTCCTTAAACAATCTCACTCAAATCTTCTCTTCTTTTCTTTCTCCAACCTTTAAAATCTCCCCACCTCTCTCAATAAGAACTCCATAAACAAACCACTTATCAATCTCATAACTCAAAATCTCAATAACAACTCAATCAACAATAAACAAACATCGCCAAAACATAACCAATCCCAAATAAAAATTCAAAATCGGATTCTCACTACTTACCTCTTTCGTCTCCATTGCTCCCTTCTTCTCTGCCATGCACAAATTGCGTACAAACTGCCACGTGCACCAAAACTTAGCGATGGGCAGTGATTGACAATCAAGTGACGACGAATAATTAGGAGTCTGGATGGTTTCCAAAAGTGATTTAACTCGGGCGTTCGACAAGAAATAAGTGGACAAGAGGTTGATGAGTTCTCTCTCTCTCTCTCTCTCTTTTTTTTTTTGATGTCTTACCTTACTGTATCGATCAAAAATACCGACGAAACTAAAAATTGGTAGTAAATCTTGAAAAAGAGAAAAGGTGATTTCATAGTGGATTATGAAGCTCTTGCTAAACTTTCTTTTTGTGTAACAAATAATTGATTTGTTTATGGTGTTAATTATGTTTAAAGACATAATTAACGTCTGATTAGAAGTAGAAATTGATAGTTGACCGAGATTGGTGTTTTGGGATAAAAGAGATCAGGATCAGCTAAGCCCTATGCCTCTAACTGGAGGTCAGTGGTTAAACCAGTGCTGTGTATACAGCTTGAGATCTTTGACCTGGTTGGAGGTCATATGAAGGACCTTGAGGCTCTAGCCCAAGGTAGAGTAACTAAAAGAAGAATCCAGAAGGGTGACGTGGCGTAAGGCCCTGATTTTAAGGAAACCCTAGAAAAGTACACATATAAATAGATAATCACAAAAGTACAAAAAGTAAGTCATTCTATAATCAAGCAATTATTTTCCAAATTCTCTCCATATACTAACTTAAGCATCGGAGGGGGTTCGCCGGAAAACCCTTCCGGTCCCCATCTGACATTTGTTGGTGGTTGCAGGCATCCTAATTTTCAGCATTTAGAGATCATTCCTGAAGATTAGGAGATATTTATTCGCTCCCCATTTTTAGGTAATAAACAATTGGCACCGTCTGTGGGAAAATTCCATCAGTTTCAAGACGTGAGTGTTCTGAAGTACGCAAGGATGGAGGAGTTACGACAAGATCTGGATAGGGATTTGAATAAGACACCGATGACGGGCACGACAGGGAGAACGGTGGAAGAGGCAGGTGTTCCGCAGAGCACACCCCCAGACCTGGCTGCGAAAACCCCTAACCCGACTCCTGAAACAGGATTCTCATCAGCCTCAGGAGCAAACCCGTTGGGATCACTGTTTTTAGAGCAGTTATCAGGTATTATCACACGAGCTGTGGAGGAGGCGATTGACAAGAGATTGGCTGACAGGGGCGCACCACCTTCAGCACCACCTCGAGGAAACACCCAGGCAGGGGAAAATGTAGCAAAGCCGCCCCATGGTTCAGGACCGCTAGATGATGAGAGTACAACTGTGTCAACTGATGACACTTTCAGCAAGAATGCTTCGGATCTACCGGAGGTGGTGAAAAACCTGCATAAGGAGATGAGAGAGCTCAAGCGAAAGTTAGCAAGTCAGGCTCTTCCGGCAAGAGCTCGTCGGGCGACCCCATTCGCTGAAGAGGTCTTGAGAGATGCTTTACCCGGCGGTTACCAGTCGATGGTATTCGAATACGATGGGACCGCAGATCTCTATGACCATTTGTGCAGATATGAGAATTCAGCAACAGTATACCAATTCACTGATGCAGTAATGTGTAGAGTCTTCCCCACCACCTTTACTAAGGCGGCGCAACTTTGGTTCAGTCAACTGCCGCCAGGATCAATACACAATTTTGAGGAGTTCAGTGCAGCTTTCCTACACCAGTTCGCTAGTTGCAGAAAATACCAAAAAATGGCACTAGAGCTATTCAGCATCCAGCAGAAAGAGCGAGAAAGCCTCAGAGCCTACATAAAACGGTTCACTACAGCTAAGTTGGAGGTGCCATCAGCTTCAGAAGAAACATTGATGAGTGCTTTGGCCCAGGGACTAAAGAGGGGAGATTTCTTCCAGTCTCTAGTGGTAGAACCACCAAGGAGCTTTGGAGACCTCTTAGCCCGGGCTGAGAAGTTTATCAACTTGGAAGAGGCCCTACGTGTGAAGGATGAAGTCGATAAGCGTAGGGACAGGGGGGAGGAGTTAGAGAGGAGAAGAGAAAAAGGAGAGGATAGAGGATCAAGTAAGAAACCCAGATCTGAGATAGGAATTAGCAAGGCTCGAATGGATCGGTATACACCTCTTGCCTTCCCGCAAGATGAGGTTTTTGTAGCAATCGAGCGGCGACCAGATTTGAAGTGGCCCCGAACATATTCAGCAACTCCTAAGAGAGAGAAGTCTGACAAGTTTTGTCGTTTCCATAATGATTATGGGCACACCACAGAGCAATGCACTCAGCTGAGGGATGAGATAGAGAGACTCATCCAAGAAGGACATTTGAAGGAACTTGTGTACACAGAGCGGAGAAAGGGTAGAGCAACCTTTAGGAAAGGGGGTAGACAATCTCCACCAGCACAGCGCCCAGAGTTAAGGAACGAGGAGAAAGAGAAGGATCCCCCGAGGAGAGGGGTGATTAACATGATCATAGGAGGACCTGGAGACGGTGATTCAAACAGATTGAGAAAGGGGTACGTCAGAGCAGCTAACCCGGAGAGGAGGAAAGGACTTGAGATCGGACAAGTGGCAGATAGTCCGGTTATATACTTCGGGCCTCAGGATGTTGGAGAGGTTCTAAGACCACATGCAGATTCTTTGGTGATTAGGGCAATGATAGCTAATTATGAAGTCGGACGCATCTTTGTGGATACAGGAAGCTCGGCGGACATCTTATTTCTGGACTGTTTGGAAAAGATGGATCTTGAGGAGAAGTTGGAGTCAGTAGAGACCTCTTTGATTGGGTTCGCAGGAGGTACTATACAGCCTTTAGGGTCAATAGTACTCTCTGTCTCCTTGGGCGAGGCACATTGTCGAAAGACCAAGATGATCCATTTCTTGGTGGTGGATGCCCCTTCGGCATATAACGCCATGCTCGGGAGACCATCACTCAGCAGTTTCCAGGCAGTGGTGTCTATTTACCATATGAAGATGAAGTTCCCCGTAAGGGGTGAGGTGGGGGAGGTAGGTAGCGACCAATACACTTCGAGGAAGTTGTATGTACAGAGTGTAAAACAGGGGAAGAAAAAGGAGGAGCCTACTAGAGAAAGCAACTCAGAGACCCAGGCATTACCAGATGATTCGAAGGGGAGGGTCGAGCCAAATGAGATGTTAATGATGGTGGAGATAGTTCCTAGAGAAGCGCACAGAGTTGTGCGGGTGGGAACTACCCTGTCTCCAGATATATTGAAAGAGCTGGTTAATCTCTTACGAAATAACGCAGATGTATTCGCTTGGTCGCCGAACGAGTTAGTAGGAATCGATCCTTTGGTCGTGGAGCATAAGCTCAATATCAATCCCTCATTTACGCCTGTCAAACAGAGAAAAAGGGATTTCGGGGCCAAGAAAGAGGCTATCATCCGGGTGGAGGTGACCAAGCTGTTGGAGGCTAAGCACATCAAAGAAATTCAATTCCCCGAATGGCTGTCCAATGTGGTTCTGGTCCCTAAACTAGAAGATAATTGGAGGATGTGCGTGGACTTCAGGGATCTGAATAAGGCTTGTCCTAAAGATCACTACCCTCTACCGCGAATAGACCAGATGGTAGATTCAACATCGGGTTGCGAACTCCTGAGCATGATGGACGCCTCTCAGGGCTATCACCAGATAAGGCTAGCAGTCGAAGATCAAAAGAGGGTCAGCTTCATCACACCTTTCGACACTTACTGTTACGTGGTAATGCCTTTTGGCCTTAAGAATGCAGGAGCCACATACCAAAGGTTGGTAGATAGGATTTTCTCTCAGCAGTTAGGAAGGAACATGGAGGTGTACGTGGATGATATGCTCGTGAAGAGCATCAAGTCGGGGTCACACGTAAGTGATCTGGAGGAAACCTTCCAGACATTGAGGAAATACCGGATGAAGTTGAACCCAAAGAAGTGTGCGTTTGGGGTCAGGTCGGGAAAATTCTTGGGCTATATGATCACTGAAAGAGGAATTGAGCCCAATCCTGAGAAGATTCAGGCTATCATTAACATGACCCCCCCGAAAAGTGTGAAGGAGGTTCAGCGTCTGACGGGGCGTTTGGCAGCATTGAATAGGTTCATTTCGCGGGCTGCAGAACGTAGTCTTCCTTTCTTTAGAGTATTGAGAAAGGCTTCAGGTTTTTGTTGGAACGAAGAATGTCAGAAAGCCTTTGAAGAGCTCAAGGTGTATTTATCCGAAATATCACTCCTGACGAAACCAGACCCAGGAGAAACGTTGTACCTCTATATGTCCATAGGGGAATCAGCGGTGAGCACAGTGTTGGTTAAGGAGGAAGGAAGAAAACAAACTCCGGTGTACTATGTCAGTAAAGCGCTCAAAGGAGCTGAACTTCGGTATGCTGAAATCGAAAAAGGAGCCCTAGCCTTAGTAGTTACGGCTAGACGGATGAGGCCATATTTTTCTGCTCATAAAATAGTAGTCAGAACCAATCTCCCTCTGAAATCAATTCTCAGCAAGCCAGATACGTCGGGAAGGCTCATCAAGTGGGTAATTGAGATGGGCGAGTATGAAATCGAGTTCCAAAATCGCGTTGCTATCAAGGCACAAGCCTTAGTAGATTTTCTACAAGAAATGACCCAACCTCAGGAACCGGAGGGCCAGTGGACGGTCTTTATGGATGGATCAGCAGGGCAAACGGGATGTGGAGCAGGTATYGTGRTGATTAGCKCAGAAGGAGACGAAATGGAATATGCTGTCAGGRTAAATTTCCGAACTTCTAACAATGAGGCAGAGTATGAGGCATGTATAAGAGGCATARAYATGGCCATGGAGTTGGGCGCCWGAAGGATATCGGTGCGYTTAGATTCGCAGTTGGTATACAAACAAGTCGGTGGAGAATTTGAGGTTCGAGAAGAGCGACTGCAAAAATACGTCGCTAAAATTAAGAAATGTCGAGAGGAGCTCGAGCACTTGGAAATGATACAAATTCCAAGACAAGAGAACGGGCGTGCAGACTACCTAGCAAAGGTAGCTAGTTCGGCGGTTGATTGCAAGGAAAGGCAAATAACTCTCTTGATGGCATCTGGGGGAGTGACGGAGGATGCCATAGCTGAGCTCATTGAAGGAGGGGATTGGCGAGCAGAGATAAAAGCATACTTAGAAAAAGACATCTTGCCAACAGATCGAAGTATGGCAACTAGGCTCAAGATACGAGCTGCCCGTTTCTGCTTAATAGGAGGAAATTTGTACAAAAGGGGGTTTGGGATGCCCCTCCTTAAGTGCTTAGGACCACAAGAGATTGAGCAGGTACTCAAAGAAATGCATGAAGGGTGTTGTGGTAATCATATGGGTGCTCGGGCTCTAACCCAGAAAATATTGAGAGCAGGGTACTTTTGGCCTTTCCTGAAAGCGGATGCAGAAAAAATTGTAAGGAAATGCGAGAGATGTCAGAAGAATGCTCCTTTGATGCACAGACCAGCTGAAGAGCTCATGACCATGAGTGCAGCGTGCCCCTTTGCGAAATGGGGGATTGACTTGGTCGGCCCTTTTCCTATGGCCCCGGGACAGAGGAAGTTCCTTGTTGTAGCTGTGGACTATTTCAGTAAATGGGTGGAGGCCAAGCCATTAGCAAGAGTCACAGAGGAAGCCATACTAAAATCCCTGTGGAAGAATATAGTGTGTCGTTTCGGGGTACCCCGAATGCTTGTATCAGACAACGGCACCCAGTTCACAGGGAGAGGTTTGAAGGAATGGTGTGGTAGGATGAAGATCAAGCAAAATTTCACTTTGGTATACCACCCACAAGCTAATGGGCAAGTAGAAGCCACCAACAAAATCTTAGTGAGGGGAATAAAGATGCGATTGGAAAAGGCGGGAGGAAAATGGGTGGAAGAACTCCAACCAGTCTTATGGGCATACCGAACCAACCCGAAAGAGGCCACAGGGGAGAGCCCGTTTTGCCTAGTGTATGGCATGGATGCTGTCATACCAACCGAAGTGTGCGCCATGACCCATAGGGTTGTAGCAATGAGTGAGGAGCAAAATGAGATATTGATACATGACTCTTTGGACCTATTGGCCGAGAAGAGAGAAAATGCGTACCTCCGAATGGAAGAGATGAGGCGAAGAATGAGGGATGCTTATAATAGCAAGGTAGCTAAACGGAATTTTCAGGTCGGGGATTTGGTTTTGAGAAGAGCAGATCTAGTCCGGAGCTTAGGAAAGCTCGGGGCTAACTGGGAGGGACCTTTCCTAGTGACCAGGATACTGGCAGGAGGTGGATATCAGCTTGCAGATATGGATGGGCAGGAAATTCCGCGAGTCTGGAATGTGGCGAATCTGAAGACCTACTTTGGATAAATAATAGTTGATTCGGTAAATTTACTTATGCAGATTTCCTTTTGTTGTATGTGAGAGAAAAATCATTCCTAAAATAAAGACGTAATTTATCGATTGAATATTAGAACCATCGAGCAGAAGCTCGGAACAAATTCTACTTAACATATTAGCTCGGGTGGATACTCGAATTCCGGTTGATAAATTTCAATCGCAAAAACTTATCCGACGTGATAAGTCGGGTGAATACTTGAATATTCGGTTGATGAATATCAACCTCAAAACCTATCCGCCGTGATAGATCGGGTGAATACTCAAATTCCGGTTGATGAATATCAACCACAAAGCCTATCTGTCATGACAGGAATACTTGAATTTTGATTAACAAATCCTACCCGCTGTGGTAGGTCGGGTAGACACCCGGAATAAATCTAAAGGAGCGGACACCATTGAACAAACATGCGAAAAACACCCATGTGACAAAAAATAAACCATGCGAATGTAAAGGCATAAAGCAAAATAAAAGTTTATTAAAACTAGACCCTAGGGTCTAGTACTTATTACATAAGCATGGGGCTCTAAAGTCTAAGACTCGAGCACAAACATAAAGACTAAGAAGCAGAAATCGCCATTAATCAGAACGACGCTGAGCATTCTTCAATTTCCAGAGCTCGTGATCCGTTTCACAGAACCTCAGATAGTACATGTCAGCACGATGAGTCTCAGCCTTTGCACTGCTGATTAAAACCTCATTCGCATTATAGAGACGATTCACCTGCTGGCGAAGATCCAGAATTTCTTCACGAAGGTGAAGAACATGGTTGTTTGACGATTTCCAGTGATCCTTATAAAATTGTTTGTGCTGGCCTTTCCTTTCCAGCTGACGGCGAAGCTTGGTTACTTCTTCCTGAAGTTCGTAAACGTCCGGCGGCGGGCTTGCTGAAAATCCAGACATATTTGGACAAAAGAAAGATGGAAGGAAAGAGGGGGAAATAAGTGCCTATAAAGCCAAATTTTTCCCCCAAAATGTTTGAAAAGTTGTACGAAAAAGTACATGACCCGCCCAAATGAGGTATGAGGTCGAGATGCCTTTTAAGAGTTTTGTTAAATGGATCTAGATCCTACAGAGTAATCGGGTTAGCAGATATGAAGATAGCAACAATGATAAAATACAACATAGAAAACACAAGTCAAAACAGATGTCATTCCTTAAAAAACAAGTCTGGGTTACAAAAGCGACATCGCTAAAACAGAAAAGGATTACACAAAACCCTAAGACATAGATAGAAGATTCTCTTCGAGCTCCCTGCTGTATCGGCTGGCCTCAATCTCTTCAGCAAATTGAGCATCTCCTAATCTTTGATTGGCATTCTCGGTCAAAGGAGCAGCAGAATGGGAAGGTCCAGGGAAATGATGAAGGGCGTACTCCAAGAAGTCGGCAGCTCCGACAGAATTGAGCCGGGTATCCTCGTCGGAGGGAAGGAAAAGGGGACAATCAGGAGTATCTTCCAAAGCCGCTTCTTCGTTGAAGGTCTCCATCGAGCCTCCAGAGACTACCCATTCCTTCACTTTACCCACATAATAGTGCAAGTAAAAGGAAATAGTTTTTATAAGGACTCGATAAAGATCCTCCGAGTTGACAAAGTTATGGCGATTGGCGTCCCGAACCCGTTGAATCACGGATAGCCCTTCCTCTGATCTAAGGTAGCTCTCCCTGCCCGCTCGCTCACCTTCAGAATGAGCTTCCCCGACCTTTAGCATTATCTCACCCTCTTGAGCTGCCAACTGGGTCTTGAGAGCAGAATTCTCTTCTTCTTTCTCCTTTAGAGAAGTCCGAGTCTGCTCCAGTTCTGAGGTAAGGGCATTGATCTTTTCTTGAGCAGCTTGAAGGTCATGCATCAGTGTAGGATCGTTAAAGCCCATGCGTGCCCGAGCCGCGACGTTGGAAGTCAGGGCGTAAGCCTACAAATATATATATATATATATATATATATATATATATATATATATGTGTGTGTGTGTAATAACAAGGAAATAAATGAGAAAAAAGTGCAAGTCAAAAGAGTTCGGGATACCTACTTTTGAAAGAGCCAGGTTCCAAGCATCAAGAAGCTCTGCATCTGCTAACTTCTCCACCCGCTCTCGGTCGGTGGTAGGACAAACCCCTTGAACATAGTGAGTTGCGATCAAGCCATCATCATTCCTCAAGACACTTTGCGTGAAAAATGATTGATTCGGGGTCGATGGAGAAGGACCTTGAGAAGGAGTAATCCTGGCCCTTTTTGCAGGTGGAGGGCCGGTTCCGACCAACGCTGGCCTAGTTTGGGGCCCGTCAGAGCCCGTATCAGTGGGAGGCTCGAGAGTTGATTTGGGGAGAGCCCGACCTACTGACACGACCTTTTCCCGTGCCTCGCCCTGCTTAGCCAGCAGTTTCTTGAACATCGTGTCTGCAAAAAAAAAAATGAAAGTAAGGGTAAGGGAAAAAGGGACAAGTAAAAGCAGTAGGGGAATAGAGTTGGGTGATTTACCAATGTCCGCTTCGAGAGGGGACTCAAGTGGGCTAAGACCGTAGTAGTAAAGCAAAGAAGGGCGAATAAGACGAGACAAGTCGTAGGGCTTGCGAGTGATTCGGTCGACGAGGTTTTGAGCGCCTTGTGAGCGTTTTTTGGTATTATTCTTCCGTTGAACAGGGATCTGCCAAATCCACTCAGTAGGAAAATACCAAGGTTCGGAAGATCTGACAAAAAAGAATTTTTGTTTCCACTCTTGGTTCGAGGTCGGAGCTTTGCATAAAAATTTGGCATCCCCCCGAGAAGAAAAATAAAAGAAGTTTGGAGGATTGAGAGACTTGGCTTGGAAGAGAGAAAAGAATAGGGATGCGGTAGGTTTAATCCCTAAGTATTGAGCTACCATTATGAAGCCTACCATATCCCTAAAGGAGTTCGGGGTAAATTGATTAAGGGGAATCTCGTAAAGACGCGAAATTTCCATTAACAAAGGAGGAATCGGAAAGCGCAGACCTACATCTAATTGACCAAGAAAAAAGGTTAAGCAYTTCGGGGGCGGATGAGGGGCCCTATCCTCYGYAGAAGGAAGAARCAATTGATAAYAAGAAGGGATTCCMATATTTGAGCGTATGTACCCCAAGGTCTTATTGGATATGGCACYTGATATATGACGGGGATCTAAGATAGGAAGCACTGAGGATAAAGGCTCCCCTGAAWGGTGGGAAGCCGAAGAAGACTCACTRCGAYGAGACGAAGTACCCTCTGGAGATACCGACTTTTCGCCTTGCTRGGGAAGAGGAACAAGTACGAGCCTCATGTCATTAATAGCAGTTCGAGATGAGGCAGACATTATGGAAAATTGATAATAACAGCAATAAAATAACAAAAGCAATAAACACATATAAACAAAGGGATATTAAGGAAAAGGGATCAAGTAGTACCTATGCAGAATATCTAACTCCTGGGAAACCCAAGAACAGTTTGGCGATTGTTTGAAGAGTTGAAGATCTAAAAGATCGAAGATTTGAAGATTGGAAGATTCAAAGAACGAAGATGTCAGAAAAGAGATCTTGTCAGAGCGGAAATAGGGAATGTAAAGAGTAGAAATAAAGACTCCTGGGTTATATGAGGAGACATTCAGGGAAGGTCAAGAGATTTTTTGTAGAAGCGGATATGGCACACCTAGGGAAATGCAAAAACCCTAGGAAAAGCGGCTCGGATAAGGCTTAAATTGGGCCATAATAGCTCGGATAAGGCTTAAGTTGGGCCCAGAAAATTGGACGGAATTTGCTTAATGGGCCGAAGCAGCTCGGGTAAGGCTTAAATTGGGCCTGGAAAAATCGATGGAATTTGCTTAATGGGCCGAAGCAGCTCGGGTAAGGCTTAAATTGGGCCTAGAAAAATTGGTGAATTTTGTTGAATGGGCCGAAGCAGCTCGGGTAAGGCTAAAATTGGGCTGAAAAAGGTCGATGGAGAATGACCATAACAGCTCGAGGTCGAGGCGAAGAATTTCCGCCAAATTATTTAGGCCAACAGCTCGAGGTCGAGATGAAGAATTTCTGCCAAAATTATTTAGGCCAACAGCTCGAGGTCGAGGCGAAGAATTTCTGCCAAATTATTTAGGCCAACAACTCGAGATCGAGGGGAAGAATTTCTGTCAAATTATTTAGGCCAACAGCTCGAGGTCGAGGTTGGAAAATTTCTGCCAAATTATTTAGGCCAACAGCTCGAGGTCGAGGCGAAAAATTTCTGTCAAATTATTTTAGCCAACAGCTCGAGGTCGAGGTTGGAAATTTTTTGGCCTTGAAAGGCCAAACTGCTCGAGGTCAAAAAATAAAAATAAAAATAATAATAATAATAATAATAATTAGCCGAGGAGGTAATTCCATTTACTTGTTAACTCAAGGTCTTGATTGTAACTCGGATAGATAATAAGAAAACTTACTATGGTCATATTGTAAGGAAATACAACCATAGTAGGGGGCGTAATTATTTTGGGATAAAAGAGATCAGGATCAGCTCAGCCCTATGCCTCTAACTGGAGGTCAGTGGTTAAACCAGCGCTGTGTATACAACTTGAGATCTTTGACCTGGTTGGAGGTCATATGAAGGACCTTGAGGCTCTAGCCCAAGGTAGAGTAACTAAAAGAAGAATCCAGAAGGGTGACGTGGCGTAAGGCCCTGATTTTAAGGAAACCCTAGAAAAGTACACATATAAATAGATAATCACAAAAGTACAAAAAGTAAGTCATTCTATAATCAAGCAATTATTTTCCATATTCTCTCCATATACTAACTTAAGCATCGGAGGGGGTTCGCCGGAAAACCCTTCCGGTCCCCATCTGACATTTGTTGGTGGTTGCAGGCATCCTAATTTTTAGCCTTTGGAGATCATTCCTGAAGATTAGGAGATATTTATTCGCTCCCCATTTTCAGGTAATAAACAATTGGATGAATAATTGTTCGGATTCTGAGGCTGACTTCTACAACATGATTTTTATAATATATGAGTCATCCTTGTGAAATGGACCAATTTCTAAAATAAAATCTGTGGACCATCTTTTGACATAAAATAAGAGAGCTTATGCATCATATGGAAGTTCTGATATAAAATCAACTTGGAACTTGGTAAATCTCAATACACATGAAACAACTAAATTGGGCTTAAACTAAAATATATACTTGATGAAAATTGAGATGTTACAATTACCCACTTTCCGAAAACTTTGTTCTTAAATTTTCCACTTGCCATGACATCTGATAGAGAAATGCCAATTTATTATTATTATTTTTTTAATCCTTATAGAATTAATTAGGTTCTTGTAAAGTCTCAATTTTTATTTTTCTTTAAAATTAGTTTAAGGCCCAAAATAGCAACTATGCATGCGATATGTTCATGTATTTTGTTATATATTTTTTTTTGAATAGAAATGAGAATCCTTTTGTAAATCAATCAAAGCATGGAAAAACTCTTGTATGCTTTGTACTAAATCATGAATCATGTTGACTCTCTCAATAATTTGAAATATTGATCATATCATATAAGTTTTCTCAATAGTGAATCATAAATCATGCCAACTGCGTTTATCTCTTTAGTTTTTAGAATAAGTTCGTTAATAATTTCATAGTTACATACGTAAATAAATTCAAAACTTATTACATGCTCAACCCGTATCTAATTTATTAAATATTTTAATAATTAAATTAAATTATATAATAACTCTTAGTTACGTACTTAGAGAAATTCAAAAGATGTTGTATTCTCAACCAATACTGGTGTCTAATTAATATTAATTAATTATTATTACATAAATTTATATTTTTATATATAAATTGAATTCTTTAATAATATTTAGTTGCATACTTAGATTATTGAAGTAACTCGTCATTTAATTATATATTTTAAATTTTATTCTAAATACAATGTATTTATATTATTAATAAATAAATAATTTTTTTTTTGTAATTAACATTATCTTATAAGTAAATTTTTTTTAATTAAGATAAGTATTTAGATTCTTTTTCTAATTATATGACTTCTTATATATTTTATTAGAAGAATAAAAGAAAATATTTAATTAGCTAAAATATTAATAAAAGAAAAATATTAAATTATATATATATATATATATATATATATATATATATATATAAGATTAAGTTAGACAAGATATAATAAAGAAATATAATAAATTAGGTAGATATTATAATTCTTATATTTAGTAAGTCTCAAAACCTCCAAAACTCGTCACGTAAGCATTCGAATCACCAGAAAATTACATGTCAACCCGAAATTTCATAAGCAAACACGTAAGATAGAAATCTTTTCATTCATTATATAAATGTGATATATATACTAGTTTAACACCAGTGTGTTCACAGGATTAATCAAAATATAAATAGAAATAAATATTTATAATAATTAAATAGTTTTTAAATATAAAATAAAAAATTAAAAGATATCGTATTCTCAACTATGTATGCCTAATCACTATTTATTAACTATTATTAAATAGTTTTTATATTTAAATATTTAAATCTAATTCATTAATAATCTTATTTAAAGTTGTCATGTTCTCGACCTATGTCTAATATCTTTTAATTAATTACTTATTATTATTATTATTATGATATACTTTCATATTTATTTTCTTATTTTAAACTTGTTAATAATTTTAGTTACTTAGAAAAACTCAAAATACACCATATTGTCAACATGTATTGCATTGTACCGGTGTCTAGTCAATATTATTAAGTATTTTTATAATTTTGTATTAGAAGAGTAAAGATTTTGAATTAGGCAAAATATAATTAAAGAAAAATAATAAATAGGCAAATACAATAAAATGAAGATATTAATTTGGAAAAAAAAAGAATATATATAATTAGGTAAATATTAGATATCTTATATTTTAGTAAGTTTTCAAATTTCCAAATGTCGCCAAGTAAGCATCCGCAAGACGTAGGATATGAATATTTTCATTTAGTACATAGTTATGATATATATATATATATATATATATATATATATA
>BMAC01000055.1:2551336-2565860 GCA_014905375.1 Phtheirospermum japonicum | reverse complement strand
AAAAAAACGGCTATCTAACCCTAACCCTAACATACTTAAGGCAGACTATGATCAACACATGTCCTCCTCGTTTCTTCTTCCTCCATCTCATATTCGTCCTCCAATTCAAATGTCGGGTCCTCCGCATCATCGATTTTTCCCACATCTTGAAGCATGATGGCATTCACGTTCTCCATGCGTACCTCAGTTTGAGAAGACAACCGTTTATCCAGTTGGCTTATGTGATCCGCCATTTGACTCAATTGAGCTTCGAGCTTCTTGGTGTTCGTCATCATAGCCTCCCTCATCTCTATGAGGGCTAGGGACGGTTCTTGTGGTTGGGGATGGTAATCATATTGTCTCGAAAAATCTTGTCCCCTTTGAAAATTTGGAGGGTCCCCCCACCTTGGCTCGTATGGATCGTCGTTCCTCTCTTTCCATCCTCTAGGCCTCACTCCATAGGCGTTCGTTTCACGAATAGCTCGTAGCGTTGGGCAATCATCGGTGACATGATCAAATGTATGACAAAATCTGCATGGTCGAACTGTATCCCTCTTAACGATAGTGGACTTCAACTCATCCAACTGAGCTTGCAACGAACCAGTGTCTACCTCATTCACCGACCTCAATGAATTATCACGGTAGCCGAATTGCAGAGAATTGGCCGCCATGTTCGAGATCAACTCCCTTGCCGCCGTCGGTGTCCTATCCATGAGTGAGCCTCCGCTTGCTGCATCGATCATGTCTCTATCAGTGAGACAGAGACCTTCATAAAAGTATTGTATTAATAACTCCTCGCCAATTTGATGTTGTGGGCAACTAGCAACGAGTCTCTTGAAACGCTCCCAATACTCACGCAATGTCGCCCCTTGCGCTTGTCTTGCTGCATAAATGTCCTTACGCAAGCTCGCCACTCATAAAGCGGGAAAATATCTTTGCAAAAACACTCTCTCTAACTCCATCCATGTGGTGATGGATCCAGGAGGTAAGTAATAAAGCTAATCTTTGGCTAGACCTTTCAATGAAAATGGAAACGCCCGTAATTTAATTTGGTCGTCCGTTACTCCGGCGGGCTTCATACTTGTGCATATAACATGAAATTCCTTCAAGTGCTTGTGCGGGTCCTCACCATCCAATCCATGGAATGCCGGCAAATGATAGATTAATCCGGATCTCAACTCGAAGTTAGCATCCTCCAAGGTTGGAAATGTGATGCAAAATTGTTGTTGCGGGAGATCCGGATTTGCTAGCTCCTTCAACGTGCGTTATCTCGCTCCTGCCATAGTCATAAAATCTAAAAAGAAAATTAATTAATTAATTTTTTTTCTTTTTTTTTTTTGAAAACAAAAATAATAAAATAAAAATTAAAAATATTAAAATACGTCAAATCACAATTTAAACGCGTCACTCCCCGGAAACGGCGCCAAAATTTGACCGCTCGTCGTTGAAGCGTCAAAAATAATATTTATAAAGTCCTCGACTTTCCTCTACTAACTAGTAACAGTGGCAAGCAAGGGTCGATCCCACGAGGAGTGTGGATTAATTTGTGATTTTCTTGTATTTTAATAAACTAAGAAAACGGGGGTAAAGAATATTAATTAATCTAAGAAAACTAAATAACTAAAGAAAACAATTAAAATCAAATAACGAAACAAATAAATTAAGCCCCCAATCCTAGTTGCGTTTCCACCCTCGTTCCACTTATTTAACCAATCAAAATATCATAATCCATTCATCATATGCGACTAAAAACCCTAAGTAACAATAAGCTCTGCTACTCGCATTTGCCCTTACCGTTTACTCAATTAAAATAAGCTCTTTAATTAACTCTAATTAATGAACAACCTAGAATAAGCTCTCTACATTTAATCCACCAACAGCATTAAGAATTAGGCAAATAGGTTAATCTAAGCAATAAACTCATAAYCTCGYTTTATTTAACTTATGTTGTGTTATCCCTAATGATACGAGARCATTAGTTGRTTCATAGAAATCGAAACTACGACAATTACACGGGAAGCAGTCCTCTTTCTAGCAATTGATAACCAAATCCCTAATCTAGGTGGCCAATCCAAACCAAGAATTCAGCAATCATGTCATGAAATAAGCAATCATGATATYTAAACAAAATAACACAAGCAATCTCATATGAAGAACGAAATAAATACGCATAAATTAATTAAAACATAATTTCACGAGGGTTTCAACATCCCTAGGACTAGATAAAACAATTACTCTCTAATGGAGTTCATAGAATAATAAAGAAGAAAAATAAATAAGAAGAACATAATTCTAGATAATAAAGGGATAAGAGAGCTTAGATCTTGAATCTTGAGTCTTCAATCTTCAAGCTCTTGATGGATGGTTGAATTGGGTATTTTGGACTCCTTTTTGGTGTCTTGGAACCCTAGGATTAATGTTCAAGACGTTTTTGGTGTTAAAGGGAGGTATTTATAGGCTTAGATGTCTTGGAGAACAAGTTCCCTGGCTAAAATAGGATTTCCGCCCCTTCTATGTCCGTTCTGCACTTTCCATAACTGTGTCCTGCACTTTCTATATCGATTTCCTCGCAGAAATAGGACTCCCAGCGCCAAGCTGGGCTGGCGCGTCGATTAACGTCGGTTCCGCGTCGACTGACGCGACAGAGAGCTCTGTAGGCAGGTACATCGAACGACATCAGTTCTTGTAGGCAGCATTCAGCAGCACTTTCTATAACGGTTGATCCCAGCGATAACCCATCTAGAAAGTTCAGAATCGTCCTTTCTTTGTTTTCTCGCCCGTTTTGTCTCTCGTTTTCTCGTTCAACTCTCATGCATTCTTCAACTCAACAATTTAGCACCTAATTACTGCAAAATAAGAGAGAAATACACAATTGGTGCTCGACTACTCATAATAATAAATATGCGAGAAATAAATATATATAATAATATTAAGCACATGAAAATATAGGAATTAAACCATTAAATAAAGCACAATTTCTTGCCTATCACAAGGCTACCATGCCTGCCGTCGCGCTCACCGCCATCTTCGAAATTTGTTAGTATCCGTGATGATATAATATTTGGCCATGAATAAGATATGACATCCGGTAATCATCCCATTGACAATCGCATATTGAAAATAAATATCCCCGAGCAAGTTTAAATTTTAATGGTATTTCAAAAGGATCTTTTTCAAGAAAATAGATAAAAACACGGGGGTGTATTCATTTATAACTTTTAAAGACATCTTAAGATTTTTAAAATGTTGATGTATTTAATTAAAATATTTTAAAACTTATAAAAGTCTCATGGTATTTAATTGAGATTTCTAATAAGTTATTAAATGTCCATAAAAGTCTCAAGGTATTCATTTGAGATATTTTGAATTCTTAAATTGTCATGAGGTATTTAATAAGTCAATTTTTGGATTTATTATTTGACTGAATTTTCCTAGACTTCTAAGGTAAATTATATATACAAATCCGACCACCAAATCTCATTTTTAAACATGAGATTTTACAAAACTTTTATAAATTTCCAACTAATATGTAAAATCAATAAAAATAAAAGAAAATCCAAATAAATCTTATACTCAAACAAATTTTAAAATGTCTTTAATCTATCTGTATTCTCGATCAGTAGAGAATTGAAGTTTGTACCTATTAGTACAAACAAATGAAACTGATTTGCAAATTTCAATTCTCATTAACTTTATTCTTGAATAAACAGAATTCTAGCCCATGATTATTATGGGGCAAATCAAAACTTTGCTTTCACGTTTTTGGGGATTTGTATTTGAAGATAACCGAAATCTGTTTTAATATTTTAGGAAAAGGAATTTACAAAATAAATAGAAATAATAATTGAATAGGGATATCTTTTACCCCCTCCGTCCTAAATGAGTAGTTTATATAGTTAAGTCATTAATTTAGTTGATGTTTTCCAAGTATACATTTCTTGAACTTATTAATGTCAATTAATAATTATATAAATCAGTATTGGAATTAATATATTCGTTATTGGAATGATAAGATTTCGCATTGTAATCATAAAATTTCAATTAACCCTGTAAAAACTAGTATTTCAAAAAAATTAATTAAGGGTATGTGTGGAAATAAAAAATTAATAATATATTAAATATAGAACGGACGAAAATTGAATACTGGACTATCTTTGTGGGACAGAGGGAGTAATACAAATTTCTCGATCTTTTTTACAAAGTAAGAATTGAAATCGAAACGCTTATATAAAACCCGAATCACTTGTTCAAAATATTTTTCTTAAAATAAATTCGTCCCCTATTCCGAACGACTGTTTCTCAGGATAAGACGGGTAAACCGAATTACCTGGTCTCCGGTGAACAGATAATCATGCCTGAATTTTATTACCAAAATGCAAGAGTCCAAGAGAATTGTTTCTATCAATATGCAATGGATTAAACATATGCAAATATGTGGATTTTTCTTGTGTTAAATTATTGTACTCCTAGCCTCTTTATATAGGCTAACAATTGACCTTTCAAGTCTGAAAGTTAAGACATGATGGGGGAGTCACACAATTCAATACACAATGAATCGAGTGTTACACTCCACCACCACCTCTGTTAGTTTAGGAGTTAGAAGTCTTGATTTTTAAAGATATATTCAATATAGTAGTTGAGTATGGTCTAGTTGTCGACTGATAAAGATGAGATAAATTGATTAAGTCATTGAGATAGACACTTGAATAAATCTTAAACTTAATCGAGTGATTCGGAATGAAAGGAATTTTCACCAAAACTTTGTATAAAGGTTATAATTCGCTGAGTTCAAGTGAATGTAATATGCAATATGCTGAATATATATAAGAAATATATTTTATATACAAATATTTATCAAATAATTTAAAAATAATCTTTTTTACAAAGATAGTAATAGTTTAAATAATATAAAATAAATCTTATTTCACAAAAATTCTATAGAATAAAATTAAAAATAATTTAAATCCTGAATAATCATTTACTAAATCCTAAAAGTAACAAAACACACTTAAAATGCTATAAATAGTAAAATAATCAGAAAAATATGAATTTAGTTAAATAAATATAACGTGTATGTTTTGATTCTAAATGGTTCTTAATAATTTCTAAAATGAAATAAAATATAAATATAAATATTATAATATAACAATATAAATATAAAATTATTTCGAAATCAGATAAAAATATAATAAAATCATGATTAATTTCTAAATATTTATTGTAAAGACGTTGATAGAATAAATTATCGTTAGTGATAAAATAAATCAAATAAATATATAAAAATTAATTTTAAATAGTTTTTTAATCTATTGAAAGTTAATAATAAAATAATAATAAAGATCAAGAAGTTATAAAATATAATAAAACAAATCTTAAAATATTTTTAAATAGAAAGTAATATACTTAATTAATGTTGTATTATAAAAAATTATCTCCTAAATCTAGAAAATAAAAAAAATATATAAAATACTAAAAGAATGAAAAAAATACCTTTGTATTCTATTTTATTATAATTATTTTTTAAAAATCAGCCTAGTAATTGACTCGAGATAGCCACTGAGTAATTTAACCACCAAGTCATCGAGTCAGTTAATGTACAAACTAAAATTTATATATAGATTTGAGTTATACGAAAGTAATTATATAACCAAGAGTAATAAATCATTTATGTGTGGATTTCTAACGTTAAATACTTAAAGCTATAGTAATTAGTCACAATTTATTAATATACAAAGGTTCATAAATAATTATTTAGTTAAAAATATTAAAATAATATATTAAATTATTTATATTATGCGATTATATAATCAAATTTTTGTTCTACCAACATATAATTTTGATTTCAAATTTCAATCAAATAATTGTATAAAATTAGTTACCTTTCACTTATATTCATAATATAAATTTTTAAATGTTTTCGGAAAATAAAAAAAAAGAAAAAAGAAAAAAAGTGTCATTGTCAAATTTGTGACACGTTCAGGGTCAAAGTTTGAGTCATTCGAGTTTTACTTGAGTCACATATAGAAAATTGAAAGATATGACGCTATTATGTTTGTTCTCGTATCACATGGTCTGGTCAACAAATAAAATTTTGGAAGAAAAGACAAGTTCTTGTTACCGATAATATATATATATATATATTATCTTCGTTGCATCAATTTTTTGGTTGTACTCATACTATCTTTTTCTTTTATTTAACAAATTATTAAATAATTTTTTAAAATCAAATTATAAATTTTTATATTTTTGTTATTCATTTTATTTTATTTTCCAATTTTTTTTATATTATATCATATTTCTTGTAATTTTGATTTTTTTAATTTTATATTTAGTTAATACTTTTCTATAATTTAATGGTACTTTCTTGTAGCTATGTATTCATATTTAATTTTATAATATTAGCAACTTTAGTTTGTTTTCTATTTTTTTATTTATTAAATAAATATTTGTAATTTAATTATAAGTTCTTATATTTTATTTATAATAAAAATAAATTTATTTGATATCATTTAACATACTTATATTTTGATTTACTATTTTGGGTTTTGCAGATTTATAAGCTAATTATTTAGATTTATTTATAAATTATATATTTTATATTTATATTTTATTTTTTAGATTTCGTACACACACACACACACACACACACACACACAATATTTTTATACTTGATATTATTATTTTTCTATTTTATTTTATATTTTTATCAATTTTCTTATTTATTTTTAGATTTATTTAATAATTTTATAGAATCTAATTATGACTTTCTTGAGTTAATTTAACTTATTTTATGAATTTTTTCTTTAATTTATTTGATTATTGATTTTTTTATATTTATTAAATAAATATTTATAGTTTAATTCTAAGTTCTTATATTTTTTTCTATATGATTTATTAATAATTATAATTTTTTGTTACAGCATTTGAAAATATTTATGTTTTACTTTTACTTTTTTGGGTTTTTAGAATTTATTAACTAATTATTTACTTATATTTATATATTTATTTTAAATAATTTTTTATATTTTATATTTTCTTCAAAAAAAATTTATATTATTTTATTATTCTCAGATTTTATTTATAAGTATACATAATTCTTCTATGTATTTAATATTTTCTTTTTATAAATCATAATCTACAAAATAATATTTACATAAATAATTATATAAATAATAAATATGTATACAACAAATAGTTACTAAAATGGACAGGAACACTTTAAGAAATATTTTTAGAAACGTTAATCTTTATATATAGATAGATAGATAGATAGATAGATAGATTTTCAATTTTAGTTTGATTCTAAATTCAGGAACTTTGGTTGACTGAATATTGTACAATAGTTATTAGTATTGGTGGAGATAATATACCAAACAACCTATAAAGTTATAATCTGAAAAAGAAGCCTGTACTATCCCATGTTTACATTTTAATGTTTTTTTTTTTCTCACTTGGATACATCATAGATTTTATGACTGACTGCCTTGTTTATGCCTGCGGGTACATGTTCAAATTTTTATGATGGATTTTCATTTTGTATCGGATTTATATCGGTATGGAAATAAACTTGAAATGAATCGCAAATAATAAAAAAGTGCGACACATATTTTAATAGAATTCACCTTTTCAAGTATTAGAGTATAGAAAACAAATTAGAAACAATATTGAAACAATTAATTCGAAACAAATTGGAAATAACATGTAAACATATATTTTGACAAAATTCACTTTCTCAATTAGTAGGATAGAGAAACCAACTGGAAATAAATTGGAACAATATAAAACATATCTTTTAACATAGTTTACTTTCTCAATTATTATGGTATGAAAACCAATTTGTTACAATATAGAAACACATGTTTTGACATGATTCATTTTTTGAATTATTAGATATTAGAAACCATTTGGAATCAAACTAGAAACATTATAGAACATATGTTTTGACAGAGTTTATTTTCCCAACTATTAGTGTATAAAATCTAATTGGAAACAAATTGAAAATCATATAAAAATCGAATGTATTTTTGGAATAAATTACGTATTATTAAGAGAAAAATGTAAAACTTAAGTATGTTTAATAAAAAAAAAGTAAAATTATTATTATTTTTTAAAAAAAGTTGGGTATATTGTATCATTGTCCCTTTATAAATCAGTCTCATTGGGCATTATACGTCATGTATTAAGATTTGTTTCATGTAATTTTACAGAAACACTAGAATTTCTTTTTTGTTTGGATTAACGGTATAAATTGATTTACGGAAGAAGAAAGAAAAAAAAAATCATTCATAATCTATCTTAAAATCATGTCCCAGGTTCAAAATTAGGGGAGGTAATTGTTGACACGACACAATATCACGTCCCAAACATGACATGATAAGTAATACAATTGTAGGGACAAGACACGATAAAGCTCGACATAAAATGCGACATAAAATTATAAAATCCTAAATTTAATTAGATTTATACTTATCATTAATTTACAATAAAATAAGATAGAAACAAGAAAACACGATAATATGATACGAACACTATACGTTAACCTAATTTGTCACCCCGATTCAAAATAGTGAATGCTCTTATCAATTAGTTCAACTCTTTTATCAGGCGACCAAAAAAATCAAGTGTTATAGGACGTGATTGGATATTCTTTCCTTTTTTTTTTGTTTCGTTAAACTAGAAAATACTGAAAATAAGATTTTTAGGGAGATAAGATTTTTTTTTGGTGAGATCACTACAAAAAAAAAAACGTCGTTTGCTGACGGGCGGATCCGTCAGCAAACTCGTCAGCAAAGTGATTGCTAACAGGTACGGCCCGTCAGTACTTTTGGCGTCAGTAAATTGATCGCTGACGATATTATCGAACCCGTCAGCAAATGCTGACGGCATGCTGACGGATTGGGCCCGTCAGCTTTTTTTGAGAAAAATGCCAGAAATTATCATCTTTTTTTCTCACTTTTATCCATAGTTAGTTATTATATCATTTTTACAATCTTTTTTTCCTTTAGTTAGAATTAATTCCAATATTAGCATCCCTTAGTTAGAATTAAGGTTACCTATTTTTAGAATATATAATATTTTAAGGTAATTTGTTTAATTGTAATAACTCACCCACAATTACCGCTCCACCCACAACCGCTCTGTATGCTTTCAGATTTCAAAACCAATTGACAAATCTCAGACGTATCCTTTCAGATTCAAACACCAATTGCACAAATCTCAGACTTTCCATCTCCTCCAAAGCAATTATCGAAAACAAATCAATTTGTAATTGATTCTCCAACCAAGAAATTTCAATGAATATTTCTAATCATCTGAATTAGATCCGTCCTCCCTGTAAACCCTAATCTTTTCCACTTAAAACCCCTAATCCGTGCGATGGCCATAAAACACACACACACAAAAAAAAAAGATGGAGGTTGTCCCAGAAACTAGTTTGTCGACGGAGGAGATGAGGGCTCGTTCCAAAAAAACAATTCACAAGAAGAATCCGATAATGAAGAACCGCAAATTTTCGTTGTTGTTTGGGAGGGGTAAAAGTGTCGCTGTTGCTTCAGCATCGGAATCGGAATCCGATCTTGAATTTCAAGAACAATTAGATGCGAAGAAGATAAGTTAAAAACTAAAAGGATACCGAACAACTGGTTACTTCTGCATTAGCTTCATCAGCAGCAACCAATTATGGGATTTGGTTCCGTCGTCACATACCGAATAATTTCCATTTAGACTTTCTTCAGTTTCTAGAAACTCCACCGTTTGTCCGATTGAGGTGATTTTCTTTTCACTCTTTGCTTTCATTTATGTTCTCCGTTAGAACAGAGTTCGATGTAATAGTAACACATTGAAAAGGATGTTGCTTGAATATGTCATTTCTCATTCTTCTGTATTTTTATTTTTATTTTTCTATTGTGATGTATAAATGTTGTATTGTGTATTGGTYAGCAATTTRCTTTGTTTCGATTGATTTCAAATTTGAATTTATTAAAATAAAATAAAAATAATTGTTGATTCCTCAATAATCTGAACAACAAATGTTAAGGGAGTGTTTGCYAACCCTAGAAAAAATTGAATCTCATTTCCAGCTTAAAAGAGTTTGCAAACATTCCCTAAATAAGTTTAGATCCTAACTCACGATATGCTGCATTGCAGAAAATGACTGAAATTGTTTATATTTGTGTTTGGGATATATTTGGACTACTTAGCGAGGGTTCCAAATTAAAATCTTGTACATATGTGTGTATGCATTTATGCGTTTCTATTGAATGTTTTAGTTCTTCATACAACCTTCTTCTTCTTTTTAATCAGTGTACATCCGTGCAGTATAGATTACAATCTTTCTTTTTGCTGTAAGAAGTGAAATCCAAAACAAGACAAGTCTATATCCCACTTGCATACGACATTTAGGACTAACTTTACTAAATTTCTTATCGTTTATATAACAAGTTTTTGGGCTTTCGATGTGTTGGGAAGGTTATTGGGATGAGAATATCGTTTCTTGACACCGTCGAGGAGTAACAATTTATATTTTATTTTGTATTTTAGATGACCAAAGGTTGATTCATGTGCAATTTTAATATTTTATGGGTGCATTTGCTGCTCTAAGGTTGTCAGGCTTGTTACCACCGGCAAAGGCTACGACCATTTAGACACGACGACAAAACGAATGGTGTATTCAACGGCTACGCCATCGCACGAGGTAAAGTGGATTCAGTTCGTGTGCGTTACGAGTCGGGGCGGAGGGAGTTGCCCACCTCTAATCGATGAAGATTTCTATGACGTTTTCAAATTTTATATTTATATATTGTATATGAGTTGTGCATCTCCTGAGTACTGGTTGTACATCTTTTTACTATCTGTTTATTTTTTTATTGTTGGCTATTTATCTTTTTTGTTAACTGTCTGTTTATATTCGATTTACTATTATAACTAATGGTGATTCTAAAAAATCACCACATAAAACCTTGTAGCTTCTTTAATCCGATGATTTGGTGTCTTCGAATCATATTGTGATCTTAATAATCTAGTTATAGGCTTTACCTACATTATTTATGCTGATATTTGAATGTATATTTGACCTGTAAGATTAGTTATGTTGATGTTTGGTTTATGTATAGTTGACTTGTCAAATTACTTATATTCATATTTTCGGTATGTATAGTTGATTTGTAATATTATTTATATTCATATTTTAGTTTATATACAGTTGATCTGTAATTTAGTAATAAGTTATTTACACAATTTTATGTCGGTGTTGAATTTATAAGCTTGTCAGGTCCTCTGATTTTATTTGGTTGATGTAGTTAATTTTCTATTTTTTCTGTGCACTTTTTTTTTTCAAACAACTTCATAAAATAGTTGTTGTTTGGTTGATTTTGTATTTCTTAGTAATTGAATTTGGTTCATTTTAAGTTATAAATATAAATCAACAACAAATCAAATAATAAATATACATGGTATAAGATAGATATATGAAAATTAATTAAATATAAATAAATAATTGCTCCATAATAAAATAAAAAATGTGTAATGAACATATTTACTGTTGCGGTAATAATTAATCTCGATGATTAATATGATTAAAATATTATAATAGAGTAATTAGGGATGATATTTAAGGATAATTACAATAAAACAAATATTATAGTAGGATATTTGTTCATTCAAGTTTTAAATCAAAAGAAATAAAAAATAAATAAAATCAGAAATAAAAAATAAATAATTGTTTACTCTCAATATTTTTCATCAACATTGTGGATTGAAACATAAATATTAATATAAAATAAAAAAATAACGCCATCTCATGATTATATGGAAACACAAATATTTTAAGGAAATATATTTTTAGTCATAATTACGTTTAATTTAGGAAAATTATTTTAGTCTTATTTTTGCTTAGTCTATCACATATTTAAAGATATTATGGTAAATTTAAAATCATGTAAAAATGGAATTTAGATTTCTAAATCAGACATCCATGTCATTTTCCCGCATTTTTTTTTAATATTTTATAAATGCTGACCCGGCTTGCCCTGCCAGCAACCCATAACCCGACACAGCTCAGCCCGCATCAATTAAATCCCACACATATTATGACCCACAACCTCTAGTAGATAGAGAGGAGTGGTGTTACCGTCTTACCAAGTCGATTACATGTGAGAGTAATATATATTAGATATAAATTAAGTTATAAATTATAATTATAATTAATTATATTATATTTATAAATGTAGATTATATTTATGAATAATGATATATAAATACATAATATTATTATAAATATAATTATTTATAAATAATTATAAATATATATTATTTGAAATATATATTTATTATTAATTGTACATATTATTAATTATAAATATATATTATTGATAAATATATTATTTATAAATATATATTATATTTATGAATAATGATATTATAAATATATATTTTTTATAAATATATATATATACAATAAATTTATTATATATAAATAGTGATATATTATTATTTATAAATATATAATAATTATATTAGTCTACTCCTAATCTCCTTGTTCTCGTTCTTTGAGCTCTTCCTTGTTCTTTTCTTTTACATTCTCTGAATAGTGATATTATAAATATATTTTATTTATAAATATATATATATATATATTATAAATATATATTTTATATGAATAATGATATATTATTATTATTATAAATATATAAATATATAATTATTATATTATATTTATAAATGATTAATATAATTATATATTTTATTTCATAAATAACTACTTAAATTATAAATATATAATATTATTTTATATGTATTATAATTATAATATTATAAATTATATTTTTAATAAATTGCTGACGACTTGCCCGTCAGTAATTTTTTTTTCTTTAAATAATGCTGACGAGTGTAGGCTTTCAGCAAATTACTGACGACCTATGCCCGTTAGAAAATCCGTCAGCATTGTGACTGTCAGCGGCCGTCAGCATATGCTAACGGTTTTTCTTCCCGTCAGCAAAATTCGTTAGTATTTCCCTATTTTTTTTTTTTTTTTTTTTTTTTTTTTTTTTTTTTTGTAGTGGATAGTGATTGGGTATAATTTGTGTGTTTTGAATAAGTGATTGGATGTAAAATTATTTGTTTAAAAAAAATAAGTTTGTATGTGATTCCTCCTGAGCATCTGCGAATGCATTCTCTCCCACAACCTGTTTAATAATAGATAAGGGATAATATGAATAGGTTGGAATTGGTGTATAAGGATAGTACATTTTTAGTTTTGCTTAAAAAAATATTATTGCAAAAACATTCATTTAAAAAACTTACTGCCTATAGAGGACTGGACAAGTGACCACGTCATTTCTTGCCGAAAGAATTTCTGTGGTTGACTCGTTTTCAATATCAGCCTAGTTATTAAAAAAAGAAACATGTAATTAGTATGATTTGTTTTAAAGAAACAAAAAGTGTTAGTTAATATTTCATATATTGCATTGATTTATAAGATGTCACGTCCTCTAAAAGCTCTCCAAATAGAGTGATGTGTTTACTTACTAGTGAAATCCCAATTATTGATAAGGAAACACATGAGAGAAGCAAAATGGTATGAAACTTTGAAAAGGAAACCATTCTTAACGCCTTAGGTTTTTCCCCTTAAACTTGTCTCGTTATGATTTGTTTGATATTATTTGCTACCTGAGTTCATTCTTAAATAGAGGAATGAGGACTCACCAATTTGTGATCGAATTGTTTAAATTGTGTGAATGGCTAGATCTACCCAATAACTACAATCAGATATTTGAATTGCTGAGCAGCATCATGAAACAAAATAATGTCATATAGACTAAATATTGTTTGAGATTTGGAGATCTCATAAGGCACTTTGTGTAATTCTTCATGTAATTTAAAATTCAGTCTAATCTCCCCTATATATTAATGCAGAATTCTCGAAAAAATTTCATTTTTAATTCGTCGGCCCTCACGACGGCGTTCCTTATCAGCTCATCCAGCGCCGCCAAGTAGTGCTTCGATTCCTCCAGTCCCATCCCATCCATCGGCGCGTCACACCAAAATCCCCCATCTCCGCCGCCGCCGCCTCTATAACTGTCTGCCTAGTTTCCGATTCTTCTCCGCCTCCAATTCCTTGCAAACATCCGAGTAGTGCCTGTTGTAGTCACGCGTCGACCGGTCTTCTCCGACCTCGACGGTGCCGCCGTGTAGAAAGCAGCCAATTTTCTAGATTTCAATTTATCTTCGGCCCTGGTTCTTCTTCTTCTTCTTCACAATTGAGTGATTTATTAGGCTGCATCAAAAAAAAAAAAAAAAAAGGGAAGTTGGGGATATAATTATCCACCAATTTTGGGGGTAAAATAGGTATTTAGGGTGAGTTTTATTCATTTATCATTTTAATTTAAATAAAAAATTATAGGTAATGGTTCAATCATGCCACGTTAGCATCAAAGCCCGATTGGGCCTTTTTTTGTACCATATTTATGAATTTACTAACTTAATAGACGTAGTTTGATGCTAACCAACATCACGTACCTTTTTTGGAAAGTGGCCAACATAATGTACC
>BMAC01000055.1:2527587-2543761 GCA_014905375.1 Phtheirospermum japonicum | reverse complement strand
TTTTTAATAAAACACCCTAAGGATGGAGGATTACGTGACACTCCCAACCTATATTTTGATTTAAAAAATATGCATATAAAACTTTTCCGAGTGCTAAAGATCAGATCAAATGTTATGTCGCGTCCATTCCATAGCCTAACACTGGACAATAATCACATTGGATAAATATCTGCATCCCATCACACAGTGATTTTTGAACTCTTACTCAAAATGGAGAACCCGGTGGATTCATAAGAGAAGGCATACTCCAATAATACCTTTTTTATTTTTATTTTGTTGCGGACTAGTCAAGGCTGGACGTGTGTAAAATAGGAGCATAAATAGATCATCATTTTTCCCCTTTACGTGCACCTCCCTCCTGTATCAGAATACACCAACATAGAATGAGAGCATTCGTAACATAAAACGTAAATGGCATCACCACCAAAATAGGAAGGGGGTGGGGGTGCGGTGGGATGGGGGTTGAATAAGCACATGGAAACATGCCTCAGAGATATAACAATTAACGTCACTATAAATTATATGTGCAGTCAATGTTTTTATTCCAACAGCATATCGTGAACAAAGTTCTGATTTGGAGAATCACACACACAAAAAAAAATTATGCATTTATATAAACATGAACACAAATATGTGTGTGCGTGAATAAGCGTTTATACGTATATATTTAATGTTATAAGGCACCAATATCAACTAGTAATTGCTTTGACTAATAAATTTAATTTGAGAGTCATAAGAACAACATATATACAGATACATTAGTAGATACAATAAATCTAACTTTAAATTTTGATGGTTCTCCTGAATCAACCAGTTTAACGGTCAAAGGAGGCAAACAATCACATGCATCAAACGATAATGAAAGAGCATTCTTCACATAAGAAATACCACATCACCGCTACAAGAAGGAGAGCCGCTATCCAAAGCCTCAAGTGTATCATCCTCATCAGGGTTTCCTGAATTTCCTTGCAGCTGTTTGCTGCTCTCTTCGAAGCTGTGTAGAAAATCGGCCATTGAATGCCCTTTGGAATCATGCTTATGGGCCAGTTCGAATGGGACTATGCAGTTTTCTGGCTGTTCAGACTCTTTATCATGATAAATCAGCTGAGACTAGGCCATAAATTCATCCATTTCTTCATCAGCTTCGCCACCAATTTCACAACCCTACATCCCCCAAAAAAAGAAAAAAGACAAAAAAAAAGTCTCAGAGTAGATATGATCTGCAAATAATGAGGAACTGTAACTTACAGGGGCACTCAGTCAACATATATAGCTGGTCGTTATGATGATAGTCCTGCTCAGCGCTAACGTGCGCCTGGGAGTGAATCAGAGTCTGCAACGGGTGCAGTTCCACCACAGCCATCTTTGATTGGAAAATCGAAAAAGTGGAAACCAATAAAATTAATCTGCAAAACAATACTCAGAGTTTGAGAACATGAAATGCTAAAAAATCAATTGATTTGATAAATTATAAGAAGGAAATGGAAAAGGATGATCAAAACTCACCCTAAGCGGGAGAGATTACTCGAAATGATGAAATCAGTGCGAAAGGAACAAGTATGTGGAAAGCAACAGAAACAATAATGTGGAGAGGGACTGAAATCTGTATTTTAATTCTTTTTTCTGAATTACATATACCCCTTAATATTTTTTTTCTTTTACAAATTGAATCCAATAGGGCATTCTAATTTTTAATCCAATTATCCCTTTTTCATTTTCTATTATGCTAAATTGATAATTTGGTTTCAATTTCCACTAAGAATTATTTTGTATGGAACTTCAAGAAAAATATAGCAAGCACAAGAATAGTTTGGATTTCAATTTTCATTAGTCAATTTTGGCAACCAGAGAACATTATTGACTAACATTTATTTTTTTAAAGTCTAAGTCATTTTTTTAATTTCCTTTTCTTTTTACATGAACTATTGTACTTTTCAAGGGAAAAGGAAACAAGAAAATATTCTTTTGCAGCTGTAAAAAACTGAACAACAAATTGAGCAACACAGCATTAAAATAGGAATTAACCTTTTCTGGTTTGCTATTTTTTTTTCCTGTTTATAACTATAAAAGTAAGGAATAATTACAAAAACTCTACTATGATATTTAGTCTAATCATACAAAATTACATATACACTCAGGGTAATTATTATTATAATTAACCCTTAAAATAATGATTAAAAAATTGGGAATGAGAAAATGACACTTTTTATCATTTCTTTTCTTAGCTACGTTATATTCTGCTTAATAATAATAATAATAATAATAATAATAATAATAATAATAATAATAATAATAACAATAATAATTAGAAAAAAAAAAAAAAGCTTACTCTGGGCAAACAGTAGAAACTCCACCAATAGTATCAAGGTCGTCTATCTCATCCTGCACACAAACACCAAAACAATAGCAACAATTTCAAAGTCAACAAAATGCTCCAAATTTCTTATCCTCAACAGCAAAGGGGAAAAAAAAGAAAAAAAGAAAACCCGAATTAACTGAATTTGCTGATTAAGAAAAGCAATTGCAGCAGTCATTCGATGTTTCCCCATAAGGCTCGTAATCGTATTTGACGATCCATGAGATGGCGGCATTGCCGCCGACGAAGATGAAGGGGGTGGGTTGTGATTGTTTCGTTGCTCAGCCGCTTGCGGCGGCGCAGAATCCATCAGCCGCCGCGCGGTGGTGGATGAATTGGGAGGGGGTTTGGGTTGGTTTGGGAGATAGAAGGTCGAGCAAATTAAATATGAGCAAGTGGATAAAATGGGGAAAAGGATAAAAAAAAGGCAAAATGGATCCGAGAAGCCACTCGCCGCCGTCATTGATATCGAAGAAATGGAGCTTCAATTTTGCAGGGCGAGAAGGCTTCGGAAAGCAGGTGAAAAGGGGGAACAAGGAAAGTCGAAAGAGAGAAAGGTTTTGGTTTTTAATTTTGGGCCAACAAAAAAAAAAGGAAGAGAAAAAACAGATGAATAATGTCAATTACTCATTTAAAAAAGATTAAAAAATGAGTGAATGTTGATCGTCGGATGAGACACGGATCAACGGTTGAAATAACTTGTTGACCAAGACGAGGATTGATGACACGGCAGAGTACTTTTTACGGCGGTTCTAATAGAACCAATATTAAATGCTATTACGGCTTGTTCTCACATACCTGCCGTAGAATGTTTAAGTTTTACGGCGGTTATTTTAAAAACCGACGTTTAAAATAAGCTGCCTCCATTTTTAACGTCGGTTTCATATATAACCGACGTAGAATTGGTTAGTTGTTACGGGCGGTTTTTACATAACCGCCGGTTAAATTATAATTTGACCGTCGGTTTTCTTGAAAACTGCCGTAAAAACATATTTAACGGGCAGTTTTCCAGAACCCGCCGTTAATGAGGCGCCTTGAATTCCCCTTTTTGCAGTAGTGCAAATAATCATCTAATAAATTGATATCAAAACTTGTTTTCTTATTGTTATGATGAGTATTTTCAGATATATATTGTTGATCAACAAAGCATGCCATTTGATCAATAAAATTAAAAATAAATAAAAACAAGTGTAGAATTTTTTGATAAATTATTTATTCGCCATCTATCCACAATAAAATATGGTTATACAAAAATTAATATGCAATTTTGTACAGAAAAAATAATGCAATAGAACAAATGAATGGCCATATGCAAAAATAAAAAATAATAATAAAAAATCCCTATAAATATAATTATAATCCCTATAACATTAACCAATTCATTTAAAATAAAAAAAATCAACAAATTAATATAAAAAAGAATAATTAATAATATATGTAGAGAAAATAATCAGTTTATAGCAAAAATATACTTGGAATTACATTTTGGAATCTGGAAAATTGAATACAAACTTCATAAGATGTTCATTTCTGTTTATTAACATAACAGACCCGAAGGCTTTTCCACTTTCCACCCGTGACGAAAATGAACTCTTGGTGCATAAAAAAAATAAAATATGGAATTATAAATTTATACAAAAATTAAATAAAATCAATCTAAATTTGAAAACTATCATACAAAAATTAAATAAAATCAATCTAATCTGAACTCAATCATCCAAGAATATCCAAAAATTGTTGATTTGGCGCACAGACTTTTCATCAACAACAACAAATTGCATATATGTTTAAAAAAATCTGAAATCAATTCAACAAATCTAGATTGCATATATGTAAACAATTATGAATGAATTCTGAAGTCAATTCAATAACAAATCGGAACGAATTATGAAATCAGTTCAACAACAAAAATTTGGAATCAATTTAAACAACAAACTTGAAATCAATTCAACAACAAATTGAAGATATGTAAACAATTATGAACGAATTCATGAAATTATCATTTAAAAAATCTGGAAATTGAAAATCTAAAAAATAAAATTTTAAAAAGAAAATTTACCATCCGATAGTCATCGAATCTTCAGAAAATCTTGAAAAATAATAAGCCATTGAATCAATTAGTTGAAGGACGATCGAAGAAATCTGGAGTTGAAGGACACGATCTACTGATGTGAGGAGGAGATCGGTTGATTCTAAAAAGAAAAAAAAATTAGATTAACGAAAGAGGCGACCGGTTTGAATAAGAACATTGAAAATTAACAGAATTTCTTCTTTGTACAATCTATTTACTATAATAACTTAAAATCTATTTTTTTTACAACTGATTGGAAAAATCTCCGTAAAAATATGCGGCCTTGTCGTATTTTTTCAGAACTGATTGAAGTTGACGGCAGAAAAAAAAATGGAGAGTGGGGTGCTGGACGTAAACCCTAGTTTTTTCAATATTAGCAAAAATAGAAAAAAAAAAGTTGTTATTTATACCCTGGTCAAAATTTTGGCCTCGTCCTCAAATAGACCCTTTCAACCACAGCTTGACACCTCATTTTTGTAGCATTAATAGTTAGCACATACTAACATGGGTGGATTACAATTTAAATGATCAAAACTACCACTACACCTAAAAACTAATAATAATAATAATAATAATAATAATAATAATAATAATAATAATAATAATAGCGTATGGAATTTTAATCTACGAGTAATGAGTAGTATGAAATTATACTCGATGCAGTATGTATTTTTGTTTTGAATATATTGTGTAGTATGGAATTATCTTGTGCAATTTAATATAAAATTTGACAGTCCAATCTAGAATTTTGAAAAAAAAAAAAAAAAATGCCACCACAGAAGGATTCTAAATATGATAAGTCCCCCTTGAATTCGATAAGAAGCTAGGAGCAATACTCATATTCCAAAGGCTACCAACTTTCAATACTAGTTTATGCAGGTCTGTGACATTGATCAAAACCACGAACCACATCTGGTTTTTTTTTTTTTTTTTTTGAATTTATAATGTAGTTTGCAATTCGTTAGGGTTAGTATGTAATTTGATAATAGTAGTATGAACTTTAAAATGTTATAGTATTTTTATTGATTTTTTGAATTTTAGTAGAGTTATGAATTTGATAATGGTAATATAAATTTTAAAATATAATAGTATGTAATTTGATAATAGTAGTATGAAATTTAAGATATAATAGTATGAAGTTTAATTTATTTTGTGAGATTTTAGTATAAAATGCACAATATCAGTTTGAATTTCATATATAGTATGAAATTGAAATTTAAAAACATAAAATTGTGAAGAAAAAGGTTGTATTTTAGTGTGACATATTGCATAAAATAATTACATGATATAGTATGAAATCTCACGGTGTAGTGTGAAATTTTGCCTATAATGACTAAAAGTATAAAAATTAGTAGTATTGAATTACGACTGTATACAGTATAAGTATGGAATTGCACTATATAATGAAATTCGCCGTTAATAGTTGATGACAATAGTAAGAAAATGTCATGTGATAGTATGATTTTGGTTGTATAAAATGTTTAATAAAGAAATAAAATATTGAAAAAAAAAAAAGGAAATGTTCATTGTACTTTTTACACAGTACTGTAGTGCTAAAATCAGTCCAATTTTTTTAATTTTATTATATATATATATTTTTTACGTTTTAAAATATGCAATATGTATCTTAAGTTGTAGATCTTGAGAATGTGATTAATTTGATATATATTTCATTCAAAACGAATAAAATTTGAAAAAGTTATGGTTTGTTGAAGATTTGAGTTTCATTTCAAAATTCGGAATTTGCAGTTTATAGACGAAATTTGCAATGCTTTTTTGTATACAATCGTAATGTTTTTTTTCTTAATCTATTGTGCTTTCTAAAGAACAATAGTGCCCTTTGTAAACGTTGATATATGTCCAAAATACCTTTCTTAATTAATTTATTTATTTTTTACATTATTACCATGCTGACATGTCATGATCTCAACCATCAAAATTATCCAATCTAATGGTCAAGATGAGTCCCTAGGTTCACATATATATATATATATATATATATATATATATATATATAAAAACTAGCGTTTCAAAAAATGTTTCTCAAATTTTTCGTTCCATTTTAGTTACTATTTGTAGTAATACATATTTATTATTAATAAAATATGTATTAAATTACAAGAACTTATATATAAGATCTTATAATTAAAATCTTTTAATAAATACAAATTAAAAGTTGGCTAATATTGTTTTATAAATAAAAATATAAGAACTTATAATTAAATTACAAATACTTATTTAAGAAATACGAAAAAATAGAAAACAAACCAAAAAATGGCTAATATTATAAAATTAAATATAATTACATAGATACAAAAAAACTACCATTAAATTATATAAAATTATTAACTAAATCCAAAGAAAATTACAAGAAATATAAAATAATATTAATAAAATTGGAAAACAATAAAATGAATAACAAAAATATAAAAGTTTATAATTTGATTTTAAAATATTATCTAATAAATTTGTTAAAGAAGAAAAAATGATAATATAAGTACAACTAGAAAATTCGTGCAACGAAAGCATATATATATATATATATATATAAAACCGAAAACAAGAACTTATCTTTTCTTCCATAATCTTATTTTTGACGAGACTCGACGGTACGAGGATAACCTAATAGAGTCATATCTATCAATTTTTTATACATGACTCGGCTAAAACTCGAATGACCCAAAACTTGATTCAGAACGTGTCACGAACTTGACAATGACCCTTTTTTTTCGTTTTCCTAAAAAAATAAAATATTATATTGTGAAAAGTAAATAAATTTATACAATTATTTGATTAGAATTTAAAATCAAAATTATACGTGGGCAGAACAAAAAATAATTATATATTCGCATAATATAAAGAATTCAATACATTATAGTTGCTAATTTTAAAATAGCAACGGATTAGCAACCGATCCAATCCGTTGCTAAAATGCTCGTCGCTAATTATTAGCAAGCAACGGACATTATTTCCGTTGCTAAATTTAGCAACAGATTATTTCCGTTACTAAATAGAGACAGAAAAATCTGTCTCTAATCTGTTGCTATTTAGCAACAGAATTGAATCCGTTGCTAAATAGAGACGAAAAGTTTGTCTCTAATACCGATATTTAGCAACAGAATAAATCCGTTGCTATTTAGCAACAGAAATTCCGTCTCTAATTTGGATATTTAGCAACGGAATAAATCCGTTGCTAAAATAGAAACTCTATTTTTTAGCTATTTTAGCAACAGAATAGGTCCGTTGCTAATTTAGCAACGGAAATCTGTCTCTATTTTGGAAAATTAGCAGCAGAATAAATCTGTTGCTAAAATAGAAACCCCCATTTTTAGCAACAGAATTGATTATCCGTTGCTAATTTAAATGTATTAAAAACGGACCTTTTAATATTTTATATAACCTGTAAATCACCAAATAAACTATAAAATACCTCAAATTTAACTCAATCAAAAAATTCAAAATGACAATTAAAATATTATCAAATGAAAAAGTAACAACATATRCAAAATACAAAGTGACAAACCATACGTAGAACACCTAATAACCATTGAAATCAGACATTGTCAGTTTTCAAGTATCGTAGCTTATTCAAGAAACTGAGCCTAGTGACTACATAACAGTAACAAATGCTTCAAKAATTGATGACCTTATCCTTAAACTTGTCGTGCGGAAGAGGAACTCCCCATTTCAAATCACGGGTGATGCACCGAGGTTTCAAGCCCTCTTTGAGCCATTTATGTGTTGCATGGATGGCATTCTGACTCCACCCTCCAGCCACTGACATGTCGTTTATGTATAATTCTAATTTATCCTTCAGCAGAGGAAGCTRGAGAAACAAGTGGTRTGTATCTTGCAATCGTGGAGTATCACCACAGATCTGTGAGTGTTAGGARARAATGATTAATGAAATCTTGCAATGTAYATGAGTCTTAGTTATTTAGTGCAAGAGTGAGCAAACCTTGCATCTTGGCTCTAGTAATTRTGTGGGATTTAAAAGCTTCCCACATTTTTCGCATTGGTCTCCACGTGCAGCCACTGATTCACAGCCAGGAGATGGACAATTACCCCCCACATACCGATCAGCTAAGAATCGTTCGCACGAACCACAGTACAACTGCAGAAAAATAATATAATATAAAATATTGAAATTGAGGAAAATTATTTTTAGAGGAATAAAAAACAAAATATAAAATAATTTTGTGAACATAAAAACCTAAGTTGCATTAATACAGACTCGATACACGCTTATTTTAACAAATATAGAAGACAAACACACTTATAATATAAATAATTTCTAACATGTTTATTTTCTATAAATATTAAATTGTACTAATTTTTATTTTCACTTAATCATATAAATTATTTTCAAACTCACTCACACCAATCGATGAACCTCAAGTAAAAATAAACTAAAAAAAATGAAAAAGAAATTAAAAAGTGAAAAAACATGCCAGAGACGTGTTACCGCGTGTCTACTGTCAAAAAAATAATAAAAAAAGGACACGCGTACGTGGAGTATCCGACACGCCCACGGGGTCAAAAATGAAGTGCTAGTGCATCATAGATAAAAACAAAATTTTGGGATTCAAAAGAAAAAAAAAACTGTCGAACAAATATATGGCATATAAGTAACTTGAAGATGCTATGGAGGCAATTGATATATTTAGAGAGCATTAACCTCTTTTTATAATAGTACTTTATGATCAATTATTGTCATACTGAGTTCATTATTCATGTGTCTAGTGGAGTGCAGGATCTTAAATATGAAATGATTTATATATTTAAAATAACTACTTTCCGGTAGAATCGATTTTCCGTAAATATTTTACTCCTCTCCTTTAAGGTTTGCTCCAATAAATATAGTGCCACAGCAGTTTATTCCAAAGTACCGATAGATGAAAGAAGGTTATGATTATGGCAGTAATATTCCTTAAAATTATGGGTTTATTATAATATATAAACTGTTTCAGTTATTTTTATTACTTAATGATTGTCTGCAAATGATTTGTTGCAGTAGAAGCGAAAAATAAATTATGGGTTTATTATAATATATAAACTGTTTCAGTTATTTTTATTACTTAATGATTGTCTGCAAATGATTTGTTGCAGCAGAAGCGAAAAATAGTTGTTAATAGGGTTTCTTACCATATACAAGTCAAGTTAAATTTAAAAGAGAGTGTTATGTAAACAAGTTGTACTTGTGATCTATTCATATGTTTAAATAAGTTGTAATAATGCTTAATTCGTATGTTAATCAGTAATTTAAAGCACCCCTCGATCTGTCCGCTTTTAGATTATGATTAAATTATGAGAACTTAGAAGGTGAAAACAATAAAAGCCAATAATACAATTTTTATTCAAGCATACTTGCTAATAGTTGGTTACATCATTACCATTAGGATTACAAAGACCAGATAGCATGAGGCTTTTGTAATACAAGTGCATGCTTCAATCTACATATATAGTAAAGGATAAGAAATAATTTAAACACGTTTTGTCCATTTTTCTGTCAATTCCTATAAGTGAAATGATATACATGTTTTCTCCATTTTCCTTCCCACAGCTTTTGATGTAAAGGATGAGCCAATAGACACACTAAGTTGATATGACAAGTTAAAACATGTTGGTGACTCAATTCTTCCAACAGGACTATATGCTTCAATCTTTAAAAAAAAAAAAAAAGAAAGAAAGAGATGCCGTGTTGAGTTCCACAAATTACATATATTTCAATTATAAAATATCTAGAAGTACAAAACTCAAAGAAAATGGAAATTGGCCGAAAAGCATAACCAATCAAGAAATATATATAGGAAATGGAACAAAAAAGGCATCAAAGTAAAATTAGTAAAGCAAAGTAATAGAGTAAATTACTTGTCACAGATTTCTTGTGGAGAGCATTTCTCCTCTAAAGCCTTGACCACGGTAGTGGTCCCGTACTCATCAGTGTCGCAGATGTATATAACGTTATAGCCTCTGTTTCTACAAAACCTCACATACACATCACCGCTCAACACACCTGCAGGGAGGAAAAAAAAGGAATCAATTCGTAGCAAAATTAAACTTAATTGGAGAGAAAATTAAAAATAAAGTTGGGATAATCACATCTGGTTACGTTACCGAGGTGAGGTTTGTTATTGACCAGAACCGAAACCGGCGAGTTACCGATGTTCTCCGGTATGCGGAACTGGAACCTATTGTGGTTGATGAAAACATCGTCCAAATCCTTGTCGAAAAGCTGCTTCGGCACACCACCTTCGAACTCGTTAAACCGGAGGTCCAGGAATTTCAGGGACGGCAGTTGCAGCACCACTTTCGGAAACCCGCCGACGAACCTGTTGTTGCTCAGATCCAGCTCGAAAAGAAGCTTCAGCTTCTTGAAGGTGTCGGGGACGATGCCGCAAAATCTGTTCGAGTTGATGTGAAAAAGTGCCAGATCCGTTAGATCCCCGAGCTCGGGCGCCAGGGATCCGGCGATGTCGGCGTGGTTGAGGTCGATTCCAGCCACCACCCTGAGGGAGGAGTTCTTCAGCGAGGGATCGCAGAAGACGTCGACGTAGCGGCAGACGTCGGGGCCAGTCCAGTTAGCAGTGATCTTTAACGGATCGGAGAAAATGACCCTTTTCCAGGCCTGCAAGGCAAAGTAGGCCTTCCTGAGATTCTGGTTTGTAAATTAAACTTAATGCGAACACGAATTAAGTTTTAATTGATTAGACACCAGTATAATTTGTTACCTAACTTTACAGAAAATGAAAACGAGCAGCGAACGGAAAACGGGATGGGCGAATTGATCGCCGGCGAATTGAAGTTTTGAAGAAAAGAATGAAAATGAGATTGATAAACGAGGGCTGAGGCGAATTATTTTGGGGAAAATTTAGAGACAGATTCCATTTCCGTTGCTAAATCTGATAAATTAGCAACGGGTTTATTTTCCGTCTCTAAAACTTAAAGAAATTAGCAACGGATTTAATGTCCGTTGCTAAAAATGATAAATAGAAAAGAAAATGGGAAAATATTTAGAAACGGATATAAATTCCGTCTCTAAAATTAATAAGTAAATAAAAGGGGGGAATTATTTAGCAACGGATATAAATTCCGTTGCTAAATTATTTAAAAATAATAATTTTAAATATTTTTGAAAAAATCGGTTGCTATTCCGTTGCTAATCTATCTCTATTAGCAACGGAAATATCTGTCTCTAAAAATCCGTTGCTAATTTCCAATTTTTCTTGTAGTCACCTTTCGATTATGGTATTGTTGATAAATTTTAATAATGATGTTGAACAACGGTTTTCATGGTTCATTGTGATGATTTTGTGTATCCCTATTTATCTTTATTAATTATTTTAAAATTATTAATATTAAAATCTTGATTATAACTTTGGTACTAATTGACAATTATCATGTCAAAATCAATATAAATATTGGTGACGGTTAACTTATTGCATGTGTATATATACTTGGTATCTTATAAACATATCAACAATATAACTTGAATATGCTTGGTATCTTAGAAACATATCAACAATTTTTTATTATCTTGATGTATTTGTACCACGTATGCTAGATAAAGTTGATTGAAAGAAAACTGTGAACATATAAAAGAATGAAAATAACTATTCCAAACAACGTGTCTCAAAAAGTAAATCATCGAATGAAATGCTTGGTGAGTAGTCGTAGAGGCGGAGCCAGGAACTCTTAATGGGGGTGACATTTATTTTTTCCAGGTGAGATAATAATTACAAAAATCATATTTAGTCAAATATTTATATCGAGACATTACATTACTATAAATATTATAATTACATGAAATTCAAATCACCAAAATATTAGAAGTTTCTAATACTCGATCAGTTGCTCGAAATTCCATGAAAATCACGTTTACAAATGAAAATCAACTATCGCAAACCATGATCTCCTTCAATGGGATGATCATCAGTAGAAATTGGATTAGATTTTGAAATATTTGTTAGAAAAGAATCGACAATGAAGTTTGATAATTCGAAGTCCCCGATGGAATCTCAATAGTAGAACTATATTTTATTATTGCTCATTGTAATCAGTAAAAATATTAAATAAAAATATAATTAAAAAATAAAAATAAAAATAGAGACACAAACTCCCAAGTCCAAATTATAAAACCCAAGTCGTATACAAGCAGGCAATTGTATAAAAAAATAAATTATATATATATCCAATTACATCTCAAATATATCACCATTCATGCCTAAAAGGGTAGGTCTTGGGTGAGACCGGTCTCATAGAATGAGACCACATTTTACCATTTTGTTAAATTGATCCGGACCCAAACCCAGATCCAAACCCCTAGCTCAAACCCGGACTCAGCAAAAAATCGGACCCCCCAAATCCCCAGCCCAACCCCATTTTCTCCATTTTCTTCTTTATTGCACCTTGAAAACAAAAAACATGAGTTTTCTCCAAATTCAACACCAAAACCTGCAACTTTCTGCAGCAAATTCATCACGAAACAGGCAATTTGAACGGCAAACATCCAAATTATTTGCAACTTGAAGACAAATTCAAGCGGTTTTAGGATGAACGCTCAAGTACAAAAATACAAGATTGAAGCATAAATTAGAGTTTAAAACCAAAAAAAAAAAATTCGAAGTAAGATTAGGGATCAGGAATCCAGTTTCCACATCTCTGGCTCGAATCGATGATTCAGGTAAATAAAACTTTTTTCAATTTAGGCATCGAAAAATTTAGGGAAAACTTGATTCGATATATATTTTCTCTATCAATTTTAATTTTTGTTGATGCATATGGAGGACATTTATATACTGCAAAAATTATGAAAAATAGTTCAATAGTTGAAGATATGGAGGAAGTTCATATTATTGAAGAAGATACGAACACAGGTATTACCGCACTTTCTGTTTTTGTAATACTTTTAGTACTATTTGTGATACTTTTGACACTATTTATGATACTTTGTAATGATGTTTTGGATGAAGGATGTCATGGTGCTGATTGTATTCCTATATCAATTAGAGAAGAAGATATGGAACAAGATATTATTGCACTTTCTAATTGTGTAATACTTTTAGTAGCGTTTGTAATACTTTGAGGACCGTTTGCGATACTTTATAATGTTGTTTTGGATGAAGGTATTACTTGTAATTTCTAATTGTGTAATACTTTTAGTACCGTTTGTAATACTTTTAGTATCGTTTGTGATACTTTTAATACTATTTGTGATACTTTATAAATGTTGTTTTGGTTAAAGGTGTTACTGCAATTTCTAATTGTGTAATACTTTTAGTACCGTTTATGATACATTTCATACTATTTGTGATACTTTATAAATATTTTTTTGGATGAAGTTATTACTGGAATTGCTAATTGTTTTAATACTTTTAGTACCATTTGTAATACTTTTATTACTGTCTTTGATACTTTGATAGTATTTGTAATAATTTTTAATGCTTTGCAGAACTAAATGGTGGACATAAGGGGATCTTTAATGGGAATAAGAAGAAAAACAATAGAGGAACTTTATGACTGTGATCAGGCTCGTGTGGTGGGATTAACGTTCGCAAGTCAACGGACAATAAGAATACCGATGGACAATTGATAGAAAAATATTGTTAGAATTTAATATATATATACCACAATGATACTACTTTTGTAATATAATAGGTGTGTTCTATGATACTTTTAATATATTTTCTAATACTTTTAATTTATTTTGTGATACTTGATCAGATATAGTAAAAATTCATACTAATTTTTTGATACAATGTTCTGTGATACTTTTGATATCTTTTCTAATACTTTTAATACTTTTGCGATACTTGATCAGATATTATAAAAATCATACTAATTTTTTGATAGAAAAATAAGTGTGTTCTGTGATACTTTTAATATGTTTTCTGATACTTTAAATACATTTTGCGATACTTGATCAGATAATGTAAAAAATCATATTACTTTTATAATACAAAAATAAGTGTGTTCTGTGATACTTTTAATATATTGTCTGATACTTTTAATACATTTTGCGATACTTGGTCAGATATTATAAGAATCACAATAATTTTGTAATAGAAAAATAATTGTGCTTCGAAAAAATCATCCAATTATGATATTGTAAAAAAATGAACAATAAAAACATTGCAAAACAAACAAAAAACACATTCAAAAAACTAGATCATACATATTCATGTAAAAAAAAATTAACTAAAACATAGGTAATATCTAAAAAAATCCGCCAATCAACATATCCATTCATCAAAAATCGCCTGCTAACTACTCAAAAAATCCAAAAGAAATCCACCTGCCTCCAAAACACACTTATCAATCTAAGAAAACTTCCCAAATCAGATCAATCTAAAAACCAACTGCTTCCTAGCGACAACATAGCCAAAATATCCCAAAAAAAATCCACCTGCCTCCCAAAACACATATCCTTCTAAAAAACTTCACTAAACAAACATCAATTTAAAATAACTTGTGTCCTAGCAAAAAACATACCCTGAATATCCAAAAAAATCAAAACATGTAAACATCCATCAGAAAAAACTAAAAGTGTTTCTGGCACCCATAATGTGCTTAACACAATCACTTCCTACGCTTGTTAGCTGCAGCATCAACTTTTCTTTTTTCAGCAATTTGTCATTTCAACTTAGGTTTCTCTTCATAAGAAATTTTCACTTCCTTCAGCACAATAGCACGAACAGAGTTGAAAGGGCTCGAAATTAAGGTTGCACAAACCTCAGCTCTAATAGCATGTCGAATTGGAGCCTTCAAAAAGTGAAAAAATAAAACTTAAAAACTTCATTACAATCCTTATTGTCAAAAACTAACAAAATCGGATAAAAGAAAAAAGAGAAAATTACCTTTAACAGACTAGAAGATGTGTATGGGACGCCATTGAAATGCTTCATATGGTGCATTAGATAAACACCACAATCAAAATCTCGAATCCATCAACTTTGACCTCAGATCTACGATAATTTATCGGACTAAAATCAAATCGACACTACCATTCAATTCTCATCGTCGAGATCTACAATATTACCGAGAAAAGAATTCAAAACGGTTTCGAAATCGAAACCGATAACGGTAGGCCTTTTATTTTTCTCGTCATTCTTTCTCTCCACTTTTTCTACCATTGTTGATGTGTCTACGTGGTGATGGTGGTGGTGGTGGTGCGCATGCAGGTGGTGGTACGCGGTGTGTGTATGAATTTTTATTAATGTTGCTTTTGAAAATGATGTGAGATTTTGTGGTTGCATTAAGAATTTATAAGTATTACAGAATGATTTAAGAGTTTCACAAATTCATTAAAAATTATTACAGATTGATATGATATTTTCGTAGAAATATATTAAAAGTTACAGTAAAAATAGTTAAAGTATCACAGAAAGTTATTCAAGTATCACAAAAAATAGTTAAAGTATCACATAATTGATACCTGATTTCTATAATTACGTATATATTCTTTTTAAATAGATAATTCAAAGTATTACAAATGTAATTAAAAGTAATTAAAAAAGATATTAAAAGTATCACAGAACCACACTTATTTTTGTATCACAAAGGTAGTATGAATTTTTACAATATCTGATCAAGTATCACAAAATATATTAAAAGTATCATAAAAGATATTAAAAGTATCACAGAACACACTTATTTTTGTATCACAAACTTAGTATGGTTTTTTACAATATCTGATCAAGTAATACGAAATGTATTAAAAGTATCACAAACACAAGGAAGCAAGATCA
>BMAC01000055.1:2496902-2526069 GCA_014905375.1 Phtheirospermum japonicum | reverse complement strand
AAGAGAAAAAAAAAAATTGTGACTACTTCATTTTACCAGTCGCCTCCCCTCCCCCTTTGTTTCTCTCTTTCTCTCCCTCACACATGAACCGCCGATCACTCCTCCTTAGGGTTAGGGGTGGGTGGGCGGGTCGGACAGCAAGTGGGTTAGATAGATGGGTATGGTAAAAAATTGGTCTCATACTATGAGACCGATCTCACTCAAGTATTTGCCTAAACACATTGTTTAGTATCTGCAATGGAATTTCATACTATTATTTTTGTATAAAAGCCCAACACCCAAAAATAAAATATACAATAAAATTATAAGGACAACAATTTTAACCCTAAGTTTCAAAATAAAGTGAATTTAAAAACTTACTTGAGATTAGGGCCAATTTCCATCATTTTCAACTGAAACCGAAATATTTCAAAATTAAGAATATATGCAAATATACATATTTTCTTATCGTAATCGGTAAAAATATTAAATAAAAACACAATTAAAAATCGAAAATAAAAACAAAGGCACGAACTCTCAAATCCAAATTATATAACCCAAGCTGTAAACAAGCAAGCAATTGTATAAAATCAAATTATATATCTTTAATTACATCTCAAATTAATATACCATCTATGTATAAACGCATTGTTTAGAATCTGCAATGGAATTTCATACTATGATTTTGTATAAAAGCCCAACACCAAATAATAAGATATAAAAAAAATAAGAAGGACAACAAATTTAACCCTAAATCTCAAAACAAAGTGAATATCAAAACTTATTTGAGATTAGGGCCAATTCCCATCGTTTTCAACCGAAACCGAAATATTTTGCCTATCAATTTGAAAAGAAAAAACAATTGAACTGAATTTTGTTTGGTGGTGTGTCCGGCGTTCACAAGAATTCGATTTCTTTTCTTACTAAAACATTTTTGGTGTGTGATCAAATAATATTTTAATTGTTTTGTACATACATTTATATTTGAATGAGTGTGGAGCAATTTTTTTGCTGTTGTAATTAATTTTGTTGAAGAAAAAGTTCAATATCAGGATAATATGACGTATTCCAAAGCCAAAACTTCATATTATGAGAATTTCCAGAATTCTGTGATAAGTCACATAGATCTTTTTCTCTTCTTTTGTTTGAATTTCTAGAAATGCATATGCTTTTAACACAATTGACACTACGGTTTGATTTTTTTTTTTTATTATTATTATTTTACAGAAAAGCCAAATGGCTATTTTCCTAAGAGAGAAAAAACATCCGAAAGCAAATGATAATGAGCAATTTGTCATTGAAGATGTTAAGCTTGCGTGGAAGGGACTTGGTGGGAGCCATGGGGACTGTGGAACTTTTCTTATGAATCATATGGAAAATTTTAGGGGACTTCGATACGAAAATGCAAGCCTGAAAATTGTATGTATTTTTATTATAAATGAATTTTTATTTTTGATTTGATAGTATACCTAAATCTTTTTTCATATGTTTATGTGGTTTTAGCGTGGTGGTAGACGTATATTGAGGGCCAAGTATTGTGCAATAAATTTTTTGAGTAATGCCAACGACATGAAGAAATAATTGGAGAAAGATGTCATTGGATTTTCAAATTCCACGAAGGGAACAAAGAAATTATGTCCAAGTCTCTTCAAGATGCCAATGGGTGGATTTATTTTGAAAGAATATTTATATTTTGATTAATATGTATCTGTTTTCTATTATGAAGTATCTGAATTATTACTCAGACGTACTAGTATGTGTTTGAATTTGGTTATCTTAGACTCTTAGTTAGTTGGAGTTGCTAATTTTATATTAATGGTGCTTTTTGTTGAACTATTGTACCCTTTCCGTTTTGTGGATGTTTTTGAAGTATGCACAAGTAGTAAAAGTTTCTCCAAAAGGAAGTTATATGTATTGGGTTTTTTATAATAAGGTATTGGTTTTTTGATAAAAAAGTATTGGTGTTTCAAAAATGAAAAGTATTATTTGTTTGTGAAATATGAAGCACAAGCACATCAAATTAGGACATTTTTAGCCCCTATTTTTGTAAATCCTTGACAAAATATTTTGTATTGGTTTTTGTAAAATAATGTATTGGTTTACATGCTATGATGTATTTTTTTTTTTAATAAATGTACGATTTTTGTTATGCCATCACAAAAGTTATGAACTGTGATTTTTTTGTCTAGCAGTAAGTATTTTTTGTACTTGTTTTATTTTTTTGGTGATTGGTGGAAATCTTAGTCCCTTTTGTAAGTCCTTGACAAAATATTTTATATTCATTTTTTAAAACAATATATTGTTTTACGTGCTATGATGTGTTATTTTTTATAATAAATGTACGGTTTTTGTTATGCCATCACAAAAGTTATGAACAGTGATTTTTTTGTCTAGCAGTAAGTATACACGGCCTTGACTATCAACTACAAATTGGTTGAAATTGAAACCGTTTAGGTTGAAAGCCATAGTGCTGATACCTAAAGCGGTGAACCAGATACCCACTACAGGCCATGCAACTAGGAAGAAGTGTAACGAACGAGAGTTGTTGAAACTAGCATATTGGAAGATCAATCGACCAAAATAACCATGAGTATTTTTTGTGCTTGTTTTATTTTTTTGGTGATTAGTGGAAATTTTAGTCCCCATTTTTTGTAAATCCTTGACAAAATATTTTGTATTGGTTTATGTGCTATAATGTATTGAGTTTTTGTAATAAATGTACGGTTTTTGTTATGCAAATCACAAAAGTTTTCAATAATTAAGTAGTTTTTTATGCACTTTATTTTTATTTTCCGAACACACTGAAAATATATCAACCAATACGATTGAACAGAAAACCAATACGCTTGAATATAAAAACCAATACACTTATCAAATACAATTAGAAAATACCATAAAGCATTAAGATAACAGAAAATAAATATCACAGTATCAAAGTACCAGTTTCTAATCTAGTCAATGTGAATACATCTATAAATATAAATATTCAACGACTACCGTTATGCTAAAATAATCGAGGATTAGGAGTTTTAGAATCTTGACTTGATCTATTTGATGTGTTACTAAAGCTATTCTTCTTCTTGCTTTTCTCAAGATACGACTTCTGTCTTACTTTTCTCCCCTTTGTAATTGCCCTCGCAGGATCCAAAATAGAGATACATGAACTAGAAATACCAGTTTCTTCTTCGATTGAATTTTTGAGGGGCATCAATGCCTTTACAACTTCATTATCTCTCGAAATCCATCTTCAAGTATTTTCATTACTTCATTACTTTTTTGATCTTTCAAGAAAAGGTCATAATACTTTCTCATGAATTCACTTCTCCAAGAAATACAATCTCCAACAACATTATCATATGGCTCAAGCCCTCTGTTACGTTTATCCCACAATTTCTCCTTGGCAAACTTCGTCCATCTCTTTTTGATATAGCAGTCTGGTATTTTTTTGGCACTGAATGCATATGAAGTATCCTCAAGCAGTGATGACACAATAATCCACACTCTTCAAATATTTTACACGAGCAAGTTATAAATGCATTCACAGTAGAAAAGACCACATCATAGGCAGTGACACCATCATCGTGTATAACATTATGTAACATAATCTCATCCTCACAATGCAACAGTTTACATGAGGTAGGAAAATACTTTAATAGTTCATCTCAAACTCTTTTAAAAACTGTTAGCGTATATACCTTTGAAGCATACTTGAGGAACCCGCTTAATGATATTGTTGAGTTAAGGATTGATTTCGAGCATTGAAATTCATGTTGTCTTTCAGTGTATCTCCAACGTTCAAGAGCCTGCTTGAAAATGACATTATAAAACTCACTCAAACTTGGGGTTTTCTTGGCTTTGAATCCAATGGAGAAGTTGGCGCTTTCACTTCTTTGTGACGTTACTGCCCCAGCAGAGAAGAAATCCTTGTTGAATGCGATGCTCCATTTATCTCGTATAATGTATAGACGTTGAAACCAACTATTATCTTGTAAGCTATAGTTGGATATCATAAAATTCCAACAATCTTCAAATTCCACTTCGTTTGAGCACCCTGACAAACACTTATCAAATACTTCATTGAAGACTTTATCACCTTTCGGTTTTCTAAAACGATTCACCGCGTTTTGATACAAGTACCACAAGCATAACGTACATAAGACAACCAATAAAAACAATACATTACAGAAGAAAAACTAGTACATTAAAGTAATAAAACAAATACATTAAGCAATGTTTTACAACAATACAACAAATAGTAAATCAGTAAACCAATACATCACAGCATACAAACCAAATCATATAGTAAAAACTGATACCATGCAGCATAAAATGTAGTACCGTACTAAAATAAAAAAATAAAAATAACAATATGTTACTAGGGGGGATACCTTTTCTATTGTATTTGCAATTGTTAGATCCTGATCTGTAAACACTGTTACAAGAGTTTTGCCCTCCATGAATTTTGTAAAAACTTCGAATAGACACTCAAGTGACTCTATCTTCTCGTTCGATAAAAATGCACAACCAAACATGACGTTCTTCTGATGATTATTCGCCCCAACAAATGGTGCACATATCAAATTATACTTGTTTGTTTGGTATGTTGTGTCAAAAATAACTACATCTCCATATATCATGTAGTCCTCCTTCATCATTGAGCCCCGCCAAAAAACATTGCACAATCTACCTTCATTGCCCACTTTAACTCTGAAAAAGAATCTCGGATCATCATCAGCCTGTTGGTTCAAAGTGTCATAGAGCGTCTGTTTATCCCCTGCTTCCATTGCACTCATTTTCAACCGAGTTACATAATTCAAATGATCTTTCTTTGTGTGACCAAGACATTGTTCTCCTCCTGCCTCTTTTGTCATATAACGATATGAGTCAGTCGCTCTCATTCTTGAAGAAATCATAGTCTCAATAGCACTAGCCTTATCCTTTGTGATCACTCTCTGAAATCGATGCAGTTAATTCCAATCCTTTCTAGTGATGGTGTGATTGTGCACAATGTTGTGATCAAGAACTTCAAACACACCCTGCTTATTTAATCTTGCTCTCAACGATGCTTTACAACCAGTTCTTGTTATATGATTCTGTTTTGTCAAACCGGAGGTGCTGGATCGCTTAATTCCTTAACAGGAGCACACATAATTCTTTTCAATTATTATATTATCATCATTCACCCTTGTTGTTGTTTTTCGAACACTAAAACCAACTTGACGTGCATGGCCACAATACAACTCATAGATGTCTTCAAAATTATTCCTCTTTACACCAATAAGAGAACCACTTATATTGGTGGTATCACCTAAATACAAAAAATAGAAAATAAGATATTATCACATAAGATGTCTTCAAATATTATTTTAGAAATAATATCATGCAATCAGAGTAATTTCTTACCTTCATCATTCAACAAGATATTATTTATCGATTCATTATCAATGTTACTTCCACCTTCTTCATCACTAGAATCATGAATTATCACAGCCCGTGAATTGAATAATAAAATTAATCCCCCAAAAAGCAAATATCATGCAATCAGAATAATTTCTTACCTTCATCATTCAACAAGATATTATTTATCGATTCATTATCAATGTTACTTCCACCTTCTTCATCACTAGAATCCTGAATTATCACAGCCCCTGAATTGATAACAAAATTAATCTCCCAAAAAAACAAATATCATGCAATCAGAATAACAATACAATGCACCTCAAAACTAATACATTATCTACTAATCACTCATAGATTAAGAAAGGCCCCGGCGATGCTTTCCTGTGAAAGTTCCAACTTCATACAGCAACAAAAAATACACACACATTCCATGCAGTAAGGAGACCAATACATCACACCTCCAAAACATACTAGTTTAATCACTCATAGTTCAAGAACGTGGCCATGGTATTTTTACTGTAAAAGTTCTGCCATTAACAACTAAAACAAATACCATGCAGCCAAAAAACCAATACATCACATTCCAAAAACCAATACAATAATGGAATAATAACTCATAGATTCAGACAAGACCATTGATGTTTTACCGTGAATATTTCGATATAACAAAACAACAAAACCAAGTACCATGCAGTCAGAAGACCAATACATCATAGTTCTAAGACCAATACATCATAGTTCTAAAACCAATTCTATATTAACTTTGTCTATATTGGATTTTTCGCCCATGTATAGTCCCAAATCACCCATCTCGTCTTCAGTTTCTTTCTGTAGTTTGTAAAATTGTCCAAAACCTGCGAACAATTACAAAAATTTCCAGAATTAGGTCGAAACCAAATTGATACAATTAGATCAAATCAAATTGATTGTTGAAGAAGTTGTTTAACTGGTACTACGATTTTTCCACGACAAGAGGCTGACGGTGGAGGGTTTCTCTACAGTAATTGAAGGCTGACGGCGGCGGTGAAGAGAAACGGCCGATGAAGATGGAGAAATTGTGTATGGTGGAAAGAGACGGGTCAAAAAATTTGTTGGGTGCCGATTGACATGGTTGGAGATGGAGTTGCGCCGATAGACATGGTTGGAGATGGGAGATGCGCCGATGGAGATGCAGATTCGCGGTTCGGAGATGTTTGAGATGCGTCGATAGAGATGATGATTCGCGGTTCGGAGACGGAGAAACAGACCAAGTTTTCTGAATAAATTCGTTTAAATATACGAATTAAATTAGATCCACCCGTTAATCTGGACTAACAAGAGTCCTGCCCATATATTTAAGCTTGGTTTGTGTAGTTAACGGAACGAGCTCATTTAAACTTTTAGTAAACGATCTCGACAACGATGGATCCAAAACCCAAGTGTATTTTCCTAGTTATTTGTATTTTCTCTATAAATAAAATATTGTTTTGTTTTATATATATATTGTGTTTGTTCCCCCATTAACGTCCACCTAATGGAATGAACTATACGGGCGACCTAACAATTTTATTTTAAAAAAAATCAGTATCATATATTGGTTTTTGATTTGCTTTATAATTTTTTTTCTAACGTTTGTTTATGCTCCTTTAAGAAAACAATCGAGTCGAACATCGAGTAGTTCAGCTCGTTTTCAACCCTACTACTTATCATAGTAACCTATGTCAAGACTCAAACTATTGAAATCTCACTTTAGTTTTTCTATTTCTAGAAAAAGAACGGATTAATGTAACTGATAGGGCAGTATTAATAAGACCTGGATTGAGGTAGACCTGCATTTAATAGTAAAGGTGGTAAGAGTTGACTGACTCGCGTGTAAAAAAGCATGGTCAAATCTCTCTTGAAAGAGAGGTGGCCTTAGACAGACCTGATTGTTTGTTAACAGGAAAAGGCAAATGGGGGACCATTCGTTACCTGGACGATCCTTGATTTACGGGCCTTGTTCCCAAAATCCAGGAGAGGGGTCCCCACCGGGGAACTTCTAGATATTCCAGCCAGATCTGAATTGGGAAAGAGCTGAAATCAGTAGTGATTACGGATGGGGATACGGGGCCGATCTGCCCACTTCAGAAGTATTCCTAGCTAGGCAGTTCTGAAAATAATAAAAGATTCGATGGCTTGGTCAGACCTGGCCTTCGGCTTACTTACGAAGGAACAAGTGGGACCACTTGTTCAGAAACTGTTTCCCAAACGGCCCATGATTCGCGGCACGTGTCCCTAGGATCCCGGCTGGGGTCCCCACAGGAATAAGCTATAAATATCTCAGCCCTAAGGCTGAGAGAGGTATGTCATTCTCTTGAGCATTCCTGCTTTCTTTCTGGAAAACACCTCAAATGTTTACTGACTTAAGCATCGGAGAGGTTTCCACCGGAAAACCATCGGTGGTCCTTCCTAATCTGTTTTTGTGGTGTAGGTTCAGGAAGCTCTTGGGCTTTCAAGTGTTATTCAGGTAGTTCACTTTTTGGGCTGAAACAATTGGCGCCGTCTGTGGGAAAGCGATCAAGTTAAGACGTGAGGTTTTCTTTTTATTTCATGGCTTTAGACGGTTTACAACGGAACTTGGTGGGAGAGCTTGGCGGAACCCCTAGTTCCGCTGCACCGTGGGGGATGCCCAGGTCGACAGACACGTCGGCGGTGGGGCTAGGAGAGACAGCACCGTCGGCAGTGGCCGCACCAGCGCTACGCCGCCCCCACTCAGTAGATCTGTGCCAACTACGGGTGGTTCATTTAACGAATCCTTCCTGGTGCAGCTCTTGGAGTTAATCGGCAAAGCAGTGGAGACGGCGGTGGAAAAGAAGTTCGCGGAGATGGCGACGCCTCCATCCAATGCGCCACCAGCACAAACTGTCCCGGTGGTCAGAACGGAGCCATTGCGAGGACAACATGCGGATCGGGCTCCTCCACAAGACAGAGAAGAGCACTTCTCCACCTCCGACAGCGAGACTTCAAGCCAGATTAATCCAGATCTGGCTGAACAGATGCAGAGTTTGCAAAAAGAGGTACGAGAATTCAAGAGGAAACTGACGAATGCTGGAGCCATGCCAGCGCGGCGAGGCACTCCTTTCACCGAGGAGGTCATGCGTGATGATGTACCAGCTTCATATCGCTCCTTGGGCTTTGAATATAATAGAACCACGGATCCGTGGGACCACCTTAGTCGCTTCGAGATCGCGGCAGCTCTACATAAATTTTCGGACGCTGTTATGTGTCGGGGTTTTCCAATGACCTTTACTAAGTCGACACAGCTCTGGTTTAGCCAGTTACCGCCTCGTTCCATCAGCAACTTTGACGAATTCAGTTTGGCCTTTCTGCACCAGTTCACGAGTTGCAGGAAGTACCAGAAAATGCCACTTGAACTTTTTAGCCTGAAGCAAAAAGAGAACGAAAGCCCGCGTGCCTACATCAATAGGTTCACAACGGCTAAGCTAGAAGTACCTTCTGCGTCAGAAGAGCTGTTGGTAAACGCTCTGGCACAGGGCCTGAGGAGAGGGGAATTTTTCCAATCGCTGGTGGTGAACCAGCTCTGAAACTTGGAGAGCTCTTGGAGAGAGCAGAAAAGTATATCCATTTGGAAGAAGCTTTGAAAATCAAAGAAGAAGGAGAGAAGAAGAGGGAAAGGTATGATAGAGACGAGAGGGCAGCAGTAAAGAAGCCCAGGCCAGAACTATCTGGAGGGAGACCTCGTTTCGATAGATATACCCCTTTGGTGACGCCGCAAGGCGAAATACTGCAGGCAATAGAGAGGCATCCAGAGCTAAAATGGCCCAAGACGTACTCACAGAAGCCTAAGAAAGAAAGATCTGATCGATTCTGTCATTTCCATAATGAATATGGACACAATATCGATGAGTGTACACATCTGAAAGACGAACTGGAAAGAATGGTTCAGGCTGGGCACCTGAAGGAGTACGTTCGTATGAGGAGAGAAGAGGCCAGGTTTGGCAACAAGGGCTATGACAGGTTTAACCAGGGCAAGAAAGACCAGGATAAAAGCCGCTCTGATGGGACACGGGCTGATCAAGCCCAAGTCATTCATGGGGAAATCCAGATGATCACTGGAGAAGAGATGGAGGAGCATTCTAAGCGAACGCAACATAGTTATGTCAGAGCTGCAAGAGACTTAGTTCGCAAGTCACGCGATGTAGGACAGATGACCTCTACCCCTAACATCTGTTTTGGGTCCGAGGATGGCGATGGCATTTTGGCTCCACACATGGATGCTCTGGTTATAACTGCAACCATTGCCAATTATAATGTGCGGAGAATTTTCGTGGATACCGGAGGTTCCACCGACATTTTGTTTTATGATTGTTTTCGGCAATTGAAATTGGATGTTGAGCTGGAAGAGGTCACCACTTCTTTAGTTGGATTCGCAGGAGGAGTACTGAAGCCCTTGGGAGCAGTGAGGCTCCTCGTAACATTGGGAGAAGAGCCGTATAGGGTGATAAGGACGGTGCGTTTCTTGGTTGTGGACGCACCCTCCTCCTATAATGTCATGTTGGGTCGGCCATCTTTGAGCCAATTCCAGGCTGTCATATCAGTCTTTCATATGAAGATGAAATTCCCGGCGGAGGACGGAACAGGAGAGGTCAGGGGTGACCAATATACCTCACGACGGACCTACGTGGAGTGCATCAAGAGGAATGCGGAGGAAGAAAGATGGAGCAAAAGGGCTAGAGCAGAGCCGCCAAAAACAGATCTGGCTAGTAGAGAGGAAGGGCTGATGATAGTCGAGGTAATCCCAGGGGATGAGAGCCGGGTCCTTCGAGTAGGGATAACTCTCAATCCGGAAATTTTGACAGATCTAGTTGCGCTGTTGAGAAGCAGCTCTGATGTGTTTGCTTGGTCCCCAGAAGACCCGGTAGGGATCAATCCAGAGGTGGCAGAGCACCCCCTCAACATCAGCTTGGACACAAAGCCGGTAAAGCAAAAGAAACGCAATTTTGGGCCCGAGAAGGAGGCTGTTATGGAAGCCGAGGTGGAGAAATTGTTAAGGGCTAAGCACATCCAGAAAATACAATTCCCTGAATGGCTTTCCAATGCTGTCCTGGTTCCTAAGACTCAGGAGGATTGGCACATGTGTATCGATTTCAGGGACCTCAACCGTGCTTGCCCGAAAGATCACTACCCTTTACCTAGAATTGACCAGCTCGTCGACTCTACCGCTGGATGTGATATCTTGAGTATGATGGATGCATCCCAAGGGTATCACCAAATTAGATTAGCAGAAGATGATTGGAAGCGGGTCAGCTTCATTACCCCAAAGGGGACATACTGCTATGTCGTGATGCCTTTTGGTTTGAAAAATGCAGGGGCCACTTATCAGCGTTTGGTTGATAAAATGTTTAAGAGCCAACTTGGGCGAAATATGGAAGTTTACGTGGACGATATGCTGGTCAAAAGCGTAAAAGCAACATCGCATGTAGAGGACCTGCGAGAGACCTTTGATACTCTGCGACGGTACAGGATGAAGCTTAATCCCAAGAAATGCGCGTTTGGGGTTAGAAATGGTAAGTTCCTGGGCTATATGGTCACAGAAAAGAGTATTGAGGCAAATCCCGAGAAGGTCAGAGCAATTATGGACATGCAGGCGCCTAGGAATGTGAAGGAAATGCAATGCTTAGCGGGACGAATTAACGCCCTAAGCAGATTTGTGTCCAGGTCTGCAGAAAAGAGCTTACCATTCTTTCAAGCTCTGAGGAAGAAAGTTAAATTCCAATGGAACGATGAGTGTGAGGAGGCATTTAAATTATTGAAGGAACATTTGGCTGGCATGACCTTGCTCACGAAGCCCGTTCAAGGAGAACCGTTGATCTTATACTTATCTGTAGGACAGCAGGCGGTCAGCTCTGTCTTAAACAGAGAGGAGGGTAAAACACAGAGACCGGTCTACTTCTGGAGCAAGGTCTTGCATGCGACAGAGGTTAGATATGTAGAGGTAGAGAAGGCGATGCTAGCACTAATCGGGACTGCTCGTAAGTTGCGGCCATATTTCCTCTCTCATGGAGTAATTGTACGAACTAACCTCCTGCTGAAAGCCATAATGGACAAACCAGAGGCATCTGGGAGGCTCGTCAATTGGATAATAGAGCTCAGCGAGTTTGACGTTATATTCGAGGTTCGGACAGCAATAAAAGCCCAGGCCTTAGCCGATTTTATGCAGGAAATGACTGCTCCTCCTGGTACAGTGAAAGAATGGACCATTTTTACAGATGGCTCAGTCTGTAACCAGGGCTGTGGAGCAGGGATCGTCTTGATAGACCCAGCGGGTGTGTCGACCGAATTTGCTGTACGCTTGAATCATGCATTTTCCAATAACGCCGCTGAATATGAGGCCCTCCTGCGAGGAATCCAAATGGCAAAGGATTTGGGTGCAGAGATGGTGTGTGCTAAGGTGGATTCCCAACTAGTTTGCTAACAGATAAGCGGTGAATTTGAAACCAGGGAAGAGAACATGCAAAAATATCTGGCTAAATTCAGAGAGCTGGTTGGYGGCATGAAGGGCTGCACGGTACTCCAGATTTCTCGGGAAGAGAATGATAGAGCTGATTATTTAGCAAGGTTAGCTAGCTCGGCTACAAATTGTGACGAGAGGACGATAACATTACTCAGAGCAGATGCAGAGTTCGGCACAGAACAGGTCTGTTCGGTATATGAAGACGATGATTGGCGTTCCCCTATTACAGCTTATTTAAAACATGAAGAACTACCAAAGGATCAAAGAGAAAGAGCCGGAGTAAAAACTAGATCTGCTCGTTTTTGCTTGGCGGGAGGAGTCCTATTTCGGCGTGGGTTTGGAAGACCTTTGTTGCGGTGCCTAGGCGCGGTAGAAGGCGCCCATGTCCTCAGAGAAATCCATGAGGGCTGCTGCGGCAATCACATGGGGTCCAGAGCTCTAGCCAGCAAGGTGTTAAGAGCTGGTTATTTCTGGCCTTCTTTGAGAAAAGAAGCCGAAGCCTTTGTCAGAAAGTGTGAAAAATGTCAGAAGACGGCTCCTCTGATTCATCTGCCAGCAGAGGAGCTGATGACAATGAGCTCCCCCTGCCCCTTCGCGAAATGGGGGATTGATCTGGTTGGTCCGTTCCCGATGGCCCCTGCCCAAAAGAGATTTTTGATTGTGGCCATAGACTATTTTAGCAAATGGGTCGAGGCAGAAGCTCTGGCCATAACAGAAGAAGCGGTAATGGGATTCCTCTGGAAGAATGTTGTCTGTCGCTTTGGTGTGCCAAGGATATTGATATCAGACAATGGAACCCAATTTATGGGTGCCAAAATCAAGGCCTGGTGTACCAAGATGAATATCCAACAACATTTCACATCCGTATATCACCCACAAGCGAATGGTCAAGTCGAAGTAACTAATCGCATTCTTGTCCAGGGACTTAGATCACGTCTAGAAAGATCTGGGGGAAAATGGGTGGAAGAGCTGAATGCAGTACTTTGGGCATATCGCACAAATCCAAAGGAAAGTACAGGTGAAACCCCCTTTATCATTGTGTATGGCATGGACGCTGTAGTGCCTGCGGAGATCAGCTTAGAGACACACCGGATTCAGAATTTCAATGAAGAGCAGAACGAGCTATTGAGGTAAGATGCTCTGGATTTGATCGAGGAAAAAAGAGAGCAGGCCGCAGCCAGAATGGCCCATATCAAGGGGAGAATAAAGGCCACATATGATAAATCCGTAATTAAGAGGCAATTTCAGGTGGGAGACCTGGTCTTGAGAAGGTCTGATTTAGGGAAGGCCAAAGGAAAATTAGATGCCACGTGGCAAGGCCCGTTCAGAGTTACTAATGTTTTGGCTGGAGGAGCGTATGTGCTGGAAGAGCTGGATGGGACCGAGATCCCCCGCGCTTGGAACATTACCAATCTGCGAAAATTTTATACGTAATTGTAACCCTTAACGTTTGCTTATTTATTAAATGAAAAATTGCAGGAGTTAACGTTCGAGGATTCCCGTAATTTCTCCTAACTAGATGGCCAGTAAGATCATTATTTCAGAATGGATCCCAGAATTCATTATTAGTGATGAGTTACCTTTAATCTTTGATTGATAAACGGAAAAGACACTTACAGAGAAAACAGAAAATACAAGGAGATATGTTAGCATTACAATCGCAGAGGTACAAATCACAAGCGTAGAAAAGATAACAGAATAAAAGTAAAGCCTTAAGATGGAGGTGCAGAAGAAAGAAGTTGACGGAGTCGTTGGATCTCTTCCTCATGTTCCAGAAGGCGGACACGAAACCGGTCCGACACATCCACGGCAATATCCCAGTCGACATACAATTCAGAGTTCTCCCTTTTCAGGTCAAGAATGAGTTGCTGAAGACGATGTTGTTCATGGCGGTATTGCAGTTTCCTCTCAGTCAATTTCTCCACACGGTCCTGTAACTGGGAAACTTCTTCCCTGAGTCGATTCCTCTCATGAAGCAGTCGGGTATGTCCCTCGACGGAAATGTGGTTTGAAGACGATGACGACGCCATTATGAGGGGAACATAAACGGAGAATAGATGCCATTATATATAGGAAAGGAAAAGGCGGGAAATTACATTAAGTTGGCGCACAGAGGGCTTAGAAAAGGCGGGAAATTACATTAAGTTGGCGCGCAAAGGACTTAGAAAAGGCAGGATTGGCTAAGGGCGGCTGCCCATGATTTTGCCCGACCTGATTGTCGGTTAAAGCCAGGATTGGCTAAGGACGGATGTCCTAGATTTTGCCCGACCTGATTGTCGGTTAAAGCCAGGATTGGCTAAGGACGGATGTCCTAGATTTTGCCCGACCTGATTGTCGGTTAAAGCCAGGATTGGCTAAGGACGGATGTCCTAGATTTTGCCCGACCTGATTGTCGGTTAAAGCCAGGATTGGCTAAGGACGGATGTCCTCGATTTTGCCCGACCTGATTGTCGGTTAAAGCCAGGATTGGCTAAGGACGGATGTCCTAGATTTTGCCCGACCTGATTGTCGGTTAAAGACAGGATTGGCTAAGGACGGATGTCCTAGATTTTGCCCGACCTGATTGTCGGTTGAAGCCAGGATTGGCTAAGGACGGATGTCCTAGATTTTTCCCGACCTGATTATCGGTTAAAGCCAGGATTGGCTAGGGACGGATGTCCTAGATTTCGCCCAACCTGATTGATCGATAAAGCCAGGACTGATCAAGTCAAGTCAGCTATTTTACCGACCTAATTAACAACTCAAGTCAAGAAAAGCTAAAAGGCGAATGCACTGGTCTACCTGACCTGGTTGTCAGCTAGACCCCATAGCGAAATAAAATATCTTATGAGGTAAGTGCTGAATTACTAAGGCACCGACATAAAACACAGGTTTGAGTGATTTAAGCAAGCAAAAAAGATCCGATTCAAAACTTATTCAAGTAAAACTATGACACACGTGAAAAGGCACAAAGCTCATATATATTACTGACCATTCAACAAGAACAAAGTACAGGTTGCACACCTTCCCCCGGAGGGTTGGTGACTTTAATTACATTAAAATGGCAGGAAATAAATAAAGATAAAACCCAGACGCCTATCTGGGAGTCGGAGGCTAAGGCTCGGCGAATGCGCCAAAGCTCTCGCTCTGTCTCATGCAGACGGCGGCGATACTAGTCAGACCGCTCGGCGAGAACATGAGCTTCGCCAGCAGCGATGGTCAAGCGGTTCACCGAGTCAACCAAATCCGCCTTCTCCTCTTGCAGCTGGCGGTTGACTTGTCGGAGTTCGGCCCATTCCCTTTTGTAGTGACGCTTCTTCTGCCTTTTCCTCTCCAAAAGGCGATAAAGAGAACCGATTTTTTCTTTGAGTGAGACCAGCTGGTCGGAGAGCTTGAATTTCTCCACAACCAGGGAAATGTTCTTTCTCTTCACCATGTTAAGTTCTTCGATCAGAGGAGATGAAGACATTTTGCAAACGGATAATGAAAGGAGATAAAGCATGCATACGAATATATATTGAAATCGGAGGCACGTGAGAGGAATCAAAAAGTACTAGGGTTTCCGGATATTCAGGAAACCCTAGAAAGTTCAAGAGTTGCTACCGGACAAAAAGAAAAGCATTCATCATAAAAATATATTTTTTCGGCATTACATACGCTTAGCAGAAATACAACCAGACCAGCCACACAGGCATCCTACAGGTCTGTGACAATATAAACATATGCGCCTTAAGGGTCAACCTCCATGTCGGCTCTCAGCTCTATCGACAGTTGGTCCACCGCACCCTCGGACAGACCTCCCGGAGACGCGCCCCCAGGTAGCTCACCCAGACCTGCAAAGGTTGGGGAGGGAGATGAAGCAGGAGGGACCACGGAGAGGGTCAGGTCTGGCTGAGTTGGACCTGGTTCAGGAGAGCAGAGAATAGCATGAACATGATCAGCAAACTCTGCCGACCCAATCGTATGGAGGCGATCCTTGGCAAGGTCATAAGAAAATGAGGTAGGCTCGGGAGGGCTTTTCAGTGGCATTTTCCGGTCAAAGGGGACATTGGGATTGTCCAAGGCCCACTTGGCCTGCTCATCCAAACCATAGTGGTAGTACGCCACAACCTCTGGGAAGAGCAAGGAGAAAAGAGCTTTAGATCCCAAAAAGGCCTCCTTGGCCTCATCCCTTGCCACCTGAACCAGCCTCAACCCCTCCTCCGAGTTAAGGAACTCCGCTTTCCACTCACCCTTAGCCTTGGCTATGGCTTCATCCGCCAGACTCCTTATCTTGGCAATAGCTTCATCCCGGGCCTCTGACCGAGATGCTTCAAGCATCTTCTTCTGGGCCTTCTCCATCATACCTACCTTCTCCTGCAACTCCTTAACCTCTTTTATCTTGTCCTTAGACAAGGCCCGGAGGCGTAGTACCTTCTCTTTGAGATCTTCAACCTCCTTAGCAAGGTTGGCCTGGCCCAGCGACCGGGTCGCCCTGATAGCCAGAAGTGCCCTCTTCGCCTCAGCTTAGGAACGAATAAGAAAATTGTTAAAGACTTGAAAGATGTAGAGAGAAAAGGGAGAGAGGCTGATGGTATAAAGTTTACCCGGGCTTCATCTTGGCACCACGACTCTAGCAGCTCCCGGTCGCTCATCTGCTCTAGAGTGCGCAAGTCTTCAGGGGTGCACTGCCCGCTTACATGGCGAACTGCCACATCACCCGAGCAATTCAGAGCTGAAATTCGTCGAGGAGGGCCAGAACTGCGCACGGTGGGGACCACGGGGACCGCGACAGGTGCTGGAGCTGGATTGGTTGAGATGACTACACCTCGGCCCCGGCCGGATCGAGGCCTTTTCGTGAGGGGTACCTCCTCTTCCTCTGAGTCAGAAATGACATGCCTTATGGATCGGGGGCGCACGGACGGCGCGGCAGGAAGGGAGCCCTGGGCCCGAGGAGTGGCGGAAGCACCCGCTTCCTGATCTGGCGCTGTTGAATCAACCGCTGTACCTTCCTTATCAGAAGCCTCAAACAGCAATCGCATCATCTCCTCTGAAAAAGGAGAACGGGAAAGTTAGACCTATAAAACGTTAAAACGTGATGCAGTAAGGACAGAGTGGGAAAGCTTTTTTACCAATCTTAGATGGCAGGGGGCCTATCTCGCAAGTTTCATTAAAAGTCTCTAAAACTGAAGGGGTGAGGAGGTCGTTCACATTGACAGGATTCGCATTCAGAGTCACCACGATTCTCTGAATACGGGAATTTCTGGCCGCCGTTGTTAAGGGTGGATAAGAGGTCAAGGCGTCTATGGGGGTGGGGTCAAAACCCCAATCCCCCGCACAGTGAACAAAAAAGAATTTCTTGTGCCAGGATTTTTTGGGAGTCGGAAGTTTGTGTATGAAATGGACCCCAGACCTAGCGGCGAGGTAAAAACAGTCAGGGGGAAGGCTCTTCGCCTGGAAAAGTTGGTAGAAAACTAGGGCTGTTGGGTCCTGGCCGGCATAGCGCATGGCCAGGTTATAACACACCATGATCCTAAAAGAGTTAGGGGAAAATTGAAAGATAGGAATTTTGTACATTTGGGCAATCTCCAGCATCATGGGGTTAACGGGCAGATGCAGACCCGCCTGGAGATGGTCAACATAGAAAGTCACTCGGCCTGCCGGCGCTTGGCAGGCCAAAGTGCAGGCCGGAGGGGCATAGAGATCAAAAGGGTTTTTAATTTTGTACTTATAGCGAATCTCGTCTATTGTTTGTTGGCTAAGGATAGAGGTAACTTTGGGATAGTCGGGAATTGGTGGAGGATATGTTACACCTTCCGAGGAGGAGGTGGCCATCGTTGCCGGAGAAGCAGGCGGTGGTGAGAGAGCCGCCGCTATCTCCGGTGGTTCGGATGACGAGGATGACGGAACCTCTGCTCCCTCCAGAACGGTGACCATGAGGGCAGAAGAAATTCCCGCTGCCTCTGGGATCACAGGCGGCGGAGAAGAAAAAGCCGCCGCCTCAGGAATAACAGACGGCGGAGATAAGCCAACCTTAGTTTTTGGAGAGGAAGACATTGCGAAAAATTAAAAGGGGTAAGGGCTGAGAAAGGTACCTGATTTACAAAATTCCTCGGAGAAAGTTGAAAATTAGTGTGAAGAAATTTCGCCGGAGTACTGGTAGAGGACGGAGATACAGAGGTTCGAAAGAGAAAGTAGAAGATGAAAAGTGGGAATGAAAAGGAAACCAGCGGGAATAAAAGGCAAAGGGAATGGTTTCAAAATACGAAAACCAAGAAAGGTGGGATTTGATGGGATCTGCGCATTTAATGCGGGCAGGTGAACAGTGCCCTAAAGAGTGAGTTGGAACGGCTAGGACTCTAGACTAGGGCTGACGAGGCAGTACCTGGAAGGACGTAGGAGTACAGTGACCGTTTGGAAACGTGCGACACCACTAAATGCCAATAATTAGCCCTGGCAGTTCAGCGTATCCCTTGGGATTCATATCAATACGAGAAACACTAAAAGACATGGGACCTCATTTATTACTAAGGGCCCGGTCACATTGCCGCTCTACCTCAACCCCTTTTTGGGGGGGAGTAGTTGATAGGGCAGTATTAATAAGACCTGGATTAAGGTAAACCTGCATTTAATAGTAAAGGTGGTAAGAGTTGACTGACTCGCGTGTAAAAAAGTATGGTCAAATCTCTCTTGAAAGAGAGGTGGCCTTAGACAGACCTGATTGTTTGTTAATAGGAAAAGGTAAATGGGGGACCATTCGTTACCTGGACGATCCTTGATTTACGGCCCTTGTTCCCAAAATCCAGGAGAGGGGTCCCCACTGGGGAACTTCTAGATATTCCAGCCAGGTCTGAATTGGGAAAGAGCTGAAATCAGTAGTGATTACGAATGGGGAGACGGGGTCGATCTGCCCACTTCAGAAGTATTCCTGGCTAGGCAGTCCTGAAAATAATAAAAGATTCGTTGGCTTGGTCAGACCTGGCCTTCTGCTTACTTAAGAAGGAATAAGGGGGACCACTTGTTCAGAAACTGTTTCCCAAACGGCCCATGATTCGCGGCACGTGTCCCTAGGATCCCGGATGGGGTCCCCACAGGAATAAGCTATAAATATCTCATCCCCAAGGCTGAGAGAGGTATGTCATTCTCTTGAGCATTCCTACTTTCTTTCTGGAAAACACCTCAAACGCTTACTGACTTAAGCATCGGAGAGGTTTCCACCGGAAAACCACCGGTGGTCCTTCCTAATCTGTTTTTGTGGTGTAGGTTCAGGAAGCTCTTGGGCTTTCAAGTGTTATTTAGGTAGTTCACTTTTTGGGATGAAACAGTAACTTAAGAAATTTCTTTGAAAAAAATATTCATTCCGAGGGAAGAATATGGTAGGCCACAAGGATTATCTTCTGAAGTGCACTTTTCTTTTTGTGGTCTTTTAAAAATTCAATTATTATTAGAGAAAAAAAAATTTTACCTCCTGAACTATGACCATTTTGACACTTTGCCTCCTAAACTTTTTTTTCGTGCAAATTACCTGCTAAACTGTACGAATTTTGCACTTAACCTCCTGAACTCCAATTATTGGTGGAACTTTTGGTCGAATCTCACTCGTGTGACATGCACGCTTACATATAAGGGGTAAAACTGACTTTCCATCTCTTACTTATGACTCTTTCTCAAAAAAATGGTACGTGAGCACTCGTGTGACTTGTTAAAATAATGTTCACATTAATATATGTATACACGTAGAATTTGGAACCTACATAGTGTTCATGTGCCATTATTTTGAGTGGGAGTCATGAGGAAGAGATGAAAAGTCAATTTCACCCCTTATATGTTAGCGTGCATGTCACACGAGTGAGATCCGGCTAGAATTTCAACAAAAAATGAGAGTTCAGGAGGTTAAGTGCAAAATTCTTACAGTTTAGGAGGTAATTTACACGAAAAAAAAAGTTTAGGAGATAAAGTGTCAAAATGACTATAGTTCAGGAGGTAAAAAAAATTTTTCTCTTATTATTAGGTACTTTTATTGCCCCGTCCTTTTCCCACCATCATTTTCTAGACCAAATTAATTAAGAACAAAATGGGAAATAAAAAGAACCCAGATTGCATTGAATATCTAATCACAATTAGCAAAAAAAATAATTAAGATTTCTCAAAACCCAAAATCTCCCTTTTAATGCTGATGAAAAAGTTATGGAGAAATGAAGAAACGGCAAAATATTTCTAATGAATGGGAAAAAAATATACATATAACCAAGATCCACAATAACATCTTCCTTTAAATATAGTAAGCAATAGTTTTTTGAAATCAGCACTGAAGATCCTCGTTATCATGTACAACATACTATCTATCTCAATTCTCAGTCACAGCTTTTCAGTCAAAAGAATATTTCTTTTCACTTGCATGGTGTGTTGATTAATTTATTGATATCACTTTTAGGATCAATCCTTTCCATTTCTAGTTCTTTCTTGCTTCATGATATTTTCATATTCTGTAAATCCCACATTAAAAAATACATATGAGATCTATATATTCCATCTTAATATTTTATACTTGGGTGAATTTACCGGAGAACCGCATAAATGATAATATCTCTGTAAAATCCTCTGATTTTATGTGTCTATCTCTCACACTTCGTTAACTTTGAAAAATATTCTAGTGTTTCGATGTCATCCGAGCATAATATTTACCTAATTTAATTTTTCATTTTATTATATTTTACCTGATTTAATATTTTCCTAATATTATATTTTATCTAATTCAATATTTACCTATTATTACATGTTAACTAATTTAATATTTTATTTAAGATATTTGCCTAATTCAATATCTTATTTTTATTCTTCTAATATAAAAAATATAAATAAGTTATATCGAAAAAGTCTATATAAGTTGAATTCATTTTTGTTTATAATAAAAGTTGAATAATTTTATTAGAGTTTTAAATATTTATTTAAGAAAAATATGAGTTATATAAAATTATTACAAAAGAAAAATAAATATAAAAAATATAAACTTAATTTTATTTATTTAATCTTAATATAATTAATTGAAAATAATATTAAAAATATATATGAAAAACTATTGTTAAGCCAAAAGAAAAAGAGAAAAATAGAAAGAAAATGGATAAAATAATTAATAAGAATAAATTATTGCACCTAGGAAAATAAGTTAAATATGTTATAATTTCTTTATCTAATCTCAATATAATGCATTCATACACACATTATATATCTATACGAACAAGAAAAAATAATAAAATAATATTACAACAAGTTAGATGTACAACGTTTTTTCAATAAAATTATCAGTGTCTTATAACTTTTAATTTTTTATATTACATATTCACATGTGACACGCAGTTATTGTATATTTTACATTTTTTTCAAACTCAATTTTCTACAAGTTTTCCCGTTAAGTTTAGGGTATTTTGATATACTTTATAATTAATTTCGTGACTTGCGGTAAAAGAAAAATTGAAAATTCTTTATTGTGAAATCAACTTTATTGTAATTTATTAACAAGTGATATTATAATTTGTGTGCAAAAATTATATATTGTGAAAAATAATATTCCTATAAATAGAATAAATAATGTTACGATTTATATTTACTATTTTTAATAATTAATCTTATAATGAATATTAGTCTTTTCCAAATCACGAATAATATGTTGGTGTTAACTAATTATTTTTATACACGAATATATTAGTGAATTGAAATATCGGATGGAATATATATATCATGAAACACAATGTCGGTTGGTACGTGAAACGCCATCTGCATTGCTATGTACTTCGATGCTTAACACAAGTCAACCCATCCCAATTGATAAAATAATGAATAATTAAGAAGTCTCTTAAGCCATCAACATCAAAGGGGTGGTGGCGCAGTTGGCTAGCGCGTAGGTCTCATAGCTAAGAGTTATCCTGAGGTCGAGAGTTCGAGCCTCTCTCACCCCACTCTTTTTTCACCTTTTCCCATTTTCAGATCCTTATATTTTCCCGTTCAACCCGTTTTCGGACAATGACCCGACCTCGACACCCACGCACTTTTGGTTTATACTCAACCTCTCCCTAAACCCTCACACTCAAATTTAGTTTTTTGCTTCATGATACAAGATCATCAGAAAGTGAAGGGTAATAAGTTAAAAACCAACAAATTGGGCCTGAACAAGAAACCTAAAGTCGAAACGCAAGGAGAAGGTAAAAACCTTGATTGAGGTTACCAAATGGTTACACCATTAATCAATTTTGCAAATTGAGTTTGTGATTGCATTTTTTTTTTAATAATAGTGGAGTTTGAGAGCTGTATTGGATAAAAAAATGTAAATAACTATTGTTGGAAATAGTGAGCACAAACAGGGAAAGTGAAATATATCACAGAAGCTAGAAAATAGAAAAAGGAACAGAAAAATCTTTTAGTCGAGTCGAGTTTTACACTCTTTCCGCATGACGAAATTGCCCCGGTAGTGCTTTTCGATTTTGGCAATTCGTCCCCAAAAATAAAACGACTACGTCTCTGGTATAACAGCACCGTTAATACCAGAGTTCCGGCGAACTTGAAGAACTGGACAGAGTTACAAGCGAAAGAATGAGAAAACAATATGCTATGTTATGTATGCTGAGAGTTCTACGTTTTTGGTATATTGTGAAGCATGGACAGCCCACCCTTATATAGGGGTTTCCACCAGAGGGGTATAATGACGTCCATAAAGCAGCATTATGGCGTTCAAACGGCAGCATAGACACGATTAAAGGTTGTAACGTCCATGCATTAAGACGCATGACGTTTCTTACCTTTTTCGTATGTATGAAACGTACCTGAACGGTCAGGAGTTCATTTACGTACGTTTGAAACGTACGCAGTTCAAAAAGATAGCCTGGGTTGAAGGACCAGCCAATTCGAACCAATTGCCCAAAACCCAAGGACCAAGATCCGGGTCTGGGCTCGGGCTCGGGCTCGACTCCCCCGAAGGCGGATGGGCGAATCCAAGTCCGAGGGCCCGCGTGAGCTTTGTTCACACAAAATTCACAATACCCGCTGGCCCACTTGATGTACACTCATAAAATGTAATCATTTTTAAACTCCCCTCCACATTGATTATCATTCAATGTGGGATAAACAAAATATAAACAAAAACAACCATTCAACTTTGAAGTACTATTTCTCACTCAATATTAATTGGATTTGAGAAATTCAAAAGGCTATGATTAACTACACAAAACATAGATCGAGCCTACAATATTCGTTAAGACGAATTTTCGATGCACCATTAAATGTATTAAAATCAATTTAACAACAATCTCTCACATGAGTGAGAATATCCAAAAAAAAAACATGTATGCAAATACGTTACTCAGTCTTTAAGAGACAATATAGAATAGGGATAGGTAGCTTGTGGCCTTGAACCCTCCTTAGTTAATACTACCGAGCATACCGGCGGATTAGTAAACATAATTCTTGAACTATTCCCCTATGTGTATATTAGACAATAGTACCAACCCACTAAGGTCTCAAAATTCTTCCATTCTCACGTTTATGTCTGTTTCTGGCCATGGACAACTTCTTTGGATTCATAAGAAATCAGTAGAAGCGGCCCTCACTTCTCGCTTAAATAGGTGATTCTTAAACGAGTATTCTGTCATACTCAAGTCAAAGACCTGCACAAGAATCATTAAAAATCAGAGATTTATCCTCACCACGTGACAGATTAAAATTCTACTTTTGTCATTAGGGAATAGGATCATAGAGTTTTACTTACCCAAACTTTTATAGTTTAATTTTCCCATTGAACCAAGTTTGTGGGATCTCCACTCATCATGGTTGGGTTTCCACTACAATCATCTTTAAGATGTGGATTTCACTCACATTCCTTCTAACAACTTATACATCTGATCTCGAGCTATGTTTTTAGTGAACGGTCCGCTAGATTATCTATCGACTTTACGTAGTCAACTGTGATAACCCCACTCGATATCAAATGTCTTACGGTGTTATACCTCCGACAAATATGTCGAGACTTACCGTTATACAAACCACCTTTTGACCTTCCAATAGCAGCTTGATTATCGCAGTGAAGCATTACTGGCAGCACGGGTTTCTCCCAACATGGAATATCTTCTAGAAAGTTACGAAACCATTCAGCTTCTTCACCTGCTTTGTCCAAAGCGATAAATTCAGATTCCATGGTGGATCGGGCTATACATGTTTGTTTAGTGGATTTCCAAGAAACACCTCTTCCCCCTATTACAAACATATACCCACTTGTCGACAACGAGTACTTTGAGTCGGATATCCAGTCTGCATCACAGTAAACTTCTAGTACCCTGGGGTATCTACCATAATGTAGCCCAAAGTTCATAGTATACTTTAAGTATCTCAAAACTCTCACAAGCGCTTTTCAGTGTTCTCCACTTGGATTGCTTTATATCGACTCAGTTTGTTTATCGAGCAAGTTAGATCAGATCTTATACAGTTAGAGATGTACATCAGACATCCAATGATTCTAGCATAGTCTTCTTGAGCAACGGGGTCACCTCTGGTCTTACTTAAGTGAACATTGAGTTTCAACGGTGTCTTTGCTGGAAGACTATCGTAAGCATTGAATTTCTTGATTACCTTCTCATTGTAATGAGATTGTGACAAGACAATTCCATCTGGAGTTCTTATAATTCTTATACCAAGAATTGTTAGCAACTCCCAGATCCTTCATGTCAAAAATCCTTTTTAACTTGACTTTCGTCTCATTAATCACTTGTAGATTGCTACCCATGATTAACATATCATCTACATAAAGACAAACTATAAAAAATCCGTCATTGGTTTTCTTAATGTAGACACACTTGTTGCACTCATTTATCTTGAAGCCATTTGACATCATCACTTCATCAAATTTCAAGTGCCATTGTAAAGGTGCTTGTTTCAAGCCATATAAAGACTTAACCTGTTTGCACACCTTTCTTTCTTATCCAGGTTTTACAAAACCCTCAGGTTGTTCTATATAGATTTCCTCTTCTAAATCGCCATTTAGAAAAGCTTTTTTTACATCCATTTGGTGAATCTCAATATTGTGCAAAGCAGCAATCGCTAGAAGCACCCGGACAGAGGTAATTCTCGTCACAGGAGAGTATGTATCAAAGAAATCATATCCCTCCTTCTGGAGAAATCCTTTCACAACCAGACGAGCTTTATAATTATCGATTGATCCATCAGCTCTGAACTTTCATTTCAGAACCCATTTACTCCCTAAAGATTTACAACCTTCTGGTAAATCAGTCAGAATCCACGTATGGTTCTGCATGATTGAATCAATCTCGCTCTGAATAGCTTCCTTCCAAAATGAATTATCGGTCCGGGAAAAAGCTTCTTTTAATGAATTTGGTTCTTCATCCAAGAGGAAAACCACATATTCGGCACCGAAATCCTTCACAAATTTAGCTCGAGTGCTCCGTCTAGGAGTTAGAGTTTCAAGTTCTAAACCAGGTCGTCTACGAGACTTAGGTTCAACCCCCACAAGTTCATGACTTGTAGTTCCTTCAGCATTACCAGTGTTTGAACTGGAAGCAGCTTTATCCTTACAATGATAAATATCTTCAAAAAAATATCACATTCCTTGACTCAATGGTAGTTCTGACATTCATGTACGGAACATCTGGCCTATGAGTTATAAATCGATAGTCGCTACTATTTAGTGCATAAAAAAATAAAAACACAATCAATCGTTTTGGGTCCGATTGTCACCTGCTTCGGTAGAGGCACTTCTACCTTCGCTAAACACCCCCACACTTTGAGGTATTTATAAGAAGGTTTCCTTCCTTTCCATAACTCATAGGGAGTTTCGTCCCTACCTTTAAGGGGAGTTTTATTGAGGATATAGTTAGCCATTAAAACAGCTTCCCCCCACATGTTTTGAGGTAACCCGAACTAATCAACAACGCATTCATCATCTCTTTCAAAGTACGATTCTTGCGTTCGGCAACGCTGTTCGATTGAGGTGCATACGGAGCTGTAGTTTGATGAGTTATGCCACTTTTGTTGCACAACTCCTCAAACGGAGCTACGTATTCCCCTCCTCTATCACTTCGAATAGATTTAATTTTGCAGTTAAGTTGATTTTCGCCTTCACTTTTGAAGTTCTTAAAAGCTTCAATAACCTCATCTTTACCTCTCAAAAGGTAAAGGTAACAATACATTGTGCAATCGTCAATAAAAGTAATGAAATACTTTTTGCCACCTATGGTTTGCACAAATTTCAAATCACATACATATGTGTGAATTAATTCTAGAGGTGTCGTGCTCCTTTCTACCGATTTAAACGGTAACTTTGTCATTTTTGCTTCTACACAAATTTCACACTTACTTTTATCAACAAATTCATTTACTTTAAGCAAATTGAGATTTGACAATCGTTTTATTGCATTTAGATTAACGTGGCCTAATCTACAATGCCATAAATTGGAGCACTCAMTCAAGTAAGAGGAATCAGAAGTAATTTTATTAATGACAGGTTTTGGGCGTATAGCCATTAGACTGAGTTTGAACAGTCCAACTGTAAGGTAACCCTTATCCAGAGGTGTTCCAAACTTAGACAATACAAACTTATTAGCCTCAAATACAAGTTTAAAACCACGTCTAACTAGAATTGAATCAGAGACTAAATTCTACGTTTTTTGTATGTTGTGAAGCACGGACAGCCCACCCTTATATAGGGGTTTCCACCAGAAGGGTATAATGACGTCCATAAAAGCAGTATTATGGCGTTCAAACGGCAGCATAGAGACGATCAAAGGTTGTAACGTCCATGCATTAAGACGCATGACGTTTCTTACCTTTTTCGTTCGTATGAAATGTCCTGAACGGTCAGGAGTTCATTTACGTACGTTTGAAACGTATGCAGTTCAAAAAGATAACCTGGGTTGAACCAGGACACCCATACGGACCACCCCAATCGGCCCAATTGCCCAAGGACCAAGGTCCGAGCTCGACTACGCTCGGCTTCGCCGAAGGCGGACGGGCGAACCCAAGTTCGAGGGCCCGCGTGATTGCTCACAAAGTCCACAATACCCGCTGACCAACTTGATGTACACTCATAAAATGTAATCATTTTTAAACTCCCTTCCACATTGATTATCATTCAATGTGGGATAAACAAAATATAAACAAAAACAACCATTCAACTTTGAAGTACTATTTCTCACTCAAAATTAATTGAATTTAAGAAATTCAAAAGGCTATGATTAACGACAGGAAACATAAATCGAGCCTAAAATATTCGTTAAGATGAATTTTCGCTGCACCATTAAATGGATTAAATCCAATTTAACAACAACTATCGAATATGAGTGCATGTCCCGGGTCAGAGTTACGTGATTAGTTGAATAGTGAAATTTGTGAAAAAATTTATCGTAAACAATTGCATTTTCAGACAATAAATGAAAAACTCCAATGGAACGAAAGTGAAATGAGATGAGTTTTGTTCAGGGAGTTGGTGAAAGTGATTGAAGGGTCTGATGTAATATTGGAAGTTCTTGATGCTCGAGATCCCGCTATGTGACATGGAAAAAATAGTGGTAAAGTCGGGCCCCGAGAAGCATCTTGTTTTGCTCTTCGATAAAATTGATATGCTTGTTACATCTTACATGAACTCATAAATTTTTTACTATTATTAGTTCCAAGACTTCCAACATTTTACTAGGTTTTTGTTGCTTGATCTAGCTCTCTATGTTTGATAGCTTGGAAATTTTATGTTATTCATACCCTTTTAGATTTGGACACAATCTGTATTAATTTGAGCGCGTATGTGATGTTAATGTATGATTAATAAACAATTAACTAATCGAATTAAATTAAGTTCATATAGAAAAAATCAATGACGAGTTGTAAAATTTTACTTTTTTAAGTTTTGGATTAAAGTATAGTTTGTTGAGTCTCAAGAGGGCATCATTTCATCCTACGATAAAATTACTGTTCATACACCTCAATTAGAAAGAAAATTTTAGAAGGGAAAGGAGAAAGTTGAGCATTAAATTACTGTTCATACACCTCAATTAGAAACTAATTTTTAATTACTCTCTTAATATTTAAAATACCCTCAACTAGTTTTTTGTGTTGTTCCAATAAACACACTTATTTTGTATTACATTTGATTTTTCTTGCTAATATGTATTGTTTAAGTAGGTACGAACATTTCATGCCACATATAATTTCGAGTCAATTTGATACATTATATTGTAGTAATAGGCACGAGTAGTGCAGCATATATTTTTCGTGTCAATATCATATTTCACATTGTTCTAATAAATATGATCATTTCGTATTTCATGTCACATTAATTTTTATATATAATATTTTATATTATTCTAATATGAACGTTTATTTCGCATTACATAAGGTTTCTTCCTATTTCGTGCCACACAATCTAATCATGCTATTTTAATATTTTTTTAAATATCATGCCATTATTGATTTTTTTTAATAGCATGTTTACTTGGTAAATCTTGAGTAGTAGATTTCTTTTTATCCTCCCAGCATTTTATTTTGGGAAAATTACTTTTATTCTCTAAGTTATAGTTATTTTTATAAGTTATCATATAATTATTTTTTAGAACAAATCACCATACGAATTAGACACAATTCGCAAGTAGCAATGGAATATTTGCTCCAACTCTAAAGGAGAAGAGAGAGGTCGATTCTCTCATCAGAGACACCATAGACAAAGTCCTCGTTCTCCGCTTTGGCCGCTCCAACGACGCCGTTTCCCTCCAGCTCGACGACATCGTATGCTCCCCCCCCTTTCTCAACTGTTTATTTCCTCATCCAATCGATTATTCAATTATTATTTTTTAGAGGAGATGATTCTGAATCGGCGATTGATTGTATCGGCAGCTGTACAAATCGGCCAGAGATGTTTCGAGATTCGCGACAGTGGCGTTGGCGGATGTCGATTCCGAGGAGATTCAAGTTTATGTCAAGTATTTTGACATCTCGTTTATCCTTCCACGGTTTTCTTCTTCAATGCTCATCACATGAAGATGGATTCAGGGTATTTTAATTCGTTCGAATTGTAATTTCGTTTGATTTCAATGGTTCAATAGCAGATTGAAGTTATTGGCCTGTGAAAGTTGTCGTTTTGATAGTATACGTATTTATTGTGTTTTGCCCTTTTGATTTATTTTAGCTTGTTCTGTATACTACTCACCTTATTTTGAAAATGATTTATGTGCAGTAAGTTGTACTATGCACCGATATAGTGTTTGGATTAATCATGCTTGTTTCTTTACCTCTATTGCAGAAGTGCAGATCACACTAAGTGGATTTGGTGCGTTTCAGAGTAAACAAGAC
>BMAC01000055.1:2451607-2492626 GCA_014905375.1 Phtheirospermum japonicum | reverse complement strand
TTTACTTTTACTCATTATCCAACTCAACTCCAGAAAGTGTCTCTAATCTATTTTAATGGCTTTTATCAGCTACATCATCATCATCGTGATTTCAAATGCTCAACTTTCTCCTTTCCCTTCTAATTTTTTCTTAGTAATTAATAAAAATAAAAAAGTAACAAAATAATCGTGTATATTAGAACAATACAAAAATTAGTTGAGGGTATTTTAAATATTAAGAGAGTAAGTAAAAACTATTAATTAATAAGAATAAAAAAGTGAGTGTGTGTATTTAATGAATGTGTTGCACTTGATAGAAACTTGTGTGTACTTAAGTTTTCCCAGCCCGCGAAAAAAAGGGCCAGGCCAGGCCCGCCCCGTTTTGGGGCAGCCCGCGACGGGCTGGCCCGTTTGACAATGCAACTAGGAATGGAAAACAAATATGCAGCAATAAAAGCTGAAATAAATTAATAAAATTCACGTCGCCTACAAAGCTCTTGCGCGCGTTTTATCCAGACGGAGTGGATCATGCTTTGCCAAAAAGACCAACGCAGTCTCATTGCCATCACTTATCAAACATGTTTCGTTTTTCTTTTTTCACATGAAACCCAATAACTTCTAAAATGCATTTTTCAACACTAAACAATTCTATAAATGACCTTAATTTTTTTTAAATTTCCACAAGCTATAACATGATTCGAACATAAATCACTTTTTTTAACTTGCCAGAGGAAAATCTTCAGAAGCTCTTGAAACGAGAGGCCATAAGAAATTGAGGTATCTTAGAATGCAAAATAACAGGAAAGTGAATTTATATCCAGATGATGCAGCATAACAAGTTGTGGGAAATAAAATTGTTTCTCATATGAAATTTATCTTACATAGGGACCACATAAATACGCGTACCTGAAATTCTTGTACTTGCTTTTGTTGCACAGCTTGCAATCGGCCAATTGTGCTCAGAAACTCGCCAACAGCTGATTCTATGCGCTCATTAAGTGCTTCTGCCACAGCCTTCTCCAAGAAAAATGCATCTAGAATTGTTTTGCTCTCGTTCTCACCTTCAAAATGTGATATTTTCTTAGTTTATGATCAATACTGTTTAGACCGGGGGAGATATAGAGCTTGAAGGCTCAGTGGTCACTGGTTCGACCTGTCTGGCTCCAATTGCATCTAGTTTCACATCATTACCGTGTAATAATTGCATTTTTTAACTCGTAATTGAAAACATAAATTCAACTATGTGCTTCAAAATCTCAGTTTCCAACAATTATGAATAGAAAACACAAATTAATGTAATATCGATAAGAAAGCAAAAAAGATTTGTGTACCCGTTTCGCTAATGATGCCGAATTTTTACACATTTCTCAGTAAGGATGGCTGTAGTGGAGGGTTTTTACATTGGATTCAAATAAACCCCAAAGGCTAGCTCTTAAGTTTTTATTTTTTAATCATTGACTTTGTAGGTTTAGTTTGCAACAATAAATATTGGGTTGGTCATAAAACCAACATTATAGTGGGGCCAACTACGCCACATCAATGCCGCATCAAAAGCAAAACCCCACTATTTCATCAAACCTCCATTCACAATCAATGAAAAAATGGGGTTCAGTTGGAAAATTTTGGGTTAGTAAGAACCAACCCAGTAAATAATGTTACTACTTAAAGTTACAATGGTAGATAAAATTTGAACTTGGCCTTTTTCGGTCCATCACAATTTTACACCCCACCATTGCAACCACCCTTACCAACCCAGTGTTTTGCTAAATATAAATGATTGAAAAAAAATTAATATAGATAGAAAATGAAAAATATAGATAATGATGTGTGAATTGGTAGGACCTTTCAAAACTAATTTTGGGGATTCATGAGGGGAGGTTTTTAGAAGTAGTGGCTTTTTTACTTTTGACGTGGCAATGATGTGGCACATTAAACCCCACAATAAAGTTGGATTTACAGGTTTATTGTTGCAAGCTAAGATGAACAACTAAACATGTTCAAACTAAAACACACAAATCAACAAACATGATCATACATCTGTTATTCTCCGGTGCTAAGTAAATTTTTTACATGGGAACTCGGTGTAACATCTTTGAATCCCACTTTACTGAATATTATTTTAACTCTAAGTTCAATTTATTCAATACTAGTTTGATGAGTTGCCTACCCCTGAAATCCCTTATTAAAAGGCATCTTCAGACTCAAAATCCCACTGTTTTGTTTTGTTTTTCTTTTTTCCATTTTATAATTTCTCAAGGTTTGGCATAAACACGTCTCAGCTAGACATTTCTACAAACATTTAACTGTCATCTTTCCTTGATGTTCTTCTATCTGGTATTCATTCACAAATAATACACCGGATTGGTCAATATGCACCCAAGCACATCGACAAGGGTTTGGTGAATAAATTATCTAAAATCTGAATTGCTTCATAAGAAATACTACACAAATTAGATTCAACTCTGCATCAAATGAAAAAACAGAGAGAGAGAGAGAGAGAGGGTTGTACCGGAATCACCAGCACAGTTGCACCTGAAACTGAGTCTGGGGAGGTTGTGTAAGCCGGAGGAGAAAAGGTCGAGGCACGTGAGTTCGCAGAGGAAGAACGAGTTGGGGCATGAAACTTTTTTATTAGGAAATAATTTTCAATTATGAATTGATTTCTATAATCAGTTTTGGGGTAAATTCCATGATATGACCTGATTTTAAGAGATTGTCAAATTAAGATCTAATTTTTAAATTTTACCGATCAAAAACTTTAATTTTTAAATTTATGTTTTTATGGGATAATTTTTATTTGATACATTTGTATACATGTATTTTTCTCCTTCCAGACGCCCACCCTGCCGAGTCACCCGACCGATGTCCGACCAACTAACATCTTCACCCCTCCATCAATACCTAGCACAAACTAAAGAGACGATAAATCATCATCGTTCGATTGGATAAACGGTGGAAGATGGGGAAGTTTTTTGAATCATCCGTTGTTTGTATCATGTATATAGATCTGAAGAGTCGTTTTATACTCTCAGAGCCATCGCATAATCCTCGCCTTTGCCTGAACCCAAATAGGATCCAGAATCAAGTCGTCATAACTGATTCTGACTAATAAATCGGGGACCGAATTTCCTCTCCTCCTTCGACTCATCGTCAGTGAAGCTTGGGAAAGCAGTAGCGTGGCGGCGTAAAGGGGCAGCGGAGACGGGGCGCTGACTCAAAGTCCCCGTCCTACAACCTTTACTCGGCGATGACTCATCAAAGAAGGGCGGAGGCTACAGAGATGGCTTTCAGGCCTTGACTTCGGGCTGTGAGTTTGGGAAAACGGTGGCAGTGAGTTTTGATTCGAGCCCTGATCCTCGGGTTCGCAGGTCATCTGGGCTGAGTAAACAACGACGGAGCAACGGTGATGCAGCGGTGGATTCGTGGTTCACCGATTCCGATGACGTTCGTTCCTTGGCCTGATTCGACGACATTAGTTTATGGGTTTTGGAGATTTGATGCCAGTTTGCGGCTGGGTTCCGAAATAATGGCTTGTGGAAGCAGAGTCGATGGCCAATCCTTGAGTCCCTGGTTGCGATATGCTCGAGATTGGGTTCCGGTGGCAATGACAACACAAGACGCATAAATGGGCGGCGGCGAGGGTTTTGTCGTAATGCGTCTCGCTGCTGAATTCCGATCGGTGGCTCTGGCGAAAACATCTGACAGTGACGGGTCATCGAGTGAGCGGACTGAGGCGATGACTCGTGGTTGTTGGTAAGTTCTGGTTGGGTTCAGATCACCGACCATCAATCAGACCGTATCTAGCTCGGGTTTTGGTTTGTGGCCACACACGGACCTTGGTTATTTTGGAGATGGAGGTGTCGTCGGGGAAGTGGTGGATGGAGGGCTGAGGGGTGAGATTGATAATCATGTTATTTTGGTGGGGTAGTTCTTGTTTGTGTTGCTCGTGGTGGTAGGGGTAGAAATCTATGCTTGATTCATGTTGTCGGGGGGATTGATAGGAATCTGTGAATTTTTTTAATTTTTTTTTAGTATAGAATTAGAATTGTCCAATATTGATGGGTAGTATGAGATTAATATGAAATTAATTTCTCAATATAATATATAATTTCTCGATGTAGTATGATTTATTTTGATGTAGTATAGATTATGATTATCCAAAATTGGTGAGTAGTATGAAATTAATTTCTCAATGTAGTATATAATTTCTTGATGTAGTATATAATTTCTTTTTTATGTAGTATAAAATTATGATTGTTCAGGATTGGTAAGTAGTATGAAATTAATTTCTCAATGTAATAAATGTAGTATATAATTTCTAAATCTAGTACATTTTTTTATGTAGTATAGAATTATAACTGTCCAAAATTGGTGGTTAGTATGGAATTAATACATAATAGTATGAATCTTGGATGGATTAAACTTGAAAGCAAAAAGAAAAGAAAATCTGAATTTATATTTTGAATTAAGTGGGAAGTTAGAGATTCAATTAACTATTTGAGAATAAATATTTTTACTAATATGAAAACATGGGTAGTATGGAATTCGACCATGGATAGTATAAACTTAATATGAATTTTATTTGAAAAAACTGGAAAAAAGAAAAGGAAAATTAAAAAATAAAACAAAATTGGTTAGTAAGGGTAAACTTATACAATTATGTATTAAGTTTGATTAAATGGGACATTGAATGAGTAAATAGGAAATTAATATTTTCAATAGATTGTTTAAGAAAGAATATTTTCCTTTTGGACTACATGGAAATTGTCCCAATTTTCATTATACTTCCCACTCGAATACTCCTATTAACCATATTCATGTAAAGAATGATTAGAATGCTGACTTGGCAACTTAACACACAAGTCTTAAGTACTAACTTAATTCATTTACTAGAGTTTAATCATTTTGACCAATTAGTCGTGTTCCATAAAATTGCCCGGTTGACTAATATTGTCATAATGAGTTAATTTGCACAATTTAATAATGGATGGAATTCATAGGTAAATTCTCAATATTTAAAAATACCCTTATCAATTAAATAAATAAAGTCTCACAGTGTTTATACCAGTTTTTACTGCATGTGCACATTCAGAATAAATCTTGATTGGTATTGGTATTTCAAATATATTTAGGGGGGTGTATTCATTTGAAACTTATAGAAGCATTTTAAGATTTGTTTCACTATAAAATTTGTATGGACTTTCTTTTATTTTTATTGATTTTATATATTTGTTGGGAGTTTATAAAAGTTTTGTGAAATCTCATGTTTAAAGATGGGATTTGGTAGTGGGGTTTGGTGTATATAATTAACTTAGAAGTCTAGGAAAGTCCAGTCAAATTACAAATTCAAACAGTATTTGACTTTTAAATACCTCATGACAATTTAAGATTTTAAAATATCTCAAATGAATACCTTGAGACTTTTATGGACATTTAATAATTCATTAGAAATCTTAATTAAATACCTCTAGACTTTTATAAGTTTTAAAATGTCTTAATTAAATACACCAGGATTTTAAAAATCTTAAAATGTCTTTAAAAGTCCTAAATGAATACACCCCCCTTAGTTTAACAATTATAGTTAGATCAATTTATAAGAATAAAATTAGAGATTGTCATTTATTCCTTATTTAAAAATAATTTAATAATAACTTAATTCATTTAAAAAAAAGATAGCTGCACAGTTCTCTACTCCAATCTATTTAAAACGACCATTTGGAGGTGACCCCGCAACTAAGACGGGTAAGAGTAGAAAGCCTTTTGCCAGAGCAGGAAAAGGCGGGATAGTGAAGGCGGATAAAAAACAGGATTGAATATATTTTTGGAGTTTGGTATATAAAAATTACCAATATGTTTATTATCAAATTTAGGATAATTGACTAATATCCTCCATAACTTTTTGTGAATATATTCATTTACGGAAGGAACAAATCTGTTATGAAGAACGGACATTAAGAAAAAATCTGTTGTAAATGAATGTATTTGCTCCATTAAAAAAAACATGAAAAATGACATCTTGTTTATAATTGAAAAGGTTGGAGAGTTTGTGTTGAGTTGCCACATCAGCATTTCTACTTTTCTTTACATAATCATGGTTAATACGGATTTTGGAGAGGTAAGTATAATAAAAATCTAAACTTTAAATTGGGAAAATTTGAAAATTGTAAAAGAAAAATCATAAGAAGAAGATATAAAAGAGAGACCAAGGAGACAGTAGAAATTAGGGTTCTCTTATTCATCAAAAACTCCCTTTGTATATATCAAATACATGTTTCCTTAATACATAAAGATAACAAATGTCTAAATTGTCCTTCATCAGTTACTTACTGAAGAAGGCACACTAATTGTGTTTTTCCTTCAACACTCCCCTTGTGCCAAGTCAAATGGTGAAATGGTGCTTTATTTTTGCCTCGTTAAAACCTTGCCAAGTAACAAAATTCAATGGGAAAAATAAAACTTGGTCTAAGGAAAAAGAGTACAACACACCTATGTTGAGACTCCTCCTAAAGTGTACACCTCTCTCCGGTATGTACATCTATCATGAGAATTTTGAGAGTCTCCACTTCCTCAATTTACTTGATTCTTGAGAAAGTTCATAGTTGTTAGTTGTAGAAGAGTTGTGGTGATATTACTCGTATTAACACATTTTCTTCAGTGATAGAGTTCAAGCCACTATTATCAAATACATGAATGATCATAATATTTATCATTGATAATCACGAACTACTACATGTATGATAATGATCTCTATACATGGATCGAATGAGTAACCAACATCAACGATACTATTTGGTGTTTCACAGTAGGAAGTAAACTCAACATTTTCTATAGGGGTTACAAGTCCATCTGCAGTCCCAATTATATTTATGAATGGGAAAAATAAATTCGCGTCAATAATTTCTTTAAGGTATCAAAGTACGTTTTGATTCCATTCCAGTGACATTGCACTTTCTTGAGTTAAATCAAGATAAAAATTTTAAGAAATTAATATTTGGTCAAGTGTATTAGTAATGGTATAATAATGTGCGTATTGTACGTAGGTGGAGAATTTCAGTTCCCACCAGTTCTTCGTCATTCCATTGACGAAATTGATATTTCCTCATATCTTCACTTGACCAATCATAGGAGTGCTAACATATTGCACTTATCCATATTTAATTGCCTGGTCATCTTTTGGATATAAGCAAACTGTAGAATTTAGTATTCTACAAACTCGGTTTTAGTTTAAAGCATTAACATGACCAAGTTTTCCCATGATGCATTATCTCAAATTAAGATTTCAAATAACTAGCGATATCTCTTATTTCATTAAGAGTGTATATTATGTTCCTTTTATCGACATATACAATGATAATCGCAAATTTGAAACTTATTTTATTTATAAATACACAAGGGCATATATTATTTTTTCCCAATCACGTAGTCACTTAGACGATTATACCACATCCATCTGGATTGTTTCAATCCATAAAGTGAGTGTTTTAATTTAATTGCAAATGCACTCCGTGGCTTAGAGTCACTTGTCTTGGCAATGAAAGGCCAGCAAGCACTTTCGTATATATCTCTAGATCACGATCCCCATGGATATATAATGTAACCACAAGTATAAGCTGCATTCTCAGTTCTTTGGAATTATAACATCTATTATGAGAGAGTACATATCCCCATAGTCAATTACAGGGCGTTTGGAGAAACTTTGTGCTTCAAGTATAGATTTGCATCTCATTGCTTTATTTTTCTCATTTCGCTTCCTGACAAAACTTTATTTATGTCCTACAGGCTTTACACTTGGTGAGGTTAGCACTACCAAACCAAATACTTGCCTTGTTATCAGTGGATTTAGTTCTACCTGAATTGATTCTTTACATTTAGGTCAATTTGCTCTATACTGATATTTCAATAGAGTGTGGTTCGATACTATTGTGCTCTATGATTCCTTGAGCAACAATGTATATATCATCAATGTGTGTAGAAGATCTTTCCATCAACTCATATAAACTCATATTGTACATTGAGATTTTTTTATTCTCTGAAATCATATTAAATTTCGGAGCGTCCTCCAGTAATGATTCATGGACATAAGTATAATCAGAGATAATCTCATGAGAGTCATTATATTCATTGATGGTCAATTAAAGTTGTGTCATACATGCCCTCTTATTCCTTGGGCGAGTATTGATCGAACCAAGTGGCCTCCCCCTGTTCCTTTTGGGAGTCACGACCTCGACCACACCTCCACTAAGTATGATTGCAATGTCTTAATTTGCGATATTGTGCCCTTTATGAGGACTTTTAACCTTACAGACACATTTGCAGCTTGCATATATATGATCTCGTCACTTTAGAAATTTGGTCTTCTATACTTTGAAGATCAATTGTTCACTTCACTTTTCTTTCATGTTACATTGTGAAATGCGGGGATCATAATGAGACATAGTATGAAACTATTCTTGTCGTTCCATTAGAAAATACCTTTTCTTATCTCCCCCTAACGACGGGAAGACTGTCTCATTATAGTGATAAATTCGCTAATTTAGCGATAAAGAGATCGTCTGTCAAAGGTTTTAAATATCAGGTGATTGTTAGAGATTCATATCCAACATAAATACTTAATCATCTTTAGAAATCCATATGAATGCACTGTGGGTGCGCAATAGGCACATATACTGCTTAATCAAATATGCGTAGATATGAATTATCAGACTTATATCCAGTTAACAACTGATACACAAAATACTTGGTTAGCAGGGGTTCATAAGCGAATAAGTAAAAGTTGCGTGCAATATTGCACAACCCTGTGCAGAGACAAATATATGAGTGCACATGAATATTGTCTTAGTCGCCATCTATATTCTTTTCAACGGTGTCTTCTTTGAAACCTTATTGTATATGCACATTAGGGTACAAGATGCATTACATCGATCTTGATTAAAATGCAATAGACATCAAATACTTTTGATGTAAACTCTCTAGCATTATGAGTTTGGGTACTCTATAAGGGTGGTGAGTCCTCAATCATACTAAATGTGCTAGAAATTTTGCAAATGCAACATTTTTATGAACAATACGTGCCGAAGCATCGACCAAAACTATACAATACTTGAATGATCCGCATTTTGAATGGTTGCGTCCACATGTATCAACAATTATCAATTATAAGAATGAAATATTATACTTTGTATATTTATCAAATGCAGGTTTCAATTATACAATTTTTCTAATGAACAAGTTTTGAAATAATGAGTTATGTATCTTTGAGATATGAATGTATGTAGTGCTCCTAGTACTTTAGAATGCAATAACTGTAATTGAACAACATTAGTTCGATACTATACTTTGCATCAAAATTCTATCTCATTTTGTGTTTCACTCAAGATGAAAGATGTCCATATTAATTTCTTATAATATGTACCACCATATCACTATGACCAAAGAATCCATGTCAGTCATGTCAAACTTGAATGAACCATTGTCCAAAAGTTATTTTTTGGTTATAACTTATGATTCAATAATCAAGAAGTAGTAAAGTAAAATTACTAGATTGACTCTAAAACGTACTTTCTTCCACATAAATTAAAAGTATAGTTCCATTTTCATAATGTACTTCTTAATGATAATCATCAACATGAATATCATCAAACATAATAAGGTTCGTTCGCTCTTGGTCCATAATGAGCTTTTATGACTTTAATCAATGTGCCACCGGGCCTCAAGACTTTGTCACATATAAATACCAATTAAGTGAATAATTGTCTATTTCTCGACAAATTCTCACATTCATTCAGAGATGAATGAAATACTTTTCATTATAATATTTTACATTATTTACTAGATATGTTACATTATATCTAATAATTTCCTCATGAACCTTGTATGTGAATGTGCGGTAGATAAACTCAAGTACATTCAATGCTTTAGAATGAAATACAAAATTTACCAATAAGACAAAAATAATTAAATCAGGCCACATCACATAAATTTAACTCAAAATAAATTTTAAAACCAAATACAATAGTCCAATGTGCACAGATTGATTATACTTTCATCAATCAAAATAGAGGATATCTATTGACTAAGAAAGGTTATCGGGGGAACCTCCATAACTTCTACCATGACCAATAAATATCACGAACTCTTACATATCTTACCTTTGGTTCATTCTTCCTATATAAGTAGGGATCAACATGTCTCTTCCCCTTTACATTGAGATTATTTTCACTATTCAAATCGATCATGGTTAGCCTCAAGAAATTTCTTTATCCAGAGGTCTAACATTGGTATTATGGATAATAATGTCACGTCTCTTAACGACTCACTATCATAGTTAATATTATACAAGTGCATCGGTATGTTTGCTCAAGTAGAAAAAAAATAGAGTGAGATTGTATCTCTCAATTATTATTGTCATTTAAATTGACTTTCTTTTTCACATACGGTAAGACATGTTTTTAGTTGCAACATATCAAAGTCATTGACCCTTTTTAGCAAGCAAACCAATTTCTTTTCACTAAATTCTTAGGCTTGGAAGTAGTGTTTCATAAAATTCTCAAAATATTCATTTAGAGTACATCCAGAATTTATTGAGATTTTGAAACTACATATACTTCCAATATAAGATTTGAGGTCAATATGAATTCTCAAGTTCATAAGAGAATTGACTTTGACTAAGTTTGACGATTCTTTGTCAATTAGGGGTTGATGGATGATATTATTGTGGAATTGTAGTTATTCTAGTTTCCACATCAAATGAATAATGATATTACTCAATTTCTTATGAGTATATTAAATTATATTTAGATTGAGTTAGTTTAATCAATTTTCTTAGATAATGAATTTGAAGTATGTCATAATCTTTCTTTGATATCATGTGCATATACTTTATCACAACACTTATTTACACAATTCTTTATCTTTCATGAACTTTCATTATCACGAAGATATTCAAATATACAATCAATGATACATACATTGAAAGTAGCTTATAAAATCAACTTGGAGAGAATCACCAACATACATGAATCTATAAATTCATCGAAATTCATGATCAACATACATACATGAAATCTATCAATTCATCGAAACTCATGATTAACTAAACATATTGGCAAAATCATGATCAATCTCTCATCTAATCATGTAAATAACTTTATTTACAATTTATTAGAAATTATCTAAAAGCATAAGTAATAATATATTATGTACTCTATGAATATCATTAAAGTATTGCAAAATTTCATGTTTGTCAATATTGCACATAACATCACATGCATATAATCATAGGTAACATATATACATATACATGCACAATAATACATATTATGCCATATATACATATTGAAAAATATTTATTAGTTTCATTTAATAAATAATAGGGTAATTCGAGTTAATTTGGAGGAAAGTCATGATTCTTTCCTAATTTTATTTTTTAATAGGTGTGTCCGCTTTCTGATGACATAAACCTTCAAAGCCGATCTCCACCGTTCAGATTTAACCAATATTTCTTGTGAATATCATATCCAAAATCTAGCTTCATCCAATGGTTAGATTGTGCTCAATTGAATTTGAAAAAGAAACTGGACAGACAGTTTCGGGAAACAGGATCAGCTCATTTCGAAATTCATTATCAAAACAGGATCAGCTCTGTTCAAAATTCATTATCAAATTCTTCGGACCTCATATTCGAATCTCCACCGTTCAAATTGGACATGTATATGTTTGGAATAATATATCCAGACTTTGCCTTGATCCAACGGTTCTATTGTGCGCAATCGTATTTTGAAAAACGCTGCACAGAAATCTCCGAAAATAAAATCTGCTCTATTCGAAATTTTATATATATTTCCTCGTATATTCGAATCCAATCTCCACCATTCAAAATATAATCCAAAATTTATTTAAGTTTCTGTAAAAATTTGAACACGATCCAACGGTTTAAATATAAAAAGACAATTTTTCAAACTTACAGCACAGTTAGATTTTCGACGTACGAAAATTGTATAATTGTTACTTTGGTTATGGAGGCTCATTCTCGATTACTCTCAATAGGTTAGAGTTTCGTGCTGATAACGTGTAAAAGAAAAATTATAAGGAAAAAATATAAAAGAGAGACGAAGGAGACGGTAGAAATTAGGGTTCTCTAAGACTCTCTTTATATAGAATATCAAATACATGTTTTCTTAATACATAAAGATAACAGATACTTAAATTTTCCTTTATTAGTTACTTATTGAGCTTTTGATCGAGAAAGTTTAAATATCAAACCTTAATTTAACACAATCTCGTAAAATTATTTCCTCACATCAATTTTGGACCTGCTACCTGCACAAGCCCAAACCAAAATTTAGCTTGGACTTTTACTAGTTATTGGCCTTACCCGCATTATTGTCACACGAGAAACCGTTATTGGGCTTCTAACTTTTTTAATGGATCTAAATTTGGGAGATGAAAATGAGAATTTCACAAATATATGAAGTTGATATCCGTTATTTATTATTTGCATATTCATTATCAAAATCTATATCTATCTATGAGAAGTTTGGAAAGAGAAAAGGTCGGAGAAAAGAAAATTCACATAAAATTAAATTTTTAAGAAATAATTAATCATGATTTAATTTTTGTTTTTAATTAAAAAATCATGTACAATTTTTTTTCTAACTATATAGATTTTTTTAACATAATTAGGATTGATGCCCTACTTATTTTTTTTTAATTTTGTTTAAATCTTTTCTCAACAAAAAATTATTGAGGTAAATTTATAATATTATAATATCTAATTAAGATTTTTTAATTGCTTTATTATTATTATTTTATAATTTGATATTTCTTTAATTAACGCATTACTTAATTTTTATTTTCTAAAATTTTAATACAATGTTTTTATTTGTTTAATTAATTTTTCCTTCGAATCTTTTTAATTTGTTCAATTACTTTAAACAATTATACCAAAATTTATATTTTGATAAGTTATAAAGTCAAATTATGATTTTCTTACATTAATTTATGAAATATTTTTGAGATTTGTAATGTGTTTTTTAAGGTCACTTAATATTTTTATTTATTCAATTAACTTTTTCTTCAATATTTTTATTTAAGGACACTTAATATTTTATTTATTCAATTAAATTTTTCTTCAAATATTTTTTTATATTTAATTAATTATATTTTTATTATATAATCGCTTTTAACAATCTTGCCAAATTTTATATTTTGATAGTTATAGAGCCAAAATACGGTTTTCTCACATTAATTTGTGAATTTTTTTTGAAGATTTATAATGTTTTTTTAGGGTCACTTAATAATTTTTTGATCTTCATCATGTTCGATGAACTTATTAAAAAATATGACAGTTTTACTAATATTATATTTTTAAAACGAGAAAATATTTCAACTTCTCAAAATTATTTTTGTTAATTTTTTATTTACTCGATTTTGAGATCTTTGTTTTTCTTTTTGAGTGGATAAAATACACTACTTTATGATTTGACGTGTATTGTAATTGCAATAATTATACCGCTTATATCAATAATTATACTAATTATTTTTATTTATAACCACATATTTATGAAATTTATTATACATGAATTTGCTTACTTTCATTAAATCAAGTATCTACGTTACAATGAAGCAATAAAATATTTATTTTAATTAATTTTCTTTTTTGTGTGGATTATAATTAGTTTGAGATCCACGTCCATACACAAGACCAAACAGTAAATAGGTAGGTGTTAGTACTAAACAATATTTCTTATTAATTTTTAAAACTTTTATTCAATCATTTTAAATGGTATTTTATATTCGATGATAATCAACAAAAAGTAAAAATAGATAGTGTTCACATCACACTTAAATCAGTTTTGGACCTCAGATAGAAAGAAGCTTCTACAAGCCCAAACCAATATTGAGCTTAGACTTTTACTAGTTATTTATTATATGCATATTCATTACTTGTTTCATACTGTTATCTAAATGAGCCGAGACATTCCTGGCCGCTTGGTCAAAGCTCGTCTCGATTTTAAAACGAGTCGAGTTTAACCTCATTTTTATTTGTTGAATAGCTCGAGAGACGCCTCGAACCAATATAAGAAAATATATTTTTTTATTAATTAAAAAAGAATCTCATACTCGACCTTGAATTCGAACTCGACTACGAGTTCAAAATTAAGCTCGCAAGTCAAATTCGAACTCGATATTAGTAACCAAACTCGAGTTCAAGTTTTTTGGGTGTTTTTTTTTTTTTTTTCTCGTATTGATCGAGTACAAGTCGAGCCCTTATATACAATTTTTAATTTCGAGCCCAATTAAACCCAAGCTCGACCCCCCTAGTTTCATATAAAGAGTTGTTTGTTAGTAGTAACAAGTTAACAACACTACCCTTCTAACCTCTCAACTAAATTAGTAGCTTTCAAATAAAGCGTGCAACAAAAGGCAAATGGATAGTTAGCAGTATATTTCAGGTTGCCTAAATCTAACTGTCCAAGCTCACCTTATAATATGGTAGGACTGGGTCCCCTTTCTAACCTCTCATCTGGTTTATGATGATAGTTCAACAAATTGTCCATCAGTCAAGTTAATAAAAAAAGAAAAAAAATACACCATAAAGCCAGTTACAAATTAAACCAAGCTTGACTTTCATTTCAAATTTCATGTTCAAATTCGTTTTTACTAAACTAGATTTATATGTGATTAGAAGTTTCCACCGCATCATCCATTGTATTCAAATTTGACCTTTTTTTTAAATGTTGGTAATTAACTCATTTAATTTTAATAATCTTCTATTACAACTCAGTATAAAACGGGAAAACTAATAAACAGTTCTTGCAATTGAACAAAAATACTAAATAATATTAACAGAAAAACAAGGCAAGGCTCCTCTTTTTACAAGAAAAATACACCCCTATAATATTGACGGAACTAGCGTATTGCCCCTAAAATATAATGATTTGCGTTTTTTAACCTATAGCACAACAGACCTCAAAATTTCGACGAATTGGGACTTTGCGAGAACAGAACATGTATTTTATGCGCAAAGCTTTTGAGTTCAAGAAAATTGATTAGTCACGTATATGTGCTTCGTACATGTGACAAAGATATTCAATTCCTTTAGGAATGTAATATGTTACTACTTGATATGTAAAGACTTTTATGCTTTTCAAGATTTATTTTACATATATATAACTTATGGGAACTTTTACAGTACATTCAATGTATGATACCTCCATTTTTATTGACCAATAAAATTGTTTAAAAAAATCATAATTTATTAATATGGGTGAAATATCAAACTATGATTGGATCACCATACATGGGTATGGTATTGTGAATGTACTGTAGTCTTTTCCGTAACTTTAGTTGAGAGGTTATACGATGTTTGATAAGTATTAGATTAGTAAGTTTTTTATTCTTTTGGATTATTATCTTGTGTAGATATTATTTTGACTTTCTTGTCAAGTTTATTAGATAGTAATTATTTAGTAAAAATGTATACTTATCTTATTTGGTAGTTATTTTATATATTATAAAAACTAATTTAATACCTGTGTATTATACGGTATTATCAAAAGAAAGTATAAATTATAGAGTTTTAAATCTAAATACAAAATCGTATCTTGTACATGTCTAATTATTATTAAATAAATTTATATTTTAATATTTAAATTAAATTCATTAATAATCTCATTTACATACTTAGAAAATTTTAAAAGATGTCACATTATTAACCCGTGTCTAATCTCTATTAATTAGTTATTATTAAATAGTTTTATATTTTAATATTAGATTACATTTGTCAATATTATTAGTTAAATACTTAGAAAGGTTCAAAAGATATCATACTCTCAACCCGTGTCGCGTTGTATTGGTGTGTCTAGTCAATATTTATTTATTTATTTATTATTATTATATCATTTTATATATTTATGTTTAGATTATATTCATTACTAATATTTAGATTATTACAAATAACTCGTCATTGACCTATATAGAACATTTTGAATTCCAAAAATAAATTAACTTCTATTATAACTATTTAATATTTTCATAATTAAATGATTTTTATAATTAAAATTATTTCATGTGCAGTTTGTCTTTTAATTAAGATAACTAATTTAAATTTTTACTATTTATTTATGACTTATTTATATTTTTACAGTAGGAGAATAAGGAAAATATTGAGGTAAGTAAAATATAATAAAATAAATATATTAAATTAGGTAAAATATAGTAAAAGAAAATGATAGTTTAGGCAATATATAATACGAGAAAATATTAAATTAAGTAGATGTTAGGCTCGAATGACACATAAGCAACTAAAGCAACATAAATTCTTATTTTTCAAACAAAGTATACGAAGCAGACACATAGGTTATGAGAATTTTGGATTGATATATACTAGTTTTAGTTTAATACCCGTGTATTACGCGGGATTTATAAAAAATTTAATATTAAAAATATTTATGAAAATTACAAAGTTTTAAATTTAAATAAAAAAATTGAAAGGATGTGTTCTCAACCCGTGCCCTGTTCAATTTATTATTTATTATAATTATTAATTAATATTATATTTAATGTGTAGATTAAATTCGTTAATAATTATATTTACATACTTCCCAAGTTATACAAGTATACTATTGTGCGTATCTAAGTTTGAAACGATACAAGTTGGACTGGTGGGTAACGTGTAAAATCAAGGCGAAATCAAATGTTGAGTTTATCGAACCTCTACCAGAGCAATCATTTCAAGAGAAAGTTGTAGATACACGCAATCCAATTCAACTAGACGATGTCGATTTCAAGTTGCACAGACCCAATGATAATGACGTGGATGATCTTGGTGACGAGACAAATGATGATGCAGAAGAAGAGTTACTCACCGATCAAGATACAAACGAAGACACTGACGAATATGAGTTTGGTGATAACTTTAATAGTGAAAGTGTCGTTTCATATAATTAGTTTGGTTGAAATATATGTAAACTATTCATATTGTAAAACACTCTTTCTTGTTTAACTAGTTTATGTTATGTTTGGATTTATTAAAATGGTGGATATATAATATATACTGGTATTTTGTAAAATGCTCGTATTATCTGATAATTTTATAAGAGGCCGAGAGGTCGTGGATCCAGTAGCCTAGGTCGATCGGATATGGGGTCGGCTAATTGTTTGGCTAATTACGATGACGATTACATAGGCATTGGTACTGATCATTCAGCGCCGACAGCGGATACCAACACACCGACACCGTCCGATACGGGTACATCACGACGGCAGTTGGTCCCACCACGGAGGGGAGTTTTTGTTTCTATCGCCGAGAAGAAGTAAGTAAATTAATAATTTTAAAATTTTAATTATTGTTATTATTAAATTATATTTGTAACCACAAACACAGTTAAAGGCTACATAGCAGAGAGGTCAAACTGACAAATATACTTTGGGAGATTATGGAGAAGGAGCTCAATCCCGCCGGGTGGTGCTATAAGGCAGTCCGTAAGGAGACTCGTCGATTTTGATGGGACATATTTCAGGTAATTATTATTTTATATCCAGATTTATTAATCTTTACTTTAGCTTGAGAATCATGTATAAATTGAATTTTAATTATTGTTTTATTTTGTAGGATATTTGTTATTGGGACACGAACGAGTATACTGTAAAGTTGATACATGAAGCATTTAAAGTAACGATGGAGGACAAGTATGGGAAGCATATGAACGAATATAAGCAACATTATAATTCTCATGGTGGTCAGCTACCGACATGCGTTACCGATCTGGAGGTAAATGATTATGTTATATGATTTCTTATTAAATTAGAATTTTTTATTTATTACAGATAATTTATATCATCTTATATATCATGCATTTCAATTAGGGCTTGGAAGGTTGAGTGAGATAAGCCCGAGAACAAGAAGAAATTTGAGCAGTGCAGCCGGAACAGGAGGAGCGAGCCTGCTGGTTCGGGTATTGGAATGTCGAAGCATAGGGGGCTCTAGATCTGCGCTCGATTATGCTCTGGATATCTTAAGTAATTTCAAACTATATTATATTATTTATTATTTTTATTTTTAATGTTAATTATTTGAAAATCTTATTTGGATCCAGGAGCGGGAGATGGGTGCGCCAGCCAATACGTACCAGGTTTTTGTACGTATGTACAGGAAGGACAATGACACGTGAATGCGAGATCCAGTAATACTAATGTGAGTCTCTTTCTTATTTTTAACTTGTTCTTTAGTTTTTATGTAGAATTTACTTACGAGTTGTATTTCAAGAGGAGTACGAGCGATATCTAAAGGAGGTACGTGCGTCTTCCCAGGATTCGGATAGCGAGGTTGACCTGACCGGGTTTTTCTCGACGTCGTCGGGTCGAGTGAGGACCGATCTATGGCACCGACTCATTTGGGAAGGTGGTGGCTACTACGAAGGATTTTTTCGGAGGCAGCTATTCTTCCTCCTCCTCCAAGCATGATAGAACCTATGTAAGAGCTCGAGGAGCAACGAGAGGAGTTAGAGGCCACGAGACGAGCTCAGGAGGCGATGGAACAACGATATACCGAGTTTGAGCGACTACGTGAGCAGCACCACCAGCAGCAAGAGGTATTTCAGGTCCAGGTGAACGCCCAAATGGCCGAACTGTTAGCTCGTTTGCAGCAGTACCCCCCGCCCCAACCTCCCCGTCATAGGACAATTTTATATTTTTATAAACTTTATTACTAAAATTTTTGTCGAACAAATGTAATAATTGTAAATTTTCAAATATTTTTATAATAATTAATTTATTTATTTGTTTGTTCATTAATATATATTTTTAAAATTTTTGGAGTATTTTAATAAATAAAAAGGAATTAAAATTAATATTTAAATTTTATTTAAAAAAAAAAAACCAAGGGGAGTTTCCCTCGAAAAAATCGAGGGCGGGAATCCCTCATAAATTTTCTCATTTTTAAAAATATTATTTTTTAATATTTTTCAAAAAAATCGAGGGGATAGTAACCCTTGATTTTTTCGAGGGGCAAATATCCCTCAATTTTTCCGAGGGTATTTTTCCCTCGATCTTTTCGAGGGGTATCTGAGGGAAATTTCCCTCGATTTTTCCGAGTATTTACCAAAGAAAAGAACCTTCGATAATCCTAAGGATGACAATCCCGACCCGACCCGACCCGACCGGAGCCGAGTCGTTTGGGGTGGGGCGGGTTCGGGTATAGTCTCCGCCTAGCCGTATATTTTTTATTTCTAAATATATCTTGTATATGTTTTAAATATTTAATTTATATGAATTATTAAATTTTGTTACATTTAGTATTATTTTTAATTAATTTTTATCTTATATTTATTTTTTATAATAATATATGTGTTATTTTATATTAAATTAATTTTAAATTTAATAAAAATAATAATAAATAAATACAACGGGCTGACACGCCCCGCCCCGTGACCCGTGACAGGACGACCCATCCCGACCCGTAGAGTGGACGGGGAGGGTTCGGGTCCTTTGGTACCCGGTCCATTGTCATGCCTAGGTAAACCCCTCGCAAACATTTACCGAGGGCAAAATTCCCTCGTAAATTGTTACCAAGGAGGTTTTTATCTGGTAAATTTTCTCTCGGTAATCAGTTTACTGAGGGATTTTAGCTTATTATCGAAGAATTTTTCCCTCAGTATTTCACTATTTTTTTGTTGTGTTTAGTTACATATTCTAATTATTGCAAATATATCATAATTTACCTATACAGTATATTTAAAATTTCAAAATAAATTATTTCAATTTTTATTATAAATACAGTTTATTTAATTATATTCATAATTTTTTTTGTAGTTAAAATTATTTCTTATGTAATTTGTCCTTTAATTAAAATAATTAATTTATATTTTAGTTCTACTAATTATATATGACTTACTTATATTTTTATTTAGGAGTATAAAAGAAAATTATTGAATTAGACAAAATATAATAAAAGAATACTATTAAGTTAGGCTAAATATAATAAAAAGAAAATATTATATTAGGCAGGATAATAATAGAAAAAATATTAAATTAGGTATATATTAGTCTCGGATAACACATAAGCAACCGAAATACTATAATTGTTTATTATCTAAAGGAAGCATACGAAGCAGACACAAAGACCAAAAAGATTTTGCATTAATATATATACTTGTTTAATACCCGTGTATTAAGCGTGACTATCAAAAGATAAATAAAAAATAAAAAATTATGTATTGTTGAATTTTAAATCTAAAATAATAAAATAAAATAATGTATTCTCAACCCGTGCCTTATGTCTATTCTATTTATTGATTATTATAAATAAATATTAAATAATTTTGTATTTGATGTTTAAGTTAAATTCATTAATAATCTTAGGTACATTCTTACACAAATTCAAAAGACGTCAAATTCTAAACCCGTAACTAATATCTATTTTATTGATTATTATTATTAAATTACTTTATATATTAATGTTTATAATAATTTTTTTGATAATTATTAGTTACATATTTTGAGATATACTCTCAACTCGTGTTGCATTGTACTTGTGTCAAATTAATGTTTATTAATTATTAGTATATAGTTTAATATTTTATGTTTAGATTGAATACATTACTAATATCTAGTCACATACTTAGATCATTGTAAATAACTCATATGTTACCTACATATAATATTTGAAACTCTAAAAATAAAATTATTTTAAATTCTATTATCAATAAAGTTTATTTCATATTTAGTTTGTATTTTAATTAAAATAACTAATTTATATCTTATCTACTAATTATATATGACTTATTTATATATGTATATTAGGAGATTCAAATGAAAGTATTGAATAAGGAAAAATGCAATAAAAGAAGATACAATAAAAAGAAAAGTATTAAATTTGTTAAATATTAGACTCGGATGACACACGAGCAAACGAAGCACCATAATTTTTTATTTGTCAAACGAAGTATACGAAACAAACACATAGGTTAGGAGAATTTTGCATTAATATTTAGGGTTGATGGGTTATATTAAGTTGTAATTATCCTTCTCCTAGCATAGGATTTCGTGTGTTGCAGGTCAATGATTATTATTAGTCTTAGATTTTATTTTATATTATTTTATTGTTAAAGTGATTTACTTGCAATATATTATATAAATATTTTTTCGTTCGTTTTTAACGATTATTGAATAAGTCATGATTGCTAACGTATGTAATCTCAAAAGAGTCTCTTTTACAAGTATGGATGTCTATATAATATGAGAACTTACTCTACAACTTGGTACACTTGAAACCCTGAAGAAAACGGAGGATACACAAAGAAAATATCATAGTTGAGAGTTGAGAGAGTTTTATTCTATCATCAATATGCCCAAACGAATATGTTGTAACAAAGAATATATATATATAATTTTCAATAATTGCACAATATTTTTTTTAACGGATTGAGGAGAGTTTTTTTTTTTTTTTAATTTCATTTATACGCCAATTTAATAATGATGATGATGATGATAATAATGATAATAATAATAATAATTGCACAATACTAAAATAATTCTGATATTTATCTAATTAATAATAATAATAACAACAATTTCACAATACTAAAATAATTCTTAGATATTCATCTAACAATTAATAAAGTGGTGAAACTTAGAAACAATAAATTAATACCTAACGAAATAATAGTGTAGTTTTCTAAAAAAAATAAAATGGGTTAAAATAAGAATAAAATCAAAAAGTTCCATGAGATTGTTTAAAACGCTTGTAATAATAACATATGAAATAAGTTCATACTTTTCAATACAACCAAACAAGGCTTATTTAAATACATAGAGTTTACAAGTCCTCTAAATAAGACATAAGTTAGCTTATTATATTTATCAAACATACACTTAGAAATATATAAATATAATAATGTAAACAACGTGTAGGATAAAAGTTCACAAAAGAAACTTTAAAAAAACTAATCGAAATTTATTGTTAATATAATTATAGTATTCGGTATGATTGCGTTTTTTTTTGTCATATGTTCATGTCTGACTTGTTGCTCAATATTTATGACTAAATATATAAAAAAAAACATAAAATTTATATTTAAATTGGAGTGGCCGCCTTTCACAACAACGATTTAAACCAATTTTCCTACATCTCCTATTTAGCCATTACGTATATATTCCTGTCTTAATTATCTAAACATTTCAGTAATTTATTTTTAAATGAGGTATGATATATATTTTATAAAGCTTAAAGACATAGAAGTTTGTAAGATTTTTATGGATAACTTTAATTGGCCAAGCATCCTCTTGAATAATGATATATTCAAATGAAGAAACATTCATGTGTGTGACCTTTTTACAATTTCAAGTCATTTTTACCTCTTTTCATTTTCTTTTCCAACAAGAGAGATTAAAATGATTATTCAAAGTCATCATGTTTATTTGACTATTGTCCCATGGATTGATATAGACCTGTTGAACCTTACAACAATTCCATAGTTCCACGGAACAAGAACCATAGTTGATTGATTTATTGATATTGAATTGGTCAGTAAGAAATTATACATTCGAGCGGGGTTGAATGAAAAGTATCTATTGAAACCAAGTATTTAGTAGTTTGAACAATAATGATTTAGCAATATTTGGATTCACATTGAGGTGTAGCTGGATATCTTATCGATTCCATTCTCGTTCAATTAGAATTTTATTTTTTTAAAACAAAATACAATGTTTTCCACTTTGTTTATTAGAAATAAACATTTCATAGAATATTATTAGTTTGTCTCATTATATCTGTTGCAATTGATCATCTCACAAAGATTTAAAAATAATAATTAAAATGATAATTATAAGTATTAAATGATCATAATATCTTTTTATTTTAAATACTTAAAAATGTGAAATAATAAAGATAAATGTAAAATTAGTAAAATAATATTTAATTCTTATTAAAAAAGTAAAAAATAACAATGATTTTTTCAAAAAAAATATAAACATAACATAAATAATTGAACATGAAAAATCTTAAATTGGTACAGGTATAACGGGACGAATAGTCATTATTCTGTATTTTTATATATCCCCAATGAAATTTTGTAGAATTTAATATTCAAAAAACTCTATGTATTCTTAATTTGAAATTTTGTAAACTCTTTAAAAATTAAGACCCTTAATGTGAAATTTAATAGATTCCATAAAAGTTCAGTTACCTCAAAACCTTATAGATTTTCATGGATTTCTTTTATGTATAGAATTCAAAAGAGTTCGATGGAATTTGAAGTGAAAAACATGAAGGAAGAGTTCTCTCACAAATCCAAGCATAATCCCTCACAGTTCTATTACTCTCATTGCAAATAATAATAATAATAATAATAATAATAATAATAATATATTTATAATAATAATAATATATATATTATTATTAATATAAATATTTGCTATTTGTTGCCTTGTTGGTAGATGTAACTTAGTGATAAATATTGTACTATTTTTGTTTGCTTTCATCAACATATAGTGGATTAGTCTATAACCAAATACGTCCATTTGTTGATTAATCACATATTGAATTTTAAATTAAATAATTCTTATATTTGTTAAATAGTCTAAAATTATGATATGAATATTTCATATTATCTTTACTATAATAAAATTACTAAAAATAAAAAAAAAATTAAATGATATATAATATAATTAGCCACCACAAGAAAATATTTTGTGGCGGGTTTGTTTTAACAAATTTGTTTTGGCAAAATGGTTTTTAATGTTCAAATTTCTTTTTATATGTTTCAAAATTTCTTATTTAATGTTCAAAAAAAAAATATGGTCATCATAAAAATTTTCTTAATATATGTTCAAATTTTTCTTACTTAATATCCAAAAATATTTCTGGTCACCGGAAAAAATTTCTTAATTTGTCCGAGTTTCTTATTTTATGTCGATAATTTCTTACTTAATGTCTAAAAATTTCCCATTCGATGACAAAAATTTATTTATACTTGATTACAAATATTTATTGTTTGATGCAAAAGTTGTTATGTAATTCTTACTTGTTAAACACAATTCTTTTGGGCAAAAAAAGAAAAAAAATCTTATTTAATAGTAGATTATTGTTATTTATTTTTTACTTAATACGTAATATATAATTTATTACTTAATAGTGAAATTTATAAATTTATGTTCGAAAGGTAAGAAAATTCTTACTTAATATCCGATAATTTCTGATTTTATATTTTTTTGGCCAAAAAGAAGGGGCAAAATAAATCTTTTTGAATAAGTCTTCCTACGGGTGGTCACCGGAAAAATCTCTGGCGGCAGACGGGTTGGATGGGTTGGTGGTGGTTATTGATATTACTATTACATTATTTATATTAATATTATTATTTTAATAGGTGAGAGAACCTTATAATTGTATATTTAGGTTTTGACTATTTAACATTTTGTATAATTATTTTAAGTATTTGACTAAAATATTTTTTTCTTATGGTAAACTCTGGCAATTGTTCCATAATATTATTTGTATATAATTATTTTATTATGCACGTGTGTACACTCAAATTATATGCATTACATTATTATGTTCTTTATTGGGAGAAAATGTATAAAATATTTGTATGAATATGATGAATTATGAGGAATTCAATCAACATATAATTCTATGCATTATATGGAATATGATTAATTCAGTGGAATTTTATTAAAATCCACAAATTTCATAAATTATGTGGATTATATGAAATATGATAAATTCATTGGAATTCTATTAAAATCCACAGGTTTCATAAATTATCAAGATATGTAAATTTTTTAGGGACAATTCTCGTTTATTCTAATAGAAAAACATTTATTCCCAAAAAATTCATTGAAAAGTATTGATTCTCATTTACTCATTCAACTTCTCATTTAATCAAATTAATATATCAAAGTACAAATTTATCCTTACTAACCTCAAATAAGATTCATGTTAATGCCATACTACCATGTTAATTATTGGCTCCGATCGAATTCCATACTACATTCATAAAATATTGCATACTACGTTGTGGAATTTTATCGAATTCCATACTACATTCATAAAATTTCATACTACGTTGTGGAGTTCCGATTCATACTATTGAATTTTATACTACATTCATAAAATTTCATACTACGTTGTGGAATTCCAATCCATAAAATTCCAATTCATACTACGAATTCCATACGACATTCATAAAATTCCATACTACATTTTAGAATTCCAATTCATAAAAGAATTCCAATTCCAATTTCATACTACATTCGTATAATTTCATACTACGAATTTCATACTGCATTCATTAAATTCCATACTACATTCATAAAATTCCATACTACATTCATAATTTTACACTACATCGTTCAAAATCATATTAAGTTATGCAATTTTATACTATATTGTTAAGTTTCATATTAAGTTATACAATATCAGATTCTAATGCTCACGCAACACAAGTAAAAAAATAGAGCAGCAGTCATGGTTCATTTGCCGCCTCTGCACAATTCTTATTCTAAATTCCATACTCACTCGCCCATTAATTCTTCTGATATTACACAAACAACAAATTTTTGGAAAAAAATTAAATAAATAAGGCGGAATAGAAAAAAAACCCAAAGAATAACAATAAATTTCATTACACACCCAATAAACAACAGTTGAAAAATTGGAGCAACATCCATGGCTAATCCGCCACCTCCATCCAGTCCAATCGTCCAACCCTAGTGGTGGAGTTTTCACATKTGGGGATGGGCCATTACAGATTTGGGATTGGAGGAGATTTGAGATTTGGGGTTGGGTCCGACTTCTGAGACGACAATCGTGCCTCACCTACTCATGGTGATTTTGTTTTGTCGGCCATCCTCTCTCGCCGGCCGGCCCGACAGGAAGAAGTAAATCTGGACGAGATGAAATTCGAGGAGTTCGCGGCGGAGGTGTTTACGGAGGTCGTCGATCGGGTGCGAGAATGGAGGTTCTGAAGAGGGTGCCGCTGGGTGCGACGGGGATTGCGGGCTTTGGGGCGGTGTTCATACCTAGGAAGGAGGTTGTGGTGGCGGCGATTGGGGCGTACACGCTTGGTGTGGCGACCTCCATCTACCGCTCTGGTATGTCAATTCGCCATACTCGGCCACCAGTGCGTGAGATGTGTGGTGTTTGTGGAGAAGATGAGGGGAATGGAGATAGAGAAAGAGATGCGCTTGGGCCGTTCTATTCTATACCAGACAAAATTGGGAGAAGTATATATTAATTTTAGGTCAATTAGGGTAATATAGTAATTTAGAGTATGTTTTGGATTATACAGTATATATATTACTTAAATGAGAATAAATATAAGTATTAGGATCATATGGTAATCAGTAGTTTAGAATCGGTAGTAAATGGGAATTTTCCCAATTTTTTATTGAATTTAATGTTGGGGACACCTAAATTTTACTATTCATTCTTATGACCATTATATTTAATTTATTATATTTCTACTATTCTTATATCAAATCAAACTCTTTTATACTTTTATTTCATCCCACTCTCTGAAAACCCATTTATTTCCAATCAATAATCTCCATCATTTTTTCTAAACTATTCATCAAGTTTTCATATATATGTAATCCTCACTTGTATATGTAATTGTTTTAAAAACAACAACTTATAGTTGGTGTTATTGGCATACATCAAATAATCATTCTCTCCTCTCAATCGACAACTGTTTCCAATCAATTATTCATAAAACTTTTGTTTCTATTGCAAAGTGCTGTCATTGTTTGGGATGTAATTATTATCAATGCATATAAAACACAACCCTCATTAATACAAAATAATTGAGTAATTAATGATTTATCTACTTAGTCAAACAACTTTGATGGAGTTGGGCAATACCTATGTCTGTATATGCTATTTCATATATAGCACTTATAGTAAATTTAGACATTCATAGCACTCATAAAATACTCCTCTTAAATTTGGTTGTTTATATTTGATTCGAAGTTCCATCTGATTTGAAATAATTGTTTTAGGAATATTATATTAAGGGCAAATAAGTATTTAAAAATATATATTCATATTAGTAGCTGGGTGAATAAATTATCAATAAAACAATCGGCCTTAGGCCAATTCAATTAAACCCAAGTTCAAATTCAAATACGTCGGGCAATATTCAAATGGAATTTAATTGAAATGGAGGGTACAATCGGAAGTGATATTAGGGCAGGAGAAAAATGCAAAAACTTCAGGAACATGGACTTTTTGAAAATTTTGAAAAATAGCCCACACGCGTTGTTGATGGCATATCAGTAATTTACAGCTTCTCAAAGATGGTTTAACAACTCACACCAAAGCTTCCTCTCTAAGCATTCACACAGAAACAGAAAAGGCAAGAAATTTCAAATTCCATTTTTTCTTTTCTTTTCTTTTCTTTTTTAATAAATAATCGAAAACCTATCGTCCCCGCATCGTCACGCTTCCTCTCCCAAATGTCTCTCGCTTTCTCTCTCTAGACTTGTCAACAATCCATTACCAATTACCAATAAGTACCATTTCCCCTCTTGCTTTTACTCGTTATACCCTCCTTTTTCCCTCTCTCTCTCTCTAGATTTTACAGAGGTTCACACAGATAAAGGCTTCGACTAGGGTTTATCGAAGAGAGAGACAGAGGAAATAGAAATGGGACAGCAGTCCTTGATCTACGGCTTCGTGGCGCGTGGGACGGTGATCCTCGCCGAATACACAGAGTTCACCGGAAACTTCACCGGAATCGCCGCGCAGTGCCTCCAGAAACTCCCCGCTACCAACAACAAGTTCACGTACAACTGCGATGGCCATACCTTCAATTACCTTGTCGAGGATGGATTCAGTAAGCGGCGCCATTTCCTGACTTATTAGTTTCGTTCTTTTTGATTCGTTAACTGGATCCGACTGTTTGATTGTTGGTTTTAACTGTATGTTTGTTTTGTTTGATAATCGGCGTTCTGAGGTTTGACTGAATTTTTTTAGGGCTTTTACGTGGTTTTGCTTCGTTGTGATAGTAGGTTAGATCTTGAGTTGAACGTGAGTATCTTTTATTGGTTAGATTTTGTATAAACTTTAACTGGTTTGCAGATCGGTTTTTAAATTTTGGAGATGTGATGTCTTCGTAATTGATGAATACTGATAGGATGGCTAAATTTCAAAGTGTATTTGAATTTGCAGAGCTGAGTTCTGTATTATTTAGCATTATTCAATTTTTTGTTGGGTCGATAAACCTCTTTGACTTAGCCTGGATTGGTAGTAAGTTATTTGGATGTTCAATCGATCTACTATGGAAGTAAGTGAATTCTGCTTGTTTATTTACCAAAGTCAATAAAATCATATAGTTATTGATTCATAAACCATTGTTGGATCTGAGTTTGGTTTTGGGATCACGTGAAGGGTTACCCTATCAAAATTGTAGGCATTTTATTTGCACTAACATGTGCGCCGGCTATCAGGTTGTTTTTGAAAGTAACACGATGTTGCGTACATTACAAACGTGAGCTCTAACCATTTATTCCATGTTCTGCTAATTAGTTTTTGGAACCTTGTTGAAGCATTTAAAATTTAGGGTGGTTTATTTCTTGTTTCTTTCTTAGAAAGCTGAATGGATTGTATTATTTGATGCAATGAATTCTGTTGATCTAATTAAGCTATACTTTCGTAATATTACTTATGATTTATAATCATAAACTGCATTCTTGTAGCCCCATACATTACTGACAGATTTAGTGTTTCTTCAAGACAGTAACCGAGGAAAATTGCTCATCTGACGGTCCCTAGACCTCACATTTGATTTCTTATGACCATCTTGAACTCTCAACCTGAATTGCTTAGCTTTTCCTGTACAAATTAAATAAATGGATGATTTTGTGTATTTTGAGGAGCTACTTGTTATGTATCAAAGATGTCGTTATGTGCAATATCTAAGAGTGTATTGTATATGGTCCCTCTCTTTTTTGCTCAAGGCTTGTTATTCACTTTACCCTGTTTTTTTTTTAAGCTTTGTTTTAGTGGACTAATGACTTTCATTTATGAGTGACAGCTTACTGTGTTGTGGCTGTTGAATCTGTTGGAAGACAAATTCCTATAGCATTTCTTGAGCGGGTTAAGGAAGATTTTTCCAAGAAATATGGTGGCGGAAAGGCTGCTACAGCTGTTGCCAACAGTCTGAATAAAGAGTTTGGGTAATCTTGTCCTTCTGTCGCATATTCCCTTTTTTGGTTCCCCTATATTTTCTTTTCTTTGTTATTTCTTGATTCATAATTCTCCTTTAATAATCATATTTCTGGCACAACTATCATGACGTAGGCCTAAATTGAAGGAGCAAATGCAATACTGTGTGGATCATCCAGAAGAGGTCAGCAAACTTGCTAAAGTGAAAGCGCAAGTTTCAGAAGTGAAAGGGGTGATGATGGAAAACATTGAAAAGGTAAAACAATTTTGAGAATTCTACTACTTAACATCATCTTTAACGGTGTCCATTTTCGTTTTACGTTTCAATTAAAGAACTATGGAATTGGTGTATCCTTCAGCATTAATAGTTGGTACTTGCAGGTTCTTGACCGTGGAGAGAAAATTGAGCTTTTGGTGGATAAAACCGAGAATCTTCGCTCTCAGGTATGTAATTGCATGTTTATGCCATAATGTATTGTCTTGAAAAATGTGGATCTCTTGTGCCCCTCCATTGGAAGCTAACTTACATGCTTGCTTATTATATTGTTTTGTATTTCGGATTTTAGTTTGATCATTTTTAAGGCTAAGGTCTGGTCATTAACATGAAGAAATTGTAGGAATCAAGATATAGTACCTTGTTAGATTGGATTTAAAGATTTGGAATGGATATGCAAAAAAAAATCTAGAGCTGAAGTCTGCTGATAGACCTCTTAAGGATTTCTCTATTTTCCACATGGGTATACGGTTCTAATGTTTTCTTAATTTGATGGTCTCAACTTGCATCTCTGTACTTTTTTCCCACATTTTTTTGTGGGTCCCTGAATTTTCTATTACTGGCAGATACTTTGGCATCCATTCTGCAGTTATTGGTTGATTTCACAGTGAATATTTTTCACTTGAATGTATTTTTTTTAACTACATGATGTTGTTTACTGGTGGATATATGTGTTTTGCATGATTCATTATTTTTATAATTCTTTGCTTTACTTGTGGATATTTCTTTATGGGGTTACTGTTGTTACCTTGTTGTGTGGCTACCTAGCTACCTTTTTTTTTTGGTGTGTGTAATTGCTTTCTTGGCTTTTATGGTGTATAATTGACATAAAATGCTCATCTCTTAATTTTGTTGTAGGCCCAAGATTTTAGGACACAAGGAACCAAGATGAGGAGAAAGATGTGGTTGCAGAATATGAAGATAAAGCTGATTGTCCTTGGCATCATCATTGCTTTGATCCTTATCATAGTTTTATCAGTATGCGGTGGATTCAAATGTAACTAGTGTGTGTCTTTTACATTACATAGGCTGTCCTTGTGGGGCACACACTCATATGTTGCTTTGACAATTGAATATCTTTTGTTTCCTATAAATTCTTTTTGGTGACTCTCAGTTTGGCCTTCTATTTTGTAAGACTTTGCCTGTATAGTTTGTATTTCTGAAACCTCTGAATATCTTAGTAGAAGAGTCATCATACATTGTGGCAATTGAGTTTTGTGATATCATGCTGTGTTGCCCAATGTTGATCTATAATTGTGTTGCTAAATTCCAATTGTCGGCAAAGAATTACTAATATTAATTTGGCTTATAAATCTGTGCTATTATTTGATCCGAGTTTGTATGTGCTGTGTGCACAGATGCTTGGATTCTGAAAATAATTTCATTTTTGTCTAGAAAATACATTTACTTTTTTATTCCACTATATCTACATTTAATCATAATTTATCATTACTTTTCATCACCACAGCCTTAATATTTATATCTCCATGTTCTAGTAGTCTCTCATTGCAGATGAAATGATAATATTGAATGCATGTGGACTTAAACTTTTTTTAACCACTAGAAATGTTTGCGGAGGTTCAGTTATTCCAAAACAAAATACTTTTTCTTGCTAGTTGTGATCCGTTGAACATAGATCCAATTTTTCATTTTTTCTAACTTGATTATTTCCTAATGATAACTGTTGCACCTCACAAGTCACATTAATTGGTTGACCAATATTAGGCATCTTGCCCGGCAGAAAGGCAATAATTTCTACTTCAGGGGGCCAATACATTGCTGTCATATACCAGAATATAGTGAAGTACTTGGACATACTGGTATGTTTGCTCACGCCAATTTGTGAACTTTCGAGAATTGATGACTGTTTTATCGAACATTGATTTCCATGTTGTCGATGAGCCTGACATTTCCAAACCAGGCAGCAACACAAAATACTGCAGGACTCTTGATCTCTTTCAACGCTTCCAAACTTTCCTGGTCTACAATCTGCTAGGAATGCAAGATTCGAACAAGCATGAAATTTCAAGCTTATATTAGAAAAACAAAATAATAATTTGCCATGCCAAAAGACAACAACATAAAATCAATTGTGTAGATTTAATATGAAGTTCAAGAGTATGTCTTTGTTCAACACTACATATTAACTAGTTCAAAGTGAGTAATTACGTGTCTCACCTCAGCATAATCAACTTTTCCACCAGCTTCGTGTATGGCCTTGATAACAGAATCTCTCAGCTCTTTGCAATCAACCTGCCCGTGTTCTGCTGCAGATTTAGCGTTCGACATTGACTTACTAATTGACAATGCCTGTGGAAAACATAATTTGGTACTTCAAAAAAATGCAAACTATAACTAGACAATTAACATATTTTTCAAGCGAAGAAAGGTACCTTCTCCCTTTCATGTGCGGATAGGTGCACATTGCGTGAACTCTTTGCGAGGCCATCTTTGTCGCGTACTAAATCTGCACCGATCACTTTTATGCCAAAATCTAGATCCCGAACCTGAAACATAATATTCATTTGGAAAAATGCAAATAAAAAATCCGGAATAGTGTGCTTGTTTGGGAACCCATTTAAAATGGACTTTTTGCAAATAAGTCCATTTAGAAAAAAAACAAAACAAAACATGCTTGTTTATTTTAAAATGGACTTTTTTAAAAGTCCATTTTAAAGAAGTGTTAATTTATGGTTTTTGAGTTTCATTTCCTGCACTTTGGTTGAATGAACTTTTAAAATTGTTTTTACCGAACACTTTTTTCACGAGCACTTTTCTAAATTGTACATATTAAAAAGTCAATTTTATAAATGAACTTTTATGACAAAATGTTCCTAAACAAGTTTAGTATCCATTTTCTAAATTTTCAAACTCTACCACAAAATCAACAATTGAGGCTCCTAAAAGCAAAAAAAAAAATAAAAAATAAAAAATATTACCATCCTCTGTATAATTCTCCATTGCTGATAATCCTTCTTCCCAAACACAGCAACATCAGGCTCAACAATATTAAACAGCTTCGCAACAATAGTAGCAACCCCTCTAAAGAAAACAGGCCTACTTTTCCCACACAAACCCTTGTCCAATTTCTCAACCCTAACCCACGTCTCATGACCCATCCCACTATTCTCCACACACGACACCGTTTTACCATCTCCTTGTTCGTCATTCTTAACAGAACCATCGCTCTGCCCATAGTCATACAGATTCTGTGGGTGGAAAACAACATCAACGCCGCCAATGCCCTTTAATTTCTGAATATCGCCGAGAAAATCAGATGGGTAGGTGGATAAATCCTCATTCGGCGAAAACTGGCCTGGGTTAACGTAAACTGAGACCACTGTGTGTTGTGTGTGTTTTTGTGATTCTTGGATTAGGGAGAGATGGCCGTCGTGGAGATAACCCATTGTGGGGACTAATCCGATGGTTTTGCCGTTTGCTCTGGCGGATCTTGACCACCGTCTCATCTCATCTTTGCCTGTGATTATCAAAGGTTCTTTGTTTGCCATTGAATGTTTGATTTGTTTTTCCCAAGAGCGAAGTTAACAAGAACGCCCTTTATCTAGAAATGGAAAGTTTTTCGGGCCCTCTGTTTTGTTTTGTTTTAATGGAAGGGGTGAGTGGTGATTTAGCATTGGACCACAAAAGATGATATTGGCAGAATGTTTAAATGTGGCGGCGCGGTTGGAGACCAGTCAGCACTATCAGTCAGAGAAAATAAGGTTTGACTAGGTTACCCCTTAGTACAAACCCGGATCGAATAGGATCGGATGGGATCGGATGGGATATTCCACTCACTTAGCTAACTTGTTAGGATTCTGTGAATTAGATTGTAATCATAAGATATGATTATGTAAAAAAACCTAAAAAATTAGGAACAACAGTCAGTACTAATCATAACAAGTCCGACAAAAAATCAATACACCCTAACTTTTCAACAATAAAAAATATTACAGAGAGAAATTCATAAAATTATTATGATTAGATGTTCAATCGTGTTTTTAAAAAATAGGGCACGATGATTGTAAAAATAAAATTAGAAATCGAGGGTTTGACCCGCGAGAAAATCGGACAATAGATCGAGGATTGGACCCGTGCGAAAATCGGATGCTGTTAAAACGATTAAGGAATTGACAGTGGCTAATAAAATTATCGACCAGTTAAAACTGAAAAAATAACTAGAATCTGATAAGTTAGGTAAAGTGTACAAAGCCGGGCTTTTTATGAAGGATCGATTGTTTAGTTTTTTTTTTTTTTTTTTCAAATCTAAGTATAATGGTTGATTTGGATAAGTTTTCTTATAGAAATATGATTTTATGAACTTTTTAAATTTAAGTGTTGTGTTTTATTTATATAGAAATATTATCACTTTCGCATTAAATAATCACATTATCACTAAAACCTGTCACTTTTACTAAAAACTTAAAATATTATATTATAATAAGTTATTACACTTAATATCACCAATCAAACATGTGTATCAAAACTTAAATATTAATTAAACACAACTTATTATTTATTTGAGTAATTAATTTATTAGTAAACGACATGCGGAAGCCGTCAGTGAAAATAAATTATTATTTTTCTTAGATGAGAGGTAGAGGTCGTGGGCGTTCTTCTCTAGGCCCATCTTCGGGCCGTCCTTCTCTTGGTTCATCATCATCCTCTCATCGTCAGATAGACGATGAATACGATGATATGATGGACTTTTCGGGAGTGACCCCGCCGACGGTTCCAGCGACCCCGGCGTCCGAGGCCAGTATATCGAGAGGACTCATGCCACCACGTCCTGGCATGATCGAGATCTTTGTCATCCCCCCGAGGTAAGTAAATTTAATTTAATTTTTGTAAGTAATAAACTCTTTATTTTAATATATTGCCTTAATAAACTCTATATTTTACCAGGATACGCAGTGACTCGTCGCAGTTATCGACTATCCTTCGAAAGATCCACGAGACTCGTGTACACTTCGATGGGTGGAAGTAAGGGGGTATTCCTCATTCTCATCTTCAGTTGTGGTGGCCCGAGTTTTTGGTAATGAAACTAATATTATTTTTTAAAATTATTATATATAATGATTTTTATTAATCAATTTGTGCTTCTTTTGTTTTGTTTTGTTGTATTTCGCAGAAGCATTGTTATTGGGATCCGAGCGTATATTCCGAGGTGGTCGTACAGAAGAATTTTTACAGTTCTATGGCCGCCTCGTGGCGTAGCCGTCTCAACGAATGGAGGAAGGCATGGAAAAGGGAAGGGAAGGTGCCCACGTGCGTTGACAAGCAAATTTGGAGGAGATGGCTGTTGGAGTTCGAGAAGCCAAAGAACAAGAAGGAGTCAGACAAGGCGAGCAGAAACAGGTTGAGCGAGCCCAGCTGACCTGGCACTGGGATAGACAAGCATAGAGGAGGGTCTCGCACTGCGATTGGTCATGCACGTCGTCTCGTAAGTCATTTTAAAATATATTTGTAAATTTAAATCGTAAGTAATTAATTATTTCATAATTAAAAAATAATCGAAATATTGCATACAACGCGAGGATTTGGGTGGAGAACCCAATGCATTCGATCTTTTCCTGACCATGCACCAGAAACCCGACGGCTCTTTCATTGATACTCAATTGCAACGGATTTTTGTAAGTATTTTTTAGATGTAATTAATATAAATATATATCTTTCATTTTTAATCCTTATAACTGTAAATAATACATCAATCAAAATATCGTAGGAGGAGTATCAGAGAAATCTAGAGGAGGCTCGTGCTTCATCACCGGATCCTAACTCCGTCGAAAAGAACACTGTTTATCTATAAACCGTCGGGGTGAAGAAGGGTCGGCGATTTGGCACGGGATGTAAAGGAACTCTTATGGCTTCGAAGAGTTCCAGAGGCGATACCTCCTCTATTCTTGATAGCCGTGTCTCATAGATCCAGACGCAAATGGAGCTTTTAAAGAGTCAGGTCGAGGCGAGCGAACGTGCACATCAGGAGCAGCTCCATGCCCTGCAAGAGGAGCACACATGTCAGATTCTACAGAACGAGGAGACTCTCCGTGCCAAGGTGATGAAGGAAGTCATCGAAGCGATGGCAGCGTGATGTCGATGACGATCTTCTAATGCCCCTGCTGGTTTAGTTCCTGCTCCTGCTCCTGCTCCTGCTGCTGATGATGCGGAGATTTAGTTGATTTATGAACGAATATTACTTATATTCGATAGTTTATATATATTTTAAATTATACGATAAAACCGTTAATTAATTTTATTTTTACTTTAATTTTATATTATTTTGGGGAAATGCAAATTAGTTTTCTTATTGAATTATTGATATGTAAAATAAAAACAGGTAAAAATTTTAATTAAAAAAAATTGAGAATGCTGACGACATAGGACCGTCAATAAAATTAAAATTTCCTGACGGGTGTAAGCCACCAGCAAATGCTGACGGCATACACCACCGTCAGCATTTGCTGACGGGTCTCGTATTATGGCGAGGTGTTTCGTTGACGGCCAAATCCCATCAATAAGCCGTCAGAAAATATTGATGGGTACGTTAATGTCGTCAGCAAGTCATTTATTGATGCTAAAAATGCTGACGGTTCTTGCCTGCCAGCATTTGACTATTTTTTTGTAGTGCTTATTGTCTCTCTACAGAATCGTACATGAGATTTTTACCTCATACGACTCCTCAAGATCCCAATTCATGGATCTCTCGGTTCGAGAAATCCAGATAAGAATATCAAACCATTTCTACCGACTCTTTTCAAATTCGATAAATGTTGCTGATCGCACATTTCATTAAAGTTCTATGATTCAGAGTATCCTTTCCTATTTGATTCCTTTGAATTCCATATTTGAAGTTACGATCGGACATATTCATTAAAAGAATCGATTCAATACATTCTTATGTATCCATAGGTACTATATTGGATTTGAATCAGATTTTGAATCAATCTATATTGATTGACTGCCTCCATTATGTTGTTGCTAGCAAATACCATCATTCTCGATTTTAGATCTTCCAAATCATTCCCGCATCACTTAGCCACGCCTCATAATTAGAAAAATGAGCAGCGTGGAAATACATGTTGCTCTTTCAAAGAAAGATGATGGGGAGTTGACCAAAATGGACACTAAATACTTTTCGAGAGATCTCCTCCAAATAACTGGTATGGCTATCGAAATCATGAGCATCGACATGTAGGTTCCAGGTTCAAGTGGTAGTATCAGGTCATTTAGCTATTGTTCTTGGAAAATGACCCGATTTGGCCCATTCATTGAAAGAAGTTTTTACTAGATCCTTATCCACATAAATTCTTATTTCTGGTTCAGGCGAATGAATAATCATCGAGTCTTCCTCTTTTCAACATATACAAAGAGACCTGCCAACAATCAAGTAAGAAACCTTCTTCAATTTTGAATTGTCCAAGCAAGAACTTTATCTAAGAGTTTAAGCACCAAAAGAAGAATTGAGAATTTTTCTGATAAGAAATCAGAATGTTTTTCATTGGAGATGGAGAATTCGACCCCCAGGTTTTATCAACTAGCAAATCCTTTCACAACTAGTTAAAAGAATAAAATTAGATGATATTAGACGATACTAGGTGGCATATATATCATTGTGGGAGAAGTTGATCATTGAAATGATAATCGATACAACATAAATACAGGCTATCAATTATTTTTACAGATTGGAATCCTTAAAAGAAGTCTATGGAATCGTATGGATACTTGGACCTATTTTAACGCTTATATTAGGAATCACACAATTGTGAATTTTGGTATTTAGAATTCTGAATAGTATTGTTGAAAGATTTAGAATCATTTACCTTTTAGATGTCAAATCATGTTTGAAAAGTTGATGCTAATGTATTTTTATATTATATTTAATGTCAAATTATGTCTAACAAGTGTATGGTATTTTATTTCTATATTTTATTTAGTAATATATAATTATTTAAATATAATGATGATAAAATCAAAGAAATAAGGGTGATGTATTGAGATTCGAAATCCCAAGGTATTAGGGTTTTAGAACAAACATAGGCTTTAATTTTTTTAAAAAAAAATAAGGTCAAATATAGAAAGAAAAAAAAAACTACATTTGGGAAATTTTGAAAATAAAATAAAATATAGAAAAACATACGTAAGGAGAATAATATTTTTTTTTAAAAATGTGAATGAATATAAGATGAAAATTAATAATTAAATATATATAACATAAAAAATAAATGTGAATATGAGTGAGTGAATAGCAATATTTGTGGACAAATGTGAATAATGATTGTTAATTGAACTAGTGCTTAATTTGTGCGATGCACGAAGCGAATTGAAATGGATGGTGTAATTCATTCAATGTAAGTGTAATATTATTGATTTATTAATGTAATATAATAACTTAAATACTCAAGTCACGATTATTGATCAATATAAGCAAATTTAAAAACAAACGGCGTGGATATATGCACCTCATTTATTTATTAGTACACTCCACTAAAAATATTATCATAAAAATGTCAATATTAACTTTAAACTCTACACCCCCAAATACTTTATATCCTTTAATTATTCACCACCACTCCAGCCGTTGTCCATCACCGCCGCCACTGCCATGGCCGCAAACTATTGAAGAATATAAAAAAACTATGTGCACAGAAATATGTTGCCGCCGCCGCCATAGCAACCGTGCCATTAAAGAAAGAAAAAAGAAAAAAAAAATGCCTTGAAAACATGTCGTTCGAATCAAATTTTCGAATACAAAATTCATCAAAAAATCGATTCGAATACAAAAATACATGTTTAAAAAATTGATTTGTACACAAAACATATGTTCGAGAAATTGATATGAACGCCCCTTTTAAGCGAAAAATGGTTGTTCGAATTTTTTTTCGAACAACGTTGTATTGTTTGAACACATGAGTTCTATTCGAGAAATCAGAGACGAACACCACAATTTTGCATCTGTTTTTTACCATTTGTCGTCCAAACCCGTCGCTTACCTTTCACCACCCATCACCATTTTTTCTTCTTCCTCTTCAACAGTGTCGGCGACGGTGTGATGGGCGACGCTAACGTCAAAGTTGGAGTGGTGGTGAAGGGTTGGAGAAAATGATGTTGGGTGAACTCATAAATAGATGGGGTGCGTATATCCGCGCCCTAAAACAAATTAAATGTAAATAACTCCACATTTATATATTATGAAACAACTTTTTGCAAACTACATTATAAGTCTAATTATAGTTTAACTTGTTATCATCACATGCTGATAGTTTCAAGCTCACCCTTTAGTTAGTCGCGAAACAATCATATTAGTCACTTTAGTGCGTGCATCTCCTTGTTTTTGTATTCAAAGACAGTGAAAATCTTATAAATAACTTTAGGCATTTCTAATTATCGGTATCCGTTGTACTTGTTTGTCAACATGTACCCAAAGTTTATCATTAGTTATAATTTAATCACATCAATCTGTTTGAGTATAACTTAATAATCTAGTTGTACTCTAGTCGTAATTTGCTGTATATTTTATTTTAAAAATAATTTATATCAACATAATTATACAATTACCAAATCAACCTTTGACCAATTAAAATATAATACTTGTAATATAAATTTGAAAAAAAATACAAATTCAACTAACTTGTATTTAAATTATAAATATATATTAATTAAAATAAAATTAAAAAAAATCACAAAAACTATATATATAATAACTAATATAAAATAAATACTGAAATATTTTAAAACTAAATTAAAATATTATGAATTCTAAATAATTGTTTAATAATAAGATAAATATATAAATTTTATAAAATAATAAAATAAATCATAAATATGTTAAATATATATAAGAAATATATTATATATATAAATATTTGTCAAATAATTTAAAAATAAAAAAATTAAAAATAAATAATATAAAATAAATTTCATTTCACAATAATTTTATAGAATAAATTAAAATAATTTAAATCTTGAACAATCATTTACTAAATCCTATATGTCACAAAACACACTTAAAATTCTATAAATAATAAAATAAAGTAGAAAGAATTACGAATTCAGTTAAATAAATATGACACATGTGTTTTAGTTCTAAATAATTCTTAATAATTTATAAAATAAAATAAAATAAAAAATAGAAATATTATAATATAATATAATATACTAATATGATAATATTTTGAAATCAGATAGAAATATAATAAGATTATTATTAATTTATAAATATTTATTATAAAGACATTTAAAGAATAAATTGGTTATAATTATAAAGTAAATTAAATAAATATATAAATTAATTCATAGTTTTTTAATTCCAGAAATTATAAATAATAAAATAAATCTTAAAATATTTTAAAATAGAAAGTAATATACTTAATTAAACTTATATTATAAAAAATTATCTCCTAAATCTAGAAACTAAAAAATATATAAACATTATAAAAATATATAAAATACTACAGAAATGAACAAAGAAATACCAAATAAATGAGGCATCGCATTACAAATTTAATTAAGGTCCTTTGTATTCTATTTTATTATAGTTAATATTTTTAAAATCAGCCCGTTAATTGACTCGGGATAGCCACTGAGTAATCCAGTTAAACATTAAGTCATCGATTCAGTTGATGAACCCGATATATATATATATATATATATATATAATTATATATATATATATATATATATATATATATATATATATATATATGAGAAATCTAAAAAATAAAATATAAATATAAAATGTATAATCTATAAATAAATATAAATATTTAGTTTATAAATCTACAAACCTGGAAAAGTAATAAATATGTCAAATGATATCAAATAAATTTGTTTTTCTTATAAATAAATTATTAAAATTTATAATTAAATTACCAATATTTATTTATAGATACAAGAAATGGAAAAAAACAAAAGGCTTGCTAATATTATAAAATTAATATGAATTCATAGCTACAAAAAAATTACCATTAAATTACAGAAAATTGTTAACTAAGTATAAATTTAAAAATAAAATAAAAGAAGTTACAAGAAATATAAAATAATATAAACAAAATTGAAAAAATGAATAAAAAATAAAAAAATTATAATTTAATTTTAGAATTTTAATAAGTTTGTTAAAGAAAAAAAAAACGATATTATAAGTACAACCAAAAACTTGATGCAAAGAAGACAATATATATATATATATATATATATATATATATATATATATATATAATATATATATATATGATTGGGTTCAAATAGATCCCACATCAATATATGCGGACCTAGGGACCAATTCAGGCCGTAAATCTAATAATATGTATGGACCAGATTTTTTCTCTTTTTTAAATTAATTAAATTATATATATGGAATGAGAAGGACTTTTATGTCACTGTACAAACCCCTAAATCATGTTAAATTCACCATCCATCCCGTACTTTCCCCAAACCATCAACCCGTGTCCAAATTCATCCCCTTGTCCACAAACGCCGCCCCACTCTCCTGCAACTTCACGGCAAGAAATCGGCGCCTCCCCATCCCACCCCCCCGATTTCCCCCGCCGAGCGCCGCTTGGCCGATTTCCCCCGCTCCCCTACCGATTTCCTCCGCTCCCCTCCC
>BMAC01000055.1:2420916-2437623 GCA_014905375.1 Phtheirospermum japonicum | reverse complement strand
TGAAAATCGGCCGAAACCGACGCAAAAAAAAGAATTGGAGTGGCGGTTCGTATCTGAGAACCGCCGCTTAAAACTGGTACCGGGTGGCGGTTCTCAGTCAGAACCGCCGCTTATAATCGAAGCCGGCGGCGCTTCCTAGCTTCGAAGCGTCACTTAAAGTCAAAGGTTTTGGCAGCGGTTCTTGTTAGAACCGCCTCTATTTCTTTTTTTTTTCTCCCTGCTTTCTGCGCCAAAATTTCTAAAAATCTGGAAATCCAGAAAATTATTATAATTCCTGCACTCATTTTTTTCATAGCAAATACACAAACCAAATTACAACAATGTGTATAATTGGTAGACGAATGGCGTAATGCTATATTTATTATTCTGGCCTAATGCACTATGTACAACTAACACAGATTTGAAATTTTCAGTACAATCGTTAAAAGTTATCAGTAATATATATAAAAGAAGACGAAAATTGTACATTGTTAGCAAGAACATAATGTAAAGTAATTCAAACAATAAAATATATAGGAATTGCATATTGTAAGCTTATCGATGCATCAACCGTATCTTACTCATTATTGATTCCTAAAATTCATGGTGCAGAACAATTGAAAATAGTTTTGGCGGCGGTTCAAACTAAGAATCGCCACTCGGCTCCTATTTTAAGCAGCGGTTTGAACCGCTGCCCGGGTTATTTTAACTTTAAGCGTCGGTCGTATTAGAGGCGGTTCAGAACCGCCTCTAATGGCTGTTTTGAACCGCCTCTAACCGACTTTTTTCCACTAGTGGCACAACATATCTAAAATCATAAAAACGTAACCAATACTAACCCCAAAAAAAAATATGAAAACTCAAAATTTGGGTCAATAATAATCCAAAAATTAAAGAAAATTGTTGAAAATACCCTCACTTTTATAAAAGAGAACTTTCGATAGAGAGCAATTTAAAATAAACCTATGATGAAGGAGGCGGGTTTTCACAACAATCATTCTTCATACAAAAATATTGCATCATCTCAACATCAAGCATGAAGAACAAAAAAATAAAAACAAATGAAGAATAATACCAAGAAAGAGGATTGAAATGCAAACACAACTCCTTCAGCCCTTCTACCGATATACTCCATTGCATTTTTGAGCACAAAGCAATCAGATTTGGAGGCGATTGTGTCTGTTAACACATGAAAAAAAATCAAATTCCTGTGAAAAATCCTCGATAACTCACCAAATAGAAAAATTAAATCAACATTTCTATCTAGAAAGAATTGGGCAAAAATTGAAGTAACTAAAAAAAAGATGTTTATAGACAATGACCATAATATTTTTGTAAAATCAAACATAATTTTTTTTTTGATAAGAAATTGTAGAAAAAAACACATACAGAGACGGGCAAGAATGGGAGACAGCGGCGTGGAGGTAATATAGCAACACAAACCATTATATGAGAAACATAGGATCTAGACCATAATTTAAAATTACCAAAATGAACAAAAATAATTATGTAAAATAAAATGAAGAAGAAATTATTTTATTATACATAATCTCTTCTTCATTTTATTCTACATAATTATTTTATGTAAAATAATTGGCTTGGAGTGAATAATCGAGCAAACTGGTTAACCTGTAGAGAAAAATGTTAATCCTGATAATATTAGAAATCATGAGTTGAAATAAAAACTAAATAATAACCGAAAAAGATAAATGATTTGAAAAAAAATCTAGTGGAAGGGGGAGGGGTCAAACCTAAAAAGAATTCGAGAATCTAGAATGAAATCAACAAATAACTCCAAAAATTAACTAAAATGCTCACAAAATCTACTAAAGGGAAAATAATCTTTGCAACAAGCCCTTTTCTTACTGCTTTGTAATGCTGCTAATAGAAACAGTAATTTGTTAATGATTTAAACTACAGTTTTTTTTTCTTTTCTGAATAAGTTAGAAAAGTGATTAAATTGTTTGCAAAAATCAAATCAGAAGTAGAATCATAAATCTAAAGCACATTGTCTACATAAAACAGTAAGAACCACATTTTTCATCAAAAAAATATATAAAAATCTCACAATCACTTTTTATTTACCAGCAAGCTAACCTCGGATGTCTTGATTCAAAAGGTCCAACCACTTAGAAGCTATGTTTGCATACTATTTTCTTAACCAAACTTGGGAATTAAGACAAGCAAAATAATATTATTAAAAATTATAGCATTGCCAAATTTGAATTAAATCGCACATATTAGTTCCACCCGATTCATTTTAAAGGTAAATAATTTTATTCCTAAATCAACAAAATAATTAAGATCATCAACTTGTAAATTTGATAAGCTTGAATCTCATTCTGTGAAATGTGTTTTTTTGGGATATTTTGAGGGTGTTAATGGTTATAGGTTGTGGCTTAGGAGTGAACTGAGTTTTAAAGTTATAATTAGTCGTGATGTGATTTTCAATGAGTTTGAATTTCCATATTTGAATGCTTCTTTGCCTGTTGTTAATGAACCTGACCCGACTCCAAGTGAGGTGGAGCCTATACATGTTAATAATTTTGATAATTCTCAAAATATGCCTATTGATGTCTCTGTTGATGTTTCTGAAAATTTACCTGCTGAAAATGTTTAAACCTCTTATGTGCATACTGGAAATGTTGTAAATATTCATGATACGCATGTGTTAGATGATTATCAACTTGCTAGAGATAGGGAGAATATGACTTCGTCCAAATCTGTGCTTTTACGTGATTATCATCTGACTTCTTCTAGTGTGTTTGAATATATTGATAGTAGTGGACCAAAAACGTATCATGAAGCCTTCAAATCTCTGAATTCTTGTGCTTGGTTAAATGATATGAATGATGAAATAAATTCTTTGCATATTAACCAAACATGGACCCTTGTACCTAAACCTGATGATTGTCATGTCGTAGGTTGTAAGTGGTTGTACAAGGTCAAGCATGATAATGAATGGGTTATATAAGGTTAGAATTGTGGCTAAGGGGACTCAAAAAGAGGGGGTAGATTATACAGAAATTTTTGCTCCGGTAATTAAAATCACTACCATGCGTATTATGCTTGCATTGTTGCTCAATTTGATTGGGAGTTGAAACAATGGATGTTAAAACTGCTTTCTTGCACAGTGAATTAGATGGGAAAATTTTATGAGGCAGTCGGAAGGCTTTGTTAACCATAACAACCCTTATTTTGTTTGCTTGCTTAAAAAGTCGTTGCATGGTTTGAATCAATCTCTTAAACAGTGGAACAAAAAGTTATGCATGTATGCTTTCTTTAAAGTTTAAACTTAAATCGTATGATCATTGTCTTTACTTTAAAGAATCTGCCAATATTCTCGTTTTCTTGCTCATTTATGTTGATGGCATGCTTGTTAGTCCTTGCATAAAGTCTGTTGAGCATGTTCAAAACTGTCTATGTGAAATATTTGATATGAAAATTCTTGGAGATGCAAAACGTATTTTAGGCACGAACATTGTTAGGAATAGGAAAAATTGTTCCATATTTCTAAATCAAATTTCTTAGGTCGAAAAGATTTTGAGTAAATTTTCTATGTCTGATGCGGATCCTACTAAAGTTGCGCTTACTCTGAATATTGTGCTAAGTAAGTCTCATTCCCCTAAGATTAAAACTGAAATTTATGCTTTGAAAAATGTGTCGTATTCAAATGCGATTAGTTCTGTGATGTATCTCATGGTTAGTACTAGGCCTACATTAGTTATGTTGTTAGATGTCTGAGTAGATACATGTTTAATCTCCATTGGGAGGCTTGGAAATGGCTATTACGCTAATTGAGTGAGTGAGTCATCGACGAAAAGGGAACAACGTCGGCATGGGGTTACGCTGTCAGATCCGGTCACAGCCACCAGGTGCAGTGGCCGGCTGAGCTTCGTCCTAGAGGTTGCATCGTGTTTTTCCTCTTCGGTTTTGCTGCAATTAGGGCCTGGATATCTGACCGGATCTCAGATTGATCCTATCCCGGGTGCAACCGATCTGATCTATTGACGACGCTGTTTCGATTGCCGGCCAGTCAATAATCAAGGCGGTATCGTTCCCTCTATTATCGTTTTTTCCCTATCATTTATCTTGTGTGATTGCATTGTGTTATTTTAGGTGGCAGGATGTATGTCGAAGTCGCGCATTTTTTAGGGACTGTGAACGGGCTTGAGAAAGACAACCGGACTGTTGCACCGGTTCTGGACCCAGCATCTGGACCGGGCTGCTCTCGACAAGTCATCGGGCCGAGGATTGTAGTGGGCTATGATTTTCTCGAAGGGCTAATTACGGATAGAGGTAATTACTGTCCGGGCCGATCAAAACTTCGGAAATCGTTCGACGCTTCTACTTTGTTGATTAGAGCGAGTACCGAACTGCGATCCCCCCAGCACGTACATTACTCCATAAATGTTTTTCCAAGTCAAAATAAGAAACAAAACTCGAATAAATACTATAGACGTATAATTTTCCTTCGTATAGCATAACAATTTGGGTAAGTTTCCAGGCTGGAAAATTTCGGGCAAATGGGGACATGTTTCCCAGGAATCATTACCAGGATTGTAAATATCCACACCAATCAGGGGATTACACCTGGAAAGTCCTGGAGGGCTTGTTTGGCGCCAGATTTTATCGAAACCCGGTTTGAAACTGGATTTTCCGGAGAAAACGGTTGTGTCAGGGAGCTTGATCCAATAATCAGATTCTAGGTCGAAGGCAAAAGCTTGGTAATTGTTGTTATAATAATGGATTAATAAAAATTGGGGCTGATGGATAGAATGGAAAATTGATAAAGACATGTTTCACTCAGCCCTTGATATAGACAATTTATCGGCAAGTTTTTATAGAAAGAATTAACTCAGCCAATTAATATTTACTATTCAAGGTTCCTTTCTTTCCATCTGTCCTTTTTCACGGGTCAATCCAATTTTATATCGTTTATTTTTCTAAATTTAAAGTTCCAGATTACTGTATCATGAACCGGATTCAATTGCTTACAAGAATCAATTATATGTACTGATGCACACTATTATTATTTTAAGCCCGAAAATAGAATCAATTATATGTACTTATGCACCCTATTATTGCTTGAAACCCGAAAATTTATGCAGTTCCAATGTGCACTTGAAAGACAGTGGTTGTGAGTTCTTGTTTATAAAAAATATATGAATCCCATTTATTTAACCATTCATCTCACAATAGAAACACCAGTGGCGGATCCAGGACTAAATCTCAGTTAGGGCGATATTTATTTTCACCGACGATAACCATTAACTATTGATCGTTGATCAGACGTATTAATCAAAAAATATTACATTTTTTTGGAATCATATAAATGCACCGATAAGTAGAGAAAATTAATAACATGAACATATAATTTAATACAAATCAAAATAGATGAATAATAAGAAAGTTACTCCTCACTCACTTATTGATTCACGCCTTTTTTTTTTGAAAAATAATTTTATTTTTTTTTTGGAAAATAACTTGCTACACTGCGTCTGATGAGATTTGGCTACCGAGAGCATTGAAAAAGTAAAAGGCCACAAGGTCATTGTTTGAATCAAAAATAAATATGGCATGGGCTGTTGCAATTTATGTTTTAGTGGGCCAATGATTAAACAAAGGCCCAATACTAAACCTAAATAAGATTAGCCCAAACCAAATTCAATTTATGTTTTTGCTTCTTCTTCCTCAGATTTTCACAGTAGCAATAATATCATTTATGGTGTTTTTAGAAATTCAGTTAGGGCGAAACTCTAATTAGTGAAGAATTCGACGAACTCAGCTAGGGCGACCGTCCGAGCTCGCCAATGCTCTCCATCTGCCACTGAGCAGCACCATCACAAGGCTTAGGACCGACGAATCGGTCATGTCGGATTCTTATCACCGTCATGATAAGATCACGACATAATATAGATACGAACGTGACAAGATAAAAACACAAAAAGCACGACATAACATGATAAGCAAAAAATTGAGTTTATTTAATTAAACCCATTAGGCCTATTACTTAATAAAATATATGATTTTCTTTATATATTTAATGCATATCTGTTAAATTACTAATAGAAATAGCCAAAATACACTTAATAATAAATTAAGGATAACAAATACTAATAATTAGTAAAATAATTTAAAAAGGACAAATTAAAAATATTTTCAAGCCATTTGTCGTTTCTATCGGGCTAGTCCAATATATAAGCCCATTTCCTAACATTCATTATAATAACGGCCGACCCCAATAAGTCTCGACTCAAACATTATAATTTCGTTTCAGTAAGTCGTGTCATGCCTCAAATGGTCATCCTCCTATTTATAACCAATTAGAAATATATGATTATGAAAATTGATTCATTTGTCCAAAATTAGTTTTAAAAATGTGAATATTGGTGGCAAACTAAGTCACTTAGAAGTTAGCAAACAAAGAAAAAAAAAAAACCATCTCCAAGATAATAATAATAGTAATTTAAAAAAAAAAAATCCTGATTTCGCAAACAACATTATTTTCCTCGTGGGCTAACTTCAAACAGATACAAGCTAAAATAACCCAATCAACAAATTTGCTTCATTTTCTCTGATATTTATCTGATAACATCACAATTTCATGAAGTCTCCTTGATACATATTCGTACACCACCCTTGTATCTGATTTGATTATCATAACTCCAGCACAACAACTGTCCAAAAAATAAAAATAAAAAAATCATTATAAAATTTGCATATATTCATTTTATTTGTTTATTGCACAACAATTATATATAGATTAGCCTAGCTTACATTCAGAATCCGTGGTGATCCAGTTTCCCGATCTGGCAACCCACTGATCCCTAACATGTGAAGGACTCGTCGCATTAATCGAATCCGCACTACGTACTCGCTCGTGTTTTACCGCAGAAATAGCCGAGTACACTGATGATGACGTGGTCGAGCAGCTCTCAACTTCCCATCTAAAACTGATTTTCGGGGACTCGTCGTTAAGCTGTTCATTGTCCGGTACGGCCTTTAAATTAGCTGTTTTGTTCTTAAAAAGCAAAACCTGTAGTAAACACATGATTCTTTTGATATCAGTACATTAACAATTTTAAAACAAAATTATGGGTTTTTTCGTAATTAAACTGAACCGGAAACCGGAAGGGTATTTTTGTAATTGACCTTGGAGCAAATGTATTTGTTTGTACCTTTCTGCCAATATATTTCCCTCCTTTCTCGGCCTTGGCAGCTGCAGCCCATCTCAGCAACTCCTTCATCCTCGAAATGGTTTTCGTCTTTTCTTTCTTGTCTAATTTCGGACATTGCTCGCTGTTGTTTGCCGATGAATCGGTGATCGGCAAAACTTTATTTCCTACATTAGTGCCCGAATCGGACTTCTGACCAATGCCTAGTCCACGAGCAATGTCTTCTTTTTTCATCTTCATCGAACGTACGGATTGCTGCCTTTTGCTGAAATTACTTGTTGCGAGTGTCTTTAAGTTGAGTGTGTGATAGAAATAAGTCTTGGAGACATCTTTTTTTCGTATAAAATCGAAAAGATACAAATTCTCGCAGTTCAATTTGCTTTGTTCGACTCTTTTTAGATGGCTGCGCGTAAATCCACAATCGTTGAACGCTATTATATTTTTAGACTTAACTTTATGATCTGAAAATACAAAACAAAATAGATCACATTTAGTACACAGATGATAAATTTAAAAAAGAAATTAAAAAAATGAGCACATTTTACCTTTATTGACTTGTGCATTGTTCACGGGACTAGAATTCGCCACTCTTTGAGGTTGTTCTTGAGTAGTTATCTTGGAGAGCCATTGAAGGATCTGTTATATTTATAAAACGATATGAAATTATTAACATGAGGGAATAATGAGTTTTTCATGTGAGCATGATGCATTGATTAGTTTGACATTAAAAAAAATACAGAGCTAGCTCACCTGCATGTTAGGATCAATAATTTTTAAATTTTTTTTGTAATTGACTCTTTATTACAGGGAGCGAAGAGAATAAGTGAGACAATTTGTTTGGTCAAATGGACAGCACATAGGAAATCTATCTGCGCTGTCTGTATATCCCAAAGATTCTTTCTTTTTGGCTATTTTCCTCTGAAATTTTTAAGATTCTATGTGCACATGGAGTAAAAAGAATTTCATTTTTTGAAGTTTTGGGCTCAGTCTGAGAAAAATGCTAAGACAACTAGGCAATGAGGGGGGCTGGCTGGCTGGCTTGTGACTCTGATAGAAAAAAAGAGAGAAAAAAAAAGGGGGTGTTTTTATAAGGTGATCATATGGGCTGTGATGATCATGTATTTTGAACATATAATTGTGCACTAATTATGAATTGGAGTTACAATTAATGTAAATTGAGTTCTAGGATTGGTGGCACTTCAATTTGCCATACAAGTGTAGGGTTGTGGTATTGGGAAATTGAAGTGGTCCTTACAACATAGGACCATTTTTTTTTTAACTGGGGGCTTTTTTACTTCTTCCAAGATTTGTTTATTTTCAAAAAAAAAAAATAATTAGTATTTTTAATCCATTTGGCCCCAATTTTGGATTGGGTAGGTTGTAACTGAAATATAGCCCACTCTATTGGGTCAGATCACAAATTATGGAAAAATTTGTTAGAATGCGACAAAAAAGTTAGCCTTTACTAGGGCAAGATCTGTACGGTATACTGCAAAGTTTTGTACATACCGATATTGATACTGTACCGAATATATATCTAAAATTTCATATTGATATCGTACCGGATATGTCTTCGGTATACCGAATTTTCGATAAATTAAACGACACATACCATACCGTACCGATATATCGGTATGTCAACGGTATGGTTATTATACCGTTCATACCGAATGCAACAACAACAAACATTACAAAAGTTTTATACCGAATACCGATATTTTTCGGTATTTAGGTATATATACCAAAATATCAATATTTTTTTGGGTATTTTGGTATATACCGAATTATCGATTTTTTTTATTCACATACCGATATCATAACACAATATTTCGGTATTGATATCGTAACGTACCGAATATCACAGTATGCCGAAAATACGATATTTTTCGTTGATAAAGTAAATACGGTATTTCAGTATTTTTTTCTACCCCTGACCTTTACCACCCATAATTTAAATTTCAAAATTGATAGTAATTAATTAGGAGTGAGCACGTGGCTAATCATGGACAAAGTCGGGGTAATCGTAACATATCTTGATTAGTTGAACCCACATGTTAGAATATGATAAAGGTAACATAAATATATTCTCTAGAAAGACTAAAATCAACATGGGACTAGAGAGGAATTCGACTTCTATCGGAATTTAAATTGTTTAGCATCAATTTGCAATATAGAGGTATTACTGAGAATATTTTATTTCTCGCTTTTTGTATTCCGTTTCTTAATTATTTTTTTTACAACTGTTGGATGATTGACACGTGTTGTATAGCACGTAATGTTTCATCATTCAATAAAATAAAATATGTAAGGAACAACAAAATATAATGCCCTAGACTATGTGACAATATTTTCTAGGGTTAATTAGGGGCGAATTCAGAAAATTAATAATCAGTTGTAATAATATAATTTCAGTACCAAAAATTGTGTCTCGGCCTCGGGGCATAAAACTCATCAATTATAGAACCTTCAAATGAGTTTGGGAAGTGTGGTTATTGGGTAATTATTTACACTGGAATTGGGTGTGCATTATGAGGTTGAATTATTGTAAGTGAAAAAAAAAAAAAACGAAAAAAAAAAATCAACCTTGGGTCTTAGGGCACTCTAACCATTCATCCCACCAAGGAGAACCATGTGTGGGCGCATGCGCGTGTTCAGAAATCAGATCCACGCATTATGTATGTACATATTTACATCCTACATTAGGAACCTTTATTTATGTGAAGACATGTATGGCTGCGTCATGTTCTCCATGTGGGTAAACCATCATCATAATGCTTCCAAGTTTTTAAATATAGACACACCACAACACATTCAATTCACCATCGACTATTCGATTATGTAAAAAATAAATTATCTAATTCCATGTCATACTTACATTAATTTAAAAAAACAAGATTATCTAATTTCGTATGTCATATTTACATTTTAAAAAGAATATTAACGTTACTTTCTACTTACTTAATAAGAGTTAAATATTACTTTACTAATTTTATACGGGACAATATACCATGGACTCAGGTGCACCTTATAAGGTGCACATGTAATTTAATTTATCATCGTATATAACTGGTACATATCATCACATATAACAGATACATATCATCACATATAACCGGTACATATCATCACAAGTAATTGAAATTCTAAATCTAAAATTTAAAATCCTAACATATAACTGGTACATATCATCACAAGTAATTGAAATTCTAAATCTAAAATTTAAAATCCTAAAATTAAAAAAATAAACCTAAAACAATAAATTAAACCGTAAAATTGAAAAACTAATCCCTAAAATAAAAAACTAAACCCTAAAATTGAATATTAAACTCTAAATCCTAAATTTCTATCGCATATCATCACATATAATTGACACATATTATCACATATAACTAACACATATCATCACATATAACTGGCAGAATGATAAAAATAAAATGGAAAATTAAATTAAAAAAATAAAAAAAACTAAACCTTAAAATGAAATATTAAACCCTAAAAATGAAAAACTAAACCCTAAAATGGAAAACTAAACCCTAAAATGGAATATTAAACCCTAAAAATGAAAAACTAAACCCTAAAATGTAAAACTAAACCCTAAAATGGAAAAATAAACCCTAAACTCTAAATCTTTGACACATATCATCACGTATAACTGCCATATATCATCACGTATAAGTGTCAGATATCATCACATATAACTATCAAATATCATCACGTAAAACAGGGTGCACCTAGCAAGATGCACGTATAACTGTCAGATATCATCACATATAACTATCAAATATCATCACGTAAAACAGGGTGCACCTAGCAAGGTGCACCAAGGTCCACCTAATAAATTGCCATTTTATACTTCCTTTTATTATTTTATATTTTTAGTTATCCTATACAAAAATAGTATTATTGACATTTATGAAATAGTTAATTACGATAAATATAATATATTTTTCACCGGTCACAACACACATTTTTTATAATTCAAGAATTTTTCATGGATATAACTAAAAAAACGAGATGATCTAATCCGTACTCAGTTTTCAATGTGTTGTTAAAAAACTCGTTTGAACTTCCATAACAAATTAAACTTGGAACACATTTTTTGCCATTTCAAACAAAAAGTAAAACTCAACTCCATTAGTAAAAACAATTAAAAGGTGTAAGGATAATAAACTTGATTCATATTTAATTAGTTGTAGCTGGTCGTGACCAAGAAACCACCGGTTTCGACTATAATTAGTAAAATATTTTATCACATATACTATTATAAAAGTATTAACTTCTTATTTAATCCAATCACTATATATGAGTATTATACTTTATTCTTTAATTAATTTTTTTCTTTCAAATATAATCCAACTAAAATTCATATTATTTCATATTAGGTTTTTTGGATTCCATACAACAATTTAAAATTTCATACTCATGAAGTTGTCTAATTTCATACTATTTCATCAAATTTGATACTAAAACTAGAGTTCATCAAAATCGAACAATCTATAAAAATATGGGATATTACATACTCATTTGCATAATTCTTGAGAGATTAAAAACTACTTCGCATAATTTTGAGAAATTACACACTACTTTGCATAATTTTTTAGAAATTACAAATTACTTCGCATAATTTTTGGGAAATTACACACTATTTCGCAGAATTTTTGGAAAATCACATACTATTTTGCAAATTTTTTTGAGAAATTACATACTAATTCGCAAAATTCTCGAGTATTACATACTACTTTGCCAAAAACTAATAGGTTTGGTGTGTTGTGTTATTTGATAATTCCACTTATTTATTGAATTAATTACAAATTATACCCTTATGTGGTTCATTCTAATTTAGAAGGAAGAAAAAAAAGGCCATCTATGGCAAACTAGGATGTTGTAAACTCCGAAATGAAACGATGTTTTAACTATGTTTTATATCTAAAAATAAGATGATGCAACAAATCTCCCGGAACATGAACTCCAACGAGGCCCTCATCTCCAAGTTTGATGAGTTCAAAAAGTTGAACTACCAAATATAGGGGGTACTAACCTCATAAGAGATCAGCGACCTGAATTGATGATGAAATACGTCTCAGCGACCTTCGAAACTCTCCACAAATCTCCTAGCAACCTCGCCGATCCTGCAAAACAGCGCCTCAGACGGGCCGGATTTCGAGCCCGTTAAGGCCCTCTGACGCTTAAGTTAATAAGCGAAATCAAAACACTCAATCCCTTCACTCAAATCATTCAAGATGCAATTATGATATCATAGGCTTAGAATAATGAGAGGTATACACCTCCTTTTATAGAGATAAGAGGAACCCTCCACAACCTAGGGTTACCTTCTCACACCACAATTCCATAAATACCACAACTGTCTTAGAATTAGGATTCCTCCCATATAGTAAGTTCCTATAAATAATAGAGTGCGGATATACGCACCTCGAAAATTTATTAGTTCACCCCAATTAAAAAATATTTTACAAAAATACCAAAACTACCCTCTTTGATATAATCACCCCAAATTATATTTCATCTTCTTCATCCCTCCACCACCATCCCTTTTGTCGTCGCCGCTGCCCCTCACATCGCCAACGGCGTGATTTTGGTTGAAAGGTTGCCTGGTTTTATTGAACAAGTCCTAAATTGGCGGAGTATTGGTTATACCTTATGATTCACTTTGCCGCAACCTGTTAAGGAAGGATTAGGTGCCTTGTGTAATGAGGATGGCTGTTCCAATGCCCCAAAAGATATCTAATCATATACATGGTCTATATGTAACTTTTTTAGCCACTTAATACAGATTAAGTCTTCAAAGCAAGAAAAGGAGAGATTTTGTATGGAAAAAGACACAAAATTGACGAATATGAAACAAGTAAGAAATCTGAAGAATGAAACTGTGTGCGTGTACCTTATAAATTTAGAATAAAAGGGTAAATTAAAAATAAATAAAATTAGATTTCAATTGTTTAATAATGTAAGATTTCTGGAAGTTTGACTTTGTTATGTGGCCGGCAAACTGTATATATTTTTTCATCAAATTTCTAATTGCTGAGGGTTCTAGGATTTTGTTATTATACTAGTTCAAAGGTTTGAGGTTTTGGAATTATTTTTATACACCATGGGTAAAGTGGAGACGCGAGGAGCGGCCGCGACGAGGGAAGTTTTGGAGTATTTATAGCAAAGAGGGTAGTTTTGGTATTTTTATAAAATATTTTTTAATTGGGGTGAACTAATAAATTTTTGGGGTGCATATATCCGCGCCCTAAATAATAAACCTCTCATTAAATTAATAGAATATGACTGGGCCCATATAGTCCACCAAAACCTCATAAACCATTCACACTAAGCCCGCAGGCTTGATATTCACAAAACCCATAATCGAGCTCAAGTACACAGCTCAAACCACAAGAGGTCACGACCCTATATGAGAACTCATCCTCATACTACAGGTCGCTACTCTAACCATATCAACTCGCTCACTTTCAAGGAACAGCCTTCAGCTCGTTCACTTCTCAGAGACATAATACAGCTCGCCCATCTTCCAGGAGGCACACCCTCTCCTAGAAATGAGGTCGCTTTCCACAAATGCCCACATATATCACATAATATTACGTACAGACATTTTGGTCCACATCAGCTAGTTCCCCATGTTCTAGCTGATTGAGGCAGGAAATCAGGTAGGACATGTAAATAGAATCAAGCAAACATAAATAACATCAAAATATAAAAACACCAACAACTTCCAAAAAATTTTTACCAAACCACACATCAAAATCACACAGCTCAACAAACCGAGCTATAACACTCATCTTTCCACAGTAAATTGTCAAGTATACTTGCGACCTACAAAAATTCAGCTTACCGAGCTCGCTTCTTCTTAAGTTAGACGATTTAAGCTTAATCTCATATTTTTATAATTCCAGCTTATTTTACCGCATTTTGATCGTAATTGATGCAAGTAGGTGATATTTCGTTGTTTTTCACCTTACAGCTAAGTAACCGGAAGAGTTTAACGCGTAATAGACGAGGTTCGATGTTCAAGAAGTGAAGAACAAGTTTTCCGGTGAAACGAGTAGTAAAAGATCGAGAATTTGAGACAGACGTGCAGTCGCGTCGACTGACGCGACCGTCGACGCACCGTCGACGCGAGCCATGTCAGCGAGTCATGACCGCGTCAGTCGACGCTACGTCGACGCAACGTCGATGCTACATTCTGAGGCGTCGATGTCGACGCACCAAGGTCGACGCAACGTCGACGCTAGCTGCTGAAGCGTCGATGTCGACGCACCTGCCCAGCCGACGCACACACCTGCCGACCAAATCTACCGAGTCCCGCCGAGCACCAGCCACGCGTCATTCGACGCTACGTCGACGCACCGTCGACGCGACGGCCCAAAATTCGGATTTTAGGGTTTCTTATGCGCCAAGTCATGCAAAATCTATATAAACCCTCATTATTTCGGATTTCCAGAAGAAGACACGACCTCTTAGGGTACTTTAGCTTATAATAACAATAATCCCACATCTCATAACGAGATTTGAAGACGGAGATCAAGGATCGAAGAACAACGCGTCCAAAATATCGAATTCGAGTTCGGGATTCATTCTTCGCCCAAGATCAACGTTCAAACTCCGGAATAGCTGGAGCTTTTTACTGCTTTCATTAGTTCCAATAAGTTCTCTAAACTCTTAGTTAATTTAGTAGTTAATTTCTAGTTTAATTCTTAGTTAGAACTAGTTTAATTAGTTTAATCGTTTATGCTTGTTATTGGATATTGGTTAATTTAGTTTATTTATGCAATTGATTTATGCTTAGTTATTCGTTAATCTTAGATTCATATGATACACTGCTTAGTGATAATTTATTATATTCATGCTGTTAGATTAGTTGCTATTAGTTCTTAGTTCTTGAGTTCAAGTAGTTTAATTATTGCTCGTAGTTGATAATCTAGTTAAAGTGATTAGTTTAATTAGTTTTAAGTTTAATTATTGTCTTAGTTTATAATGATCGAATCAATCTATTCAAACCCCCAAATGTATATGTATGTTATTCGTAATTGAGAAAAACATTGATAAAATCGAACAGTTGTTTCCTCGAGAGATACGACTCGAGTCAAACTCATCACCCTACAGTTACCTCGTAAACTTGCGAGCAAACTGACGTGCTTTTAAATTAATTATTTAAAACAGGGTGCACAAAAGTTTGAGTCACCTCACCACTCTTCATCAATCATCCAACCTGGGAGTCCCCAGACTTCGTACTGGACGACTTAAAATCATACAGCCTTCCCTCCACAGCCTGAAGTTATAACCGGGCACAATAATACAAGTAAATAGAATCGTACGCTTTTGAAAATTCAAAACACCATAAGCCACTTACTCGACCTAAAACAGGTCGATCAAAAAAAATATTCCATACCTCAAACCGTAATCATTACTTAAACATCATCTTATAACCATAGCAATTTCATTAGCTCGCCAAGATACCATAATCCATAATAACCCATCAAGGCCCAAGATTGCGTTAACCATAAAGGCACATAAACCCATAAAACCATACATAATAAAGATATCATCGACCTAAAATAGGTCGGTCAGAAAACTATTGCACCCATAAATCATCATTGTCCTAGAGGCGTCAGCTCATTCTATAAAAACAATCGCCGAACTGATACAAGTTGGCACATCAATCAAAATCCATATTAAACCACATATGACCAATAAAACCACTCAGTCTCCCAAATTAAAACAGTTAAACCATATACAATCCAATTGTAACCATATGACAATAACATGGGACTGAAAACCACCTAGTCCCCCATATTTAATGCCATCAATACAAAACAACTAGGCCACATCAACTCAATAAAGATCATCTATGTAGTCCCCAAGTTAATACAATCAATTAATCCAACCACATTATTCACAAAAAGTAAATGTCAAATAAACATGATTTGCACATAGGTCGCACGAATTCGTAACCAATCTCAATCATATTTCCTATCCTCATAAGACCATGAGATTCAAAATAATCAAATCACGAATCACAAATAATCCGATGGAACTAAAACCAGCTCGCATATAAAACAAATTAGCTCGCACAGACATAATATCTTGAAAAAGATATGTAAGTCAAACATACCTCTTCCAAAAATAACACAACCACAACTTCTAACCATATAAAAACCCTGAAAACAACTCGCCAAGTGTTATTTGAAAAAAGCCATCCGCCCCAAAGGGTATAACGCACACAGCCCGTCCCAAAGGGTAATAAAACCACAAACCATGTACGAAATAAAACACATAATCTACTATAGGTCGCGTCAACCAATCACACTTCGTCTTACGAGATCGTAGTACATTAAAAACAATGACTTATTAACAATCCCATCAAACAGCGTACATAATGTATTAGCTCGCATAAAAACAACCATCTACTAAACAAAAAGAGCATGAGAAAAACACGTAAGTCAAGCATATCACTTCCAACCACAAGTAAAATATCACAACCACTTAGTGACAGAAAATCAAAATAGCTCGCGCAACTTCATTTATTATA
>BMAC01000055.1:2400247-2412066 GCA_014905375.1 Phtheirospermum japonicum | reverse complement strand
CATACCTTGTTCTACATAATGAGGTCGCATGAGACCGTAAGGAGGTCGCGGAGACCGTAACGAGTTAATTATATGTATTCTCCAAACTCAAATCATAAACCACCAAACTATAAACTATTACGACATAAACTCCACATGTGGCCAGATCTTAATCYTTTAAATTAAATCACACACCACAACCATTTAAATCATCTCAAATAAATCTTGTCACCATATTAAATCGCATAAATCAATTATTCCCCCATGCTCAACCACATAAAAATAAATAGGGCATAAAATGGAAAACCGTCCCTTTCATGAGGTTTCAAAAAGCGTACCCGATACATATTCATATTGGCGCTATAGGAAAATTCACCTCTCCTCGAATATCCATCTACGCGACCTTTTTGTTTTTAAGTAGCATAATTCCCCGATCTCCTTTTTGTCAATGTTTGAACACGCGACCTGGTACATGTTCTTAAACATTGGCGACCTCTTCGCATTGGGTTACCCATCTCCGAATTACATGTCGGGCAACCCACAAATTAACCCTAGGTTATACGACCTAAACAGGCCCTACACCCAGATTCGTTAGCATAATCATAGAAAATATCATCCGAATATTACAACCTTACTCGCGCCAATAACATGTTAATCAAACATTTTTCACATCGAAGGTCTCCATTCCCCACAACAACAAATGTCATATCACCATCAAGCCATATAGGATCAAAACAAAAACTGACACAAAGTTCTCAGCACACATATACCAACTTTGAAGATTAAACTGTTTTAATCGGTAATGAATTAAAAACCAAACTACATATCAATGGAAAGCTCTACGAGTCTAGTTTCCAATTCAAAAATCGGATCTCAAAACGGATAATCCAACAGTGAGTTATGACCAATTTACTGAAGTGTGGCAGTGCTGTATTTTCGTACGGGATTGTGTAAAAATGATCAATTCTTAGCATGTTCATAACCATATAAAATCAAAATAAGTCCTCATCAACCGAATGTTAAACCACATGCATATCCCCACAAAATAAAACCACATAAGTCCAATTAGCACTCTCCACGCATGATTAATATACCATCATTCATTCTATCAAAACCATGAAAGAATTTTAAAACCAAATCTATCCAACCCCATGGATAATTAATATTTTATATAATCACATAAACCATACGTTTATTTCTATTAAATCAAATAAACCATAAGTCTATCCCCATATAAATCAAGTCAATAAGAAAGTATTCCACAGACAACCACATCAATCAACCAAACCATACCATCTTCATTTAAACACATCTAAAAAAAAATAAATACTTATCTCGATTTGTGTTTATTTTCTTGTGTTATGTTGATACACGACCTCATCACCTTAGATTTCGAGCAACAAAATGGATCATCCCTTCAATATTTGAACACGCGACCTCATCGCGTTTGTTTGCGTTGACCATTCCCGGGTTAAGGTCCAAGCAACACATAAAGTAATCCTCAAAAACCAACATTAATACAAACTCAAACTCAATGAATAGACCTTACTCAGTTCGTTAGTATATGATCAATAAATAAAACGCAAGCATCACAATGTTCACAAATCTTCAAGACTTGATCTCCACTACTATTCATATTTAACCACTATATATCGTACATATTATACCCAAAATTCAACTCCGTCCAACAATTAAAGTTTACATAACTTAATTCTCAAAAGAAATTAGACAAGCAGTTTTTGGAAACAGGATCAGCTCTATTTAAAATTCGTTATAAAATTTTTCCATACTCATAATCAGATCCCCACCTTTCAGATTGAACTTCAACATGTTTAGATTAACATATCCAATTTTCGAGTTGATCCAACGGTTATATTATGCACAATCGTATTTTGAAAAACACTGTGCAGGATTTTCCAAAAATAAAAACTGATTCGATCGAAAATTTATATAAATTCCATCACATCTCAAAATCCAATCTCCACCGTTCAAAACGTAATTTAAAAGGTCTTTGACGTTTTGTAGAAATTTCAACGCGATCTAACAGTTGAAACAGTAGAAAACGATTTTTAAAGTTTATTGCGCAGTTAGATTTTAGACCTACGAAAATTGTGTACCTCGCGTCTTTCGCTCAAGGACTCGATGTCCCTCTTTCCCACAGACGGCGCCAGTTTGATGAGTTCAAAAAGTTGAACTACCAAATATAGGGGGTACTAACCTCACAGACGGCGCCAATTTGATGAGTTCAAAAGGTTGAACTACCAAATATAGGGGGTACTAACCTCAGAAGAGATCAGCGACCTGAATCGATGATGAAATACGTCTCAGCGACCTTCAAAACTCTCCACAAATCTCCTAGCAACCTCGCCGACCCTGCAAAACAGCGCCTCAGACGGGCCGGATTTCGAGCCCGTTAAGGCTCTCCGACGCTTCAGTTAATAAGCGAAATCACAACACTCAATCCCTTCACTCAAATCATTCAAGATGCAATTATGATATCATAGGTTTAGAATAATGAGAGGTATACACCTCCTTTTATAGAGATAAGAGGAACCCTCCACAATCTAGGGTTAACTTCTCACACCACAATTTCATAAATACCACAACTGTCTTAGAATTAGGATTCCTCCCATATAGTAAGTTCCCATAAATAATAAACCTCTTATTAAATTAATAGAATAAGACTGGGCCCATATAGTCTACCAAAACCTCATAAACCATTCACACTAAGCCCGCAGGCTTGATATTCACAAAGCCCATAACCGAGCTCAAGTATACAGCTCAAACCACAAGAGGTCACGACCCTATATGAGAACTCATCCTCATACTACAGGTCGCTACTCTAACCATATCAACTCGCTCACTTTCAAGGAACAGCCTTCAGCTCGTTCACTTCTCAGAGACATAATACAGCTCGCCCATCTTCCAGGAGGCACACCCTCTCCTAGAAATGAGGTCGCTTTCCACAAATACCCACATATATCATATAATATTATGTACAGACATTTTGGTTCACATCAAAATTGCTTAATCATACTAAGATGTCATCTGTGAGTTCCTGAACATGAACTCGAACGAAGCCCTTGTCTCCATCGATCCAAACTTAGGCCTACAACCCAAATCGCTCAAAGCCCCGACTATGAGTAATGTAAAAATCTAAAACCCAATTAGATTTGTTTTAAAACCCGTCGATCGCGTTGCTTTTGCTTGCCACTGCGTAGGTTGTTGCCGGTGAGTGTATCAGATTAGGGTTTGAAAATACAAAACCCGAGTAACGCGTCTCTATTCAGATTGAACAAGGTACACCGCCTAGAACTCATGTAGCTCAGTCATGCACCATCGCCTAGACCCCCCCACTCACGATTAGCTCGAACTACTGTCGGTTCTCATCGTTGTTCACTGCTTTCTGATTGTTGAACGTCATCGTTGTTCAGTGGACCGACACACAGAATTCAAAGATTTAAAAAACGTAGACGAGCGGAAATGAATGATAAAATATTTTCATATTCAATCTCAATTTGATTCAAGGATGAGCATTTCCAATTCTTGATTTAGAAGTTTTGATTTTAGATTTCAGATAGTTTATTTTAATTATTGCAGCGGTGAGGAGTGAGGAGGGTATATATATATGAGAAATTTTTGGTTTATACGTGACTAAAAAGTTATTAAACTATACGAGAATTTATTTTTATGTTACAGTAGTATATAAGAATCTCACCTTAAGAACATTATAAAATTCCAACCAAAATTGAACGGTTTTATATTCCACTCGACTCAATTTGTTTAGAAAAAGATCCTTCTTGAATCATTCCATTTCAGTCCACTTAGAATAATAACTCGGCATTAATGATCATTCGGCATAAAACATGGCAGTAGCTAGCTAGCAAGTGTATGTTCTGCAATTCAATAACGTGTTCGATTAACCTTCCGGGTGTTACTGGCGTGGCTTCATAGGGAGCTCAAATGCCTCAAATCAAATCAGAGGTTACATTTAAAAAGATGTCTCCATCGATTCAGAATTTCTCCGACACATTAAAAGAGTTATTCTATCGCAAACAACTTTTATGTGGTTCAATCAGAGCTTTTTTTAACTACGAAAGGGGAATAAAAGATGAAGTTATTCTTTCATGTCGGGAGGGAGTAGTATTAAATAGGGTGACCCTGTCAACATGTTCTCATATCCACGTTTAATTAGTCCTCTCTCCATCTCTCTAAACTAGTGTACAAAACAAAATTTGGTTGCATATATATTTTATTTCATTTTGTTAAGTTTATAGCATATACCTTGTATGTTTAATTATTTATAACCTCTCCAAATTCTCTGGTTGCACAACCGACTTTTACATAAAAACATACCATATTGACGATTGGCTAAGAATTGTTGTTTATAACTACTTGTATTAGTTGATTTGCTAGCATCTTGCATTTAGTTGTTTGTAGAAAAATATTTGATAAATAATTGATAATTATGCGATCGTATAACATAACTAATAAAACATTGACAAATTTTATTGTTGGGTACTTATGTGTTTCTAACAATATAGTTTTGTACGGTAGGTTTACTGAATAATTAAATAAAATTTTAATTAATGATAAAATTATCCTAGTTAAGGAAAAATTATTTTCCTATGATAAATTAACGGTAATTAGTTAATCAATAAAATTATTATGGCATGGAAGACTAGTTTTTTGCAATTCTCTCTAAGAAAAAGCTCATCCATCCGGCTTTTTTTGTAAATCACTATTTTGGACAAAAAAGCTAATTCAAACATTTGTTATACAAACAAGACAGCTCAATTAAGGAATTGTATTGGTCAATCCTCTAAATTGTGTCTTAAACCTCTCAATTTGGTTCAATTCTCTGGCTAACAAACACAACCTGTACCAATGCCTGACGATAAATATTTCATTTTCTAATATTAATGAATTAACAGTACATCTAAATTTTGTTCAATTCTCTAGCTAACAAACACAGCTATACCAATGCGTGACGATAAATATTTCATTTTCTAATATTAATGAATTAACAGTACACCAAATGAAACAAAATTTAAGATTGATGTGAACACTTCCGTCATTTATGGGACGGGTCTTCTAGAAAATCAAGGAAAGTTAGATCTAAATTGTTCCATCTGAGCGAATTGTGATGGTGAGTAGCATTTTAGAATAACATTCATTTCGAATTATGAATTTATATTCAAAATATTAGGGATTCGGAAGATGAATAGTAAAATTCTTTATGTATTGTGTGGATATCAAATTATGTCTAAAAAATTGATGATAATATATTTTTATATTATATTTTATGTTAAATCATATTTTAAAAGTTCATAATATTATATTTAATAATATTTAATTATACGTCTTAATAATATAGAGATTAGATGTAAAAGTTTACTCCAAATAATCTGACTAAGATTAGAGAATTAAGATGCCCCAAATAATCAATCTCTTAAATATGTATAATTATCTTTTACATAAATAATACTCTTGTTTATCTCTATCTCTTTCATATTTTTCATATTTGCGTGTTTTTTTAATACTTATCTTTCACAAAATATTATTGATAAGTTGAAAAATAAAAAATTTATTATAATTGTGATAGGAATAAAATAGGCAAAAAAAATGATAAATAACTGAAAACTGAGAAAGTGTTCACAATGTCAATTAATTAGGAACGGAGGGAATACTATTTAACTATTTGATTTTTAAATTTTAGAATAAACAAGTATATGATATTTCGAACATATAGCAAACATGACCTTTTAATCTTGATATTCTTTATAAGTTTATATAAGAAGAAGATGGGTTGCTTTTTCCTATTAGTTAATTGCAGAAATAATAGTCTTGACAGACCTCACCAATTCATGTTCAAACCGGAGATGAATAGAAAACAGTTTTCAGAGGGCTGAAAATGGTCAAGAATTTGAGATCAATTTTGTCCATGACTTAATTAAGTTTTGTTTGTTTGGTTTTTTTGTGTTTTTTTTTGGCCACCCTAATAGTTTGCACATGATTCAGTTATTATTATGGAATTAGTCAAAATATGAAAGTGCATGAAAAATGTAGAATCATAGAAGTACAACCATTTGCTGCTTATAATATTGCTAAATTCCACCTATCATCTGCTCCACAAGGGAACATAAACACAGGAAACTTTCCCTTTGACCAAAAATCTGACAATTAATAAGTGATGGAATGTAGAATCTATTCACCTGAAATACACAAATGCGGCGATTGGTATATCGGATTATATGTAGGAATGGGATGAATTTAAAATTGAAATAACAAAAGAAGAAAATGATTTAGTAGATGAATTTAAAATTGAAATAACAAAAGAAGAAAATGATTTAGTATAATTATTTCTACGGTGTGTATAACAAATGAGAAGGGAATTGAATAGCTCTATACAGTATAATAATTCCTAGCTTTGAATGTTTAAGAGATGAGAAGGGAATGGAATGTGAACAATTATTTCCATGATTGATGATTGTAGTAGCATGATGCGTAAATACCAAATTACCCTAGAGTAAAAATAATAATTCCTAATTTTCAATTCTTGTTGAATAATATAACATATATACGATACATGTAATAGAAATTCCCATGGAAATAACTATTCCGTTTACTAACCAGTAGGTCACGTAACGTAGCTCTTAGGATATAATATGTGCACATAATCTCAAAACAGAAAAAGAAAGAATGATGATGAATATTGTAAGAACACAAACCAACAGCCAATATCGTTGAAAGAAACTTCTGAAACAGAATGTCGTGTTTAGACATAAGAACAGTGACAGACAGAAAATAATAAGAATGGTGAGCTAGTAGAGTTAATAAAACATAAGCCACCCTAAACTGTCACACAAATACATAAAAATCAAGAAAAGCCACCTTTCTCATTCGGGATCTGGGGAACCTCCTGGCACCAACTGCATCACATATACACATTGCCAGATCAGCAAACTGGATATCTTAAATCAATGTGTGTGTGTGCGTGTGTGTGTGTGTGTGTTTCTATTCAAAGAATTTTGGAGTGCATGTTTGCCAGCAAATAGAACTTAAAAATAGTAAAAAGTATGCCACTTAAAAAATAAAATGAAACTGAATGGTAAAGATAATCTGTCTATAATGTTCTTACAATCGCAATGTTGTTCCCGTTGAGCAAAATCTGATCAAGTTTTGTAATTCGTCGCCCTTCTGAAGTAATTTCACTGAAACGTGAAGGGGAAAATAAGTAATAATGAGTTTGGTTAGGACAATGAGTGAAAATCCACAAACACATATTATGGAAGCAACACGAACCAGATAGCAATAACAGTAGTCAAAGTTCATATCAACAATATATTGTTTCCAGGTAAACATAACAGATACATATATCGACTCTAACATTACTTGATGTTACAAGATATGCATACTTCGTCTTGACACGAAAAACCCAAACATTACCGTCAGATTTGGAAAATTGAAAAATAGAACGATCTTCAACACTTAGATATTGCAACAATTGTCGGTCAAATGTACCATTTAAAACTATCCAACACACTTAACATTTACCTTAACATCCATAAGAATTTTAAAAACCAAAGTCATTCATAATGTCCATAAAACAATTTTTCAAACTACAAACCATATAATGTTAACTCAATGCAATATACAATCAGTCAATAGCCAATGAGTAATTAAGCAAAAAAAATCAAAATCAAAATTAAGAACCAATATAAATAAAAGACTACTCTACAAATTAAATTAACTTTCAGTAGAAAAAATCATGTACTAGAAAAACGTGGCACACACACACACAAATCGATTGCGGAGCAGTTAGGTGACTGTACGGACTATTCAGTGACGTCTTCGAGCACCATGTTGACGTAAACATCGAAACCCCTGAGAGTGCCAACGAGCTCCTTGTCTCCTTTCATTATCACCCAAATTTTCGACCCGATGCAGCGATCGATCAGCTCTGAATTTTCAACACATAAATTGGAACTTTAATTGAATTATAAAATCAGAAATAAATTTAAGCAAACCAAAAAAAAAAGATAGTTCTAATTACACGAACAAGTATATGCACACACAGAGAAATGTGTATACGGTGGATAACCTGATGGGAGGAGCTGAGAGGGATTGTTGGCCATGTTGATTTCTCTTCGAGCTGCGCCAATTTTCTATTACGCGGTTTTCTTTTCAACTTTTCCCCCCTTTCAATTTGTTCTGCTAAACCCCTGACCTAATTCAGACAGTTTGAATTGTATCCAGAAAGAAAAGGAAAAGGGTAAATCAGAGTCTTGTGGGCTTTATCGGTATTGGGCTCAGAGCTAATGCGGCTTTTGACAGCCCAAAGATCCCAAAGCTGTAGCAAATGGGACAATTTATACTTGGTGCAATCTTATTAAGAAAATTTTCAATTTTATTTTTGGTTAATATTTTTTCTATTCCTATGTTTCTTATCACAATTTAATGTGATTGGTTTAATTATTTTCTTTGTACTACAAAACTATGGTTAGATTTATTATTATATATTATTTTTGGGTATTAATCTATTTTAGGTAGTGATATTATTATTATTTTTCTTCTCTTTACATGTTAGAGTATCTCCAATGCAATAGTGTTAATTGGTCATATGTGGAAAATAACATTGACATTTTATAAAAAAAAAGTTCTTCAATGCATCAATGTTAATGTTATATATGTGATAATTTATTTTATTTATTTTTAAAAAAAATAAAGAGAGAATAATAACATAATTGGATGATATCTTTAAAATTAATTGTAAACATTGTCAAGAGTAATGTCTAGAATTTAACATTGCTCTTGACAATGTCAAGCATTTAATGCGCCACATAATTATTTTAATATACCACATAAAATTTTTTCAATTTTGTCCAGCGGGTATTTCTATCTAGTATAAATAGGCAAAGTGTTAGCCTATGATGGGAGATGAGAGTTGCGAGACTTAGACTCTAGTGCGAGGGTCGAGGGCGGAGCTCCATCCAGGTGGGCGGTTAACATGGGGTTGCCGACCACAATGGACGATGCGTGTCTGATCGGTCGTCGGCAGAGGAGAATAAACAAATAATTTTTTATTATTTGATTTATTATTGATTTATATTTACAACGTTAAATGAACCAAATTCAGTTACTAAGAAATACAAAATCAACCAAACAATAACCATTTTATGAAATTATTTGAAAAACAAATTTGCACAAGAATAAACAAAAATTTAACTACAGATCAACCAAATCAAAGGTGAGGACCTAACATGCTTATAAATTCAATATCAACATAAATCGTGTAAATAAAACTTATAACTAAATTACATATCAACCGTACATAAACTAAATATGAATATAAATAATCATACAAGCAAACTATACATAACCAGACATCAACATAACTAATCTTACAGATAGGTCAAATATACATTAACCAAACATCAACATAAATAGTCTAGGTAAAACCCATAACTAGATTATTATGATCACAATATGATTCGAAGACACCAAATCATCGGAGTAAAAAAGAAGCTACAAGAGTCTTATGTGGTGATTTATAGAATCAACATTAATTAGAATAGTAAATCAAATATAAACAGACAGTTAACACAAAAATAAATAGACAGAAACAAGAAAATAAACAAATAGTAGAAAGAAGCACTACAAAAAAATCCGGCAGTCCTGGCGGATTTACTGGCGGCCAAAAAGCCGCCAGCATTTCTGGCGGACTTCCTGGCGGCCAACTTTGCTGGCGGATATGCTGACGGCTTTGGCCGTCAGCATTTTAGACCGCCAGTAAACAGTCAGAGAAAAAGCGGGAGTTTATCCCGCTTAATTATACTGACGGCCACACCCGTCAGTATATAAAATTGGCGTCGCTGACGGGTTTGGCCGTCAGGATCCTGACGGTCGAGGCCGCCAGGATATATTTTTTAATTAAAAAAAAAATAATTTCGCTACTCCTGACGGCCATGGCCGTCAGGATACTATTTTTAATAAAAAAAAATAAAGGCCCGCTATTCCTGACGGCCATAGGCCGTCAGGAAATTAACCTAAAAATTGCGCCGCGCTGCGCGTTCTGCATTCAGAGAGAAGAAGAGAGAAGAAAGAAGAAGAGAAGAGAGAGAAGAAGAGACCCAGCCCGCCCGTCCAGCCGCCGCCAACCAGCCTCCGGTCCAGCCCAGCCGCCCGCCACCGCGTCCAGCCGCCGCCAACGTCTCAGCCGCCCGCCCGTCCCAGCCGCCGCCCGCCTGCCCGTCCCAGCCGCCGCCCAGCCCCAGCCGTCGCCACCCGCCGCTCGCCGCCGTCGCCGCCCGTCCGCAGCCCCAATGTAAGTTTTTTTTATTTTTTTTTTCATTTTTTTATATTATTTTATGTGTTAATTTTGTTTTTAATTTGTAATTATAGATCAATTTAGGGTTTTAATTTAGGTTTTATGGTTAATTTTAGAATTAGGGTTCAATTTAGGGTTAATTTTAGAAATAACTTTAGGGTTAATTTATAATTAGGGTTAGTTTTAGGATTAGTTTTAATTAGGGTCAATTTAGTAACAATTACATAATTAGGGTTCAAATTTTTTTTTTTTTTGTAATTATGGATCACTTTTTGTATGTAATTATGGTGGAAAGTGTAGGTTTCATTCAAAACAAATGTTTGGGAAATTTTGAGTTTGACGCCTTTTTTTTGTTGTCGTTGTTGTAATTGGAATTGTGTTTTGTTAATGTGTGTCGCTATTTTGTTATGAAGATTCTTATTCAAAATAATATGGGATACTTACAATATTTAACACAATTCAATTTTTTAAAATATTAAAAATAGCCTAACTTTTTACCTTACTATTTGTATGTAACGGGAATCGAAGTTACGATTGTATGCAATTTTCAAAAAAATCATGGAGTGTAATTGTAAAAACATTTGATAACTTCATCAATTTTCGTTAGCATGACGTTTGATTCAAAAATATAAAATAAATATAATATCGAGAAATCATTTTATAATATTCAAAGTTAGTTGATTTATTTGTAAATTGGCCAAATTTCAATGGTAGTTTTTACTTAGTGTATAATTTATAATATTCTTCCAATTATAATTTAATTGAGGTTTAAATTTTAAATAAAATTTAATTAATTAATAATCAAATTAAAAATAATAGACAAATAATTAAATAAAATTTAATTAATCAATAATTCAAAATAAATAATCCACTAATAAAAAAATAAAAACAAATCATTTCAATAACAAAAATCGTTTAATCAATCGGATGTATAAAAATATAACTATCCATCTAAATCTCCACCATCTGGACTACGGGGAGGCCGACGACTCATGGCCCGAGCAACAAGCTTCTTCAATCTGCTGTTGGAGCCTCAACTGGGAACGCTCCTGCTCCTCGCGGATCCGCTGAATCTCCAGCGCCTGCTCGTCGCGGATCCGCTGAATCTCCAGCGCCTGCTCGTCGCGGATCCGCTGAAGCTGCTCCTGCTGGGACTGCACCTGAGTCTGGAGCCTATGAACATCGGCGGTGGAGGTGGAAGAAGTGCTGCAGCCCTTCTGAGTCTTCCCAAAGCATCCAAGGCATAGCGTCGACCCTTCCTATTCCCGACGACCTGTAGGTAGACCTCGTTCGGGTCTACCTGAGGGCTGCTATCATCAGACGACGCAGCACGCCTCTCCTCCAAAGCTCTCTCATAATCCTCCCTGATATCAAAATTTTCAACTATTATTAACAAACAACTTTTATCAGATTCTATAATAACTTTTATCAGATTTTATAATAAATCGGTTATATATATATACATATAAAACTTACAGCTATCCTCTGGGCTTTGAGATCCGTAAATGTG
>BMAC01000055.1:2375383-2395442 GCA_014905375.1 Phtheirospermum japonicum | reverse complement strand
TAATTATTGCTAAATTGGACCCTATTAATTGATTATTCCTAAATTGAATCCAAATTATGTAATAATTACTAAATTGACCCTAATTTCAAATTAAACCTCATTAAACTATAATTATAAATTATACCCTAAATTATTATATTATTTTGATGTTTACCCTAAATGAAACCCTAATTTCAAAATTTGTTTATTATTAATTTTAATTTAATTAAAATTAATTACTGATAAATCCTGACGGTTTAAACCCGCCAGTAAACACTGGCGGCCAAATCCGTCAGCATTACTGGCGGGTTTACCCGACAGTAAATACTGGCGGAAATAACCGCCAATAAATACTGGCGGGTAAACCCGCCAGTAATGTTGACGGATTATCACCCACCAGTATTACTGGCGGGTATTTCCTGGAGGCAGAAGCCGTCAACGAAACCGCCGACATTCCTGGCGGGTTACAATTTCCGTCAGGATGCTACAATCCTGACCGCAAATATACTGGCGGCCATAATCCGTCAGGAGGCCGTCAGTATTTGTTATACTGACGGATTTGGCCGTCAGGATTGTCGGGTTTTTTTGTAGTGAAGATGTACAACCAGTATTTAGGAGATGCATGACCCATATATAATAGATAAATATAAAATAAATCAAATAATATAGATATCTAGATGATAAGCAGCAAAGAACCCCATAATAAACATATATAAATGTAATAAGGTCCACTGGAAATAGTGCAGCAAAACCATAGATGAACTAGAACTGACAAATCCAACTCGAACTAAATTACTATCAAATACTAGCAAGTAAAGTGAAAAAAGCAGATGCAAAGAAATTAGGATGGACATTATATAACAAACGACGTCCATTGTTACCTATATGAGAACCACTATGAATTATACTAAAATCTATTGTTGAAAATCTCTTTTTGAAGATCGTCAGATAACACGACAGGGATTCGTCGTCACTTTCGTATCCATTGTTCAGTTTTAAGACTAGACATTTTTTTATGAACTCCAACGTCAAGATCTTCTATCGGAATGTCGGTGTTGGTAATGATATACTATATGTATGAAACCACGAAACCATGAACAAGGCCTTCAATACAACGTGTACAGGAACTGTATGATGCATTATGCTAAAAATCAATTCAGCACAAACCACTTCAGCCTTGAAATAAGATCCTGTTTATTATCACTATAAAATAAACAAAAGACCAATTCAACCTCAAAATAAGACCCTGCTTATTATGGCTAGAAATTTCACAAATGATAAACAAGCATAATGATGCATTTTGCTAAAGATCAACCCTGCATAAACTACTTAAGTCTCAAAATAAGATTCTACATATTATCACCAGAAAATAAATAAAAAGATCAATATGAATAATGATAGTAAGATCAACTACTTTAATTATTATTATCACAGTATGGTAGACCAATATAGATTAAAAATTAAAACACATATATGTTATCCCTAATTTCATATATTACTTAACACAACACATTTGTATATAAACTCCAAAATCAACGAGATATATCATCTAATGTGATTCATAAAACAATTAAGGAAGTAAAATAGATTACAATGATGATGCTTACTCAAATATAATTTCACTCTCAATCATAAAATTATTTTTTAAAAAATGTCTGCATCAATTACTATATCGCAATTATGTGACACACACACACACACACACACACACACACACACACACATATATATATATATATATATATATATATTGTAGAAAGAATGAAAAAATATAAGAAATATATAAACAACAAACCTTAGGTTTAAGACTGTCAAAGCTGGGTTTGTGCGTATTTGTCCCCTTTTTACGATTATCGGATACGCGATCAAAGTTAATAATTTTGTAGTCAAGAGGCTAGGGCTTTATTAATTTACATAATACTTAGTCATGTGTTTAATAATTAATAATATTAAAGATGTATTGACAATATTTATATTTAGAAAATTATAAATACTAATTAGAAATTTATGGGATTTTTTTTAATTTGGAATTTTATTGACAACTATGTGTGTGTGTGTGAGTATAAGATAAAAATTATATATCTTTTCTAAATATATAATTTTAAAACAAAGATTTAATATTTATATTATTTTAATTTGCCCCCCAAACTATAAGATTCTTTCACTATACCCCCCAGCTGCCCGCCGATGGAATTTAAAAAGAATATTCCATCGGAAATAAAGGTTGGGGGGTAACGTCGAAAATTATTGTACATCAGGGGGCAAAGTGGAATTAAAAATTCTTCAGGGGGCAAAGTGAAAAAAACTGCATACATTGGGGGGCAAAAAAATATTATCCCTAATAATAATAATAGTAAAAACTTAACGATAGCTATAAGATCACGTATTATGAGGGTTGAAAATCAAAATATTTAATATATTTAAAAGATATCCGTACATATCTCAGAATATATCTTTTAATATTATCAAAATAACATTAGTACCGGCTTAATGAATAATTGCCCAATAAGATTAGTTATTAGAGAGGTACGTTGTTCTACCTATCTTAATAAGGAACATATCTTTTAATATTATCAAAACAGTTATGCATTATTACCGGTTTAATGAATAATTGCCCGATAAGATTAGTTATTAGAGAGGTACGTTGGTGGCTTGTGTATATCAGATATACTTATGTTCTACATATCTCAATAAGGGATGTATCTTTTAATATTATCAAAACAGTTATGCATTATTACCGGCTTAATGAATAAGATTAGTTATTAGAGAGGTACGTTGGTGGACTGTGTATCATGACGATATATCTGCAAATACTGACAAATGAACATCATCATTTTGAACCAATCAATTATTATGGAAGGAATTTTACCAATAGACAGCCTATTCCATCTTAAATACGCAGATTAAGAGAAACAATAATCCAGATAGCCTATTCCATCTTAAATAAGCATATTAATAAATAAGCAGATTAAGAGAAACAATAATCCAGACAGCCGAATTAATTATATTTACGCATCTATAATTTTTCTTTTAAAAAAATCCATATATTGAACCATAAAACCAAACCACCGAATTCTTCTATTCATTTCATAGAATCTATCTGCCAAGAACGCTAAAGAAGGAGAAAGTACAAACTAAATTTTTTATTATTTTACAAAAAAAAAATGATGCATGCTCTAATTATATATTTGATAATTTGTGTTGCATGTGAAAGATATTGATGATATATTTATCTATATATATTAAGTAACTTTTTTATATTAGAAGTGACAATTGCTAGTTTATTTATTAATTGTTGTTGTGTGTTGTGATTAAATGACCATGATATTTTATTCACATATTTGCATGTCATACAAAAATATTGATTGATGTTTATGTGTTGAGATTTGGGATATGAGAATGAAATGCAAGTATAAATGGATATGTGGTAATTAAATAAAAATTAGAGGATTTGCTTGCAAAGTTATTGAGGAAAATTGGACGAGAACTAAACAATTGGAAATTATTATGTTTTTAGGTTGATCTCACATTTTTAGTGAATATTGATGAATTTTGGACACTTAGGGCCAAATTCGTAAATTTTAGAAAGTTTAGGGGTCAATTTGCAAATCCCTAAAACTATTTGGAACAAGTTTGGAAATTTCAGTTAATGATTGTTCTGAACTCTTATGAACCTACTGGACTCATATTTAGAATTTCATAAACATTCGAGTTCATAATCGAGAGTTATCACCTAAAGGGTAAAGAATATAATTTTGAGAGAGTTGAGGGTCAAGATGCAAGTTTTAGAAAACCTGCTAATATTCCCTTAAAATATAAGAATTTTCCAATTTATATAGGTCTAATATATACTCGTGTCGAGCCCCAATAATTCTTTTGACTTGTAAAAATGATAAATTTAAATTATTCGCTAAAACTAATTTGTAGGGAACTTGGGGTCAAACTATAATTTTGAAAATAAATAATTAACAAAACTTGTTACCATACATTTTTTATTTTATTTAGAAGTTTTAGAAGTTAACTTTACATCAATGCGACCTTTTCACGAGTTATGAATTTTTAAAGAAACTAGTCGACTTTTGCCGTATAGCAAAAATAAAGGGAGTTAAATGCAAATTATTAAAAATACTCTCGTATACTGATTCGAACTTTTGTGTACCTACTTATAAATATTTTTCAAATTTTAAAAGCTCGCCCGCAAGAGAACGGGATCGCGTGTAGGTTGGTAAGTTGAACCGAATCGGCTCTCAAGGAAAACTATGCTCGGAAGTTCGTTTTGTATTTGTTGTTCACGAATAAGAAAATAAGAAAAATAACACACGGTTGGGGGTTTTGTTTGAGAATTTTAAGAACTAAAAATTAATTAAAACTAAGAGTAATAAATTAAATCTAAAGATTAATTTGATTATAACCTAATAAATTAAATCTAGAGATTAATTTGATTATAACCTAATAAATTAAATCTAGAGATTATTTAAACTAAAAACTAATTATCTAAAAACGTAAGATTAATTTAACTAAGAGAAATTGGATCTATAATTTATTTATAAATTAATTGATTTTAAGACAATTAAGAAAACTAGGGTTCTAGAGCTTTGATTCGTCTCCACGATCGCTTGGGTATCCTCAGTTGATGGTTCACAACGAGTTTAGGCTCTAGATCCATTAGATCTAGCCTATAATTATCAACATAATCACAATCCTAATCGCAACACAATCAAAATATCGATTCGTCATGGAAGCAATAATTATTAATTAAACTAATTAAAAGCATGCAACTAAATTGAAAGCGAAAGAAATAATTATTTACTAATTAAACCAAGAAAATCCGTAGCGTTTTGGTGTAGAAATCCACGAACTAATATTAATCTAAACTAACTAGGAGCTAATCTAAACTAATCCTAAAAACTAGAGATTTAAAACTAAAATTATGAAGAGAAATTAAGAAAACAACTCGGCACTCGTCGGGGTTGTCAGCCCCTAAGGGGCCTTAGAAATCCTGAGAAAAGTAAAAAGTAGGAAAAGTGACCTAAACTATGCCAAAGTATGCTTGAAATCTGAATTATGGGGGTATTTATAGTTGTAGGATGATTTTGGACCGAAATCATGCTTTTATGTCGGTTCTGGGCCCTTAAACGGAAGCGTTAACGGTAAGGTAGCGGTAGTAACCGTTATAGAAAGCTACCGTTAGTTCTTCAATTCAGCGCCTTTGTCCTTCAAGGATACTATAACGGTTCCAGCATAATAACCGTTATAGAAAACTGGCAGCTTCAAATTCTTGCTTCTTATTCGCCGGAAAGCTCGATCTTTGCCTCTCGATCATCATACTTCATCTTTTACGTGGTGAACTCTTCCATTTACTTAGCTATAAAGTGAAAAACCATAAATAATCACTTATTTGCATCAATATAAATCAAAGAGCGGTAAATAAGCTGGAAGTACAAATATACAAACTTAAACTTAATCTATCCAACTTATACAAAAAATAATAAGAAAAATAAAGACAAATTCGTGTTAATCATATACTCAAAATAACTATTACCTAATGTCACCTTTTTTTTTTTTTTTTGATTTTGAAGTTTGAATCGTTACAATTCGACCCCTAGTCCATGAAATATTATTTTCTAAAAAAAATGAGTATTTTAAAATAGTGACTATTATTTTAATTAAATAAAGGAGTCAAGCTTAATACCTTAACACTTTTACAAAAAACCCAGATGATGATTTTTGGATCATAATTTAATCTAAAATTCGTTGAAATTATTTTAATAAGATTGACTAATAAAATTTTATAATACAAAAATGTTCCATTTTTGTATAACTTATTTATTTAACTCTAAACTTGTAACTTCCAACTCCATGTCGCTTGGTCCATAATTCTAGATAATCTTATCTCTAAACACATTGTTTATTTAAAAATCTTATCCCTCTCACACATATCACGTAACTCCAATTATTATTAAAAGTGATTGAGCATCACATCCATGTTGACATTGTGATGGACCTTCGAGTCTTATGTGATTGAGTCAATGTGGTATATCGGGCCCAGTGTGGTATGGATCGAGCGAGTCAATGATCGAACAGCGTGGCTGTGGTCTTGAACCGTTTCCCCATGACCTAATCCCGCAACTGGCGGACGGAGTGTCCAATGGAAATCGGGTTGTAGATAGGGTATAATCGCGATTATGACAATCTCTGGGTAAACACCTAAACTAAAGAGTTGTCATGTCCGATAGTTATAAGGTTGGCGTGGGTGTCGGCCAAAATAGTGGGCTACGGCCAATTGAAGATAATGAATGGGCGTCATAAGGGTAACAGAAAAATCAAGTCAACTAGATGCGATTTGGACGTTTAATGTGAAATTGATTGTATTTGAGAGCTAGTCCTCCGAGGACGTACGCTCGACGAGTGAATGCATAAAGTGTAGTCCTGTGGATTTACACTCACCATTTGTCATTATTAAATGATTGCATCGAATTTATATTCTTTTACATTTATTTACTTTGAACAAAACATGCATCAAGGATTTTATAAGAATATTTTCCAATTACAAATGTTTGTACTCAACTCCAAATGAAGCCACACTTGCACACCATCACCCGCTCACTGAGATTTTTGTCTCACTTCACCTACTTTTATTTTTTAAATCAAAATCAGACGTCGATAACGCTTGCACTGAGGTGGAGGACCACGAGGATTAAATAGTTGAAGATCCCGTGTTGGGGAATTATAAATTTATAATAAATAAGATACTCATTTGAGATTTGTTTCCGCCGCAAACTTTAAATACTCCTAATTATTCAAGAATATGTAAGATATTTAATCGGGTTGAACACCCTTTAAAATTGTTGGTTACCGGCATAGCCGACATTATCTATGCTATTGAACGAGTTATGTTATTATTATCGAATAGTCACACCTTGGCGCCGTCGGGGCGTGACATTATGTCAGAGATGTTGTATTATTACATTGTATTTAGTAATATTTAATTAATAATTATTAGTATAAAAGAGTTAAATATATAAATATAATAGTATCTAATAAAGGTTAAATGTAAGAAGTTTATTTGTTAATTATTAAAAATTTGAGTCACCCCCTATATATTAATGCTAATTTATTCTAATATATGTGTCTCATTTGTATACTTCGTTTGACAAATTAAAAATTGTGGTGTTTCGGTTGTTTACGTGTCATTCAAGCCTAATATCTGCATAAATTAATATTTTCTTTTTATTACATACTACCTAATTTAATCGTTTTATTTTATTATATTTTGCACAATTCAAGATTTATCTTTTATTTAATTCAATACTTTTCTTTTATTCTCCTAATATAAAAATATAAATAAATCATATATAATTAGTAAAAAAAAATTAAATTAGTTATTTTAATTTAAGGACAAGTTACATATGAAATAACTTTAATAAAAATAAAATCTATTGTGAAAATAATTAAATAATTTGTATTTATAATAAAAGTTAAAATTTTATTTTTGGGATTTTTTATATGTTTTATAGATAAATTAAGAGTTAATTGCAATAATATATGTATGTACCTAAATATTAGTAATAAATTTAATATAAACATAAAAATATAAAACTATATAATAATAATTATTATAATTAATATTAATTAGACACCAGTACTACGCGACACGGGTTGAGAGTATATCATCTTTTGAGTTTTTCAAAGTTCGTAAATTTTAATTATTAATGAATTTAATCTAAACATTAAAATATAAAATAATTTAATAATAGTAAAAAGACACGGGTGAGAGAGTGTACCATGGACCCTGGTGCACCTAGTAATTTAATTTATCATCACATATAACTGACATATATCATCACATATAATTGGTACATATCATCACATATAACTGATAGATATCATCACAAATAATTGAAATTCTAAACCTAAAATTTAAAATTTTAAAATTAAAAAAATAAACCTAAAACAAAAAATTAAACCCTAAAAATAGAAAATTAATCCCCAAAATGAAAAACTAAACCCTAAAATTGAATATTAAACTCTAAATCCTAATTTTCTATCATATATCATCACATATAACTGGCCCATATCATCACATATAACTAACACATATCATCACATATAACTGGTAGAATGATAGATTTTTGTCGCGACCCTAAAATGGAAAATTAAATTAAAAAAAAAAAACTAAACCTTAAAATGAAATATTAAACCTTAAAAATGGAAAACTAAACCCTAAAATGTAAAACTAAACCCTAAACTCTACATTTTTGTCACATATGTATAACTATCATATATCATCACGTATAACTATCATATATCATCACGTAATACATGGTGCACCTAATACATCGTCGGTTTAGAATGTGACGTCTTTTGAATTTTTCGTAGCATATAAATAAAACTATTAGCGTAATCTAAATAATAAAATAAAAAATACTTAATAATTATAATAATTAATTAATAGATTAGAAATGAACAAGGCGTTGGTTAGAATACACCATTTAAAATTTATATTATAAATTTAAACTTTTTTAATTATCACAAAATACTTTATATTTATTCTTTTGATAAATGCGAGTAATATAACGGTACTAAACTAAGGGATCTCGATGTTTTACGCTCAGGTATTATTTGTTTCACTTCAGAGACATTTTCACTATTAGCAAATAATAATAGAGAAATAAAATTATTTTCTGAACTATGGTCATTTTGACTCGTCTCCTAAACTTTTTTTTCCTGCAAATTACCTCATAAACTGTACAAATTTTGCACTTAACCTCTTGAACTCTCATTTTTTGTGGAACTTTTGGTCGGAGCTCACTTGTGTGACATGCACGCTTACATATAAGGGGTAAAACCGACTTTCCATCTCTTACTTATGACTTCTGCTCAAAACAATGGCACGTGAGCACTCGTGTGACCTGTTAAAATAATGTTCACATTAATATATGCATACACTTAGGATTTGGAACCTACGTAGTGCTCACGTGCCATTATTTTGAGCGGGAGTCATGAGGAGGAGATGTAAAGTCAAGTTTACCCCTTATATGTTAGCGTGCATATCACACGATTGAGATCCGGCTAGAATTTCCACCAAAAACAGGAGTTCAGGAGGTGAAATGCAAAATTCGTACAGTTTGGGAGGTAATTTGCACGAAAAAATAGTTTATGAGGCAAAGTGTCAAAATGACAATAGTTTAGGAGGTAAAAATTTTTTTTCTCATAATAATATAGTGATTTAAACTTTTTGATAATATTTTTCCAGATATCCTATTCATGAAATAGGATGCACTTTCAAGATGCCTTGGTGGTGAAATGGTAGACACGCGACCCTTTTTTCTCTTTTTTTCCTTTTTTTTTTATTTCTTATAGCTTTCAATTCGCCTCTGACCATCAAATGAAATGTGAATAACCCCCGCCGTGTACAAAATAAATTTTGTAGRTGAGTACAGACGTTTTTTTCCTCCCCACATGGATACAAATAGATAAACGGGAATTAATTCTAACTCCCACATATTAAATAGAATGCAAATAACATTGCAATCATATTATCATTTCAAGAAAATCACTAAGATTACACTGAATATGCTGAAATTTGATAATGAATCTTAAGAGCATACACAATGATAAAATGGTTAGTCGAGACCAAGTGATGTCGATAATGAGTTGGTTAGAAGTTTTGTGATGTCAGCAGTTTCAATGTTGAAATACTTTATGAGATGTAATGTTGCATTATTATTTTATTTTATTTTATTTTTGTTTTTAATAAAATAATAAATAAAATGTTGAGGACATTTAAAATAATAAAAACCTTACAAAATATTGTCTAATTAAAAAATCATATTTATTTTAAAATTTTAAATTATCTTTTTCGATTTGCTTTCGAGTTTAATTATTTCATGTATTTATTTTTGAATTAAGAAAATTATTTATTGTATTTTCTCTATTTTTTTATTTATATCTTTTCAAATTTAAATGTTGTTTTCGATTCTTTTTATAATTTTTTAAATTTAACTAATTTTGTATTTATTGTTGAATTTAAAAAATACATAATATATATTTTTTGTTATATTATTTATTTCAAAATTTTAAATTTTGTTTTTGATTTTTGTTTACATTTTTTAAAAATTTCATAAATCTTTCTAATATCTTACAAAAAAAAAGAAAAAAAAGGAAATTCAGCCGGCAAAATATAGCCACGGAGCCCACCAAAGGCACGCAGGGCTCACAAGTGGCCGCAACATTTGCCCATCTGTTTGCATTCAACAGCAACAAATGGGCCAATGGGCGCCCATATTGGTGGCCCATTGAAGAGAAGAAAAAAAAGGCCTTAATAAAAGATCACGTCATCAAGATTTTGTAAAACACGATTTGTCCGTTTTTATTCTTTACCGTGTATATCTCTGTATCTGCATTTACATCTGACCAGAAAGCCTCTGTTATTCCTGTGTAATTCCTCTCAATACGATTGTGTTTTCATTTGACAGATTAAATCAAATAACCCACGCAACTCGATCAAAGGAAAACGGCAGATCGTCTCTAGTTTCTGCTAATCGTAATTCCGCGCCTTCAATTTATTGATTTCGTCTTTTATTAAATTAACCCTAATTTGTTGTTTTCCACGTTATATTTTGGATGATCCTTATACCCTGGTACTTTTATGCCTCTCGGACTTGCTTATTGATTGATAGACCGACGATCTTTCTGATTTCTTTTATTTATTATTATTCTTATTTTGTTTGATCCTGGGAAAGGAAATTTGGAGTTCTTGGAATTTTAGCAAGGGATATTGTCTCCAATTTATTATTTATTTAATTTTGAACTTTTTTCTTTTTAGGGGTATCAAAAAGATTATTCTTAACTCGATTTCTGCAATTTTAATAAGATTTAAGGTTGAATTATGTTTGAATGGGGTACTATATATGGATTGTCTTTTCTTGATCTTTCCTTGATCATATGATGGGATGAATTTTATCGACCCGCTTGGAATCTAAATATTGTGGCAGATGATAGAATTGATTGTTTTGCAATATTTAGGTTTTCACGGTGATATTTATTCTCCGTGTCGAGGCAGTTAATTTTGTTCCACGATCCTGCTGCAGGTTTTGGGACCGAGTCGTGATTGTGGCTCAAAGATAGTCAATAATTCTTTATTTGAAGCCTTGTTCTGAATTGTGTTTATTAAATGCTCGTGATCGCGTTGCCATCAGATATGCTATAAAGTCAACTAAAGATACCGTTTTATTTCAATTTTGCTAAATCCGATCTCCTAATCCCTCATTATAAGATTCCGAAGCTTCCAGTTAGAGACAAAACATCAGTGTACCTGAAGGTTGGTTTTTTATTAGCCTTGGTATTTTTTGATTGTCTTTGATATATGTGATTTCTGATCTGAGATGAAAATAGAATCTCAGATGAACTTTTCTCCAGAAATGGAAACCTGCCATTATCTTAATTCTTTTATGGTTCTAATTCTGAAAATTTCAGTTGTTTTGTAAAGTAATTTGCTTTTCTATGCTTGTGCTTGCGTATATGTGCTGCTCCATTGGCCATCAACCTTACATATACTTCTATTTAGGTTTTATTTTCTTGCATTTATGATGAATCCAATTTTAGTAACATATATCACAGTGCCAAAAAAAAATAGATGGCCACTAGAAAAAGAAGCAGATCAAACGATTCGGATCTTTCTGCTCACCACAAAGAATGGGACGATGTTTCGTGCCCCATATGCATGGACCACCCACACAACGCCGTCCTTCTCATTTGCAGCTCATACGAAAAGGGCTGCCGATCGTACATATGCGATACCAGTTACCGGCATTCAAATTGCTTGGATCGGTTCAAAACCCTCAAAGAAAAAGAAAACCCAGATAAATCTGAAGAAGTGTCCAATCTGAGATGCCCGTTGTGCCGCGGGAGTGTCTTGGGCTGGAAAGTAGTGGGCCAGGCCCGAAGCTACCTCGACCTGAAACCCCGAGCCTGCTCTCGCGAGACGTGCTCGTTTTCCGGCAACTATGGGGAATTGCGCAGGCACGCGAGAAGGGTTCACCCGGGTGTGCGGCCAGCAGATATCGACCCGTCGAGGCGGAGCGCATGGGCCCGCCTCGAGGGAGAGAGAGAGTACGGCGATATTGTTAGCGCGGTCCGCTCGGCCGTGCCCGGTGCGGTTGTGGTCGGGGACTATGTGATTGAGGAGGGAGATGATAGGGTGAGCGCGTTGTTTTTGCTACGGATGGTGTCGATGGACGGAATGGGGGGTGGGGTGGGGTCGGGGGGGTTAACAAGGGGTAGGCGTGCTAGTGGGACGGCTTCATCACCGAGAAGACGGCATGTGTGGGGCGAGAATTTGTTGGGTCGTCGGGATGATGGCGAGGATGAGGAAGGGGTTGCGGATGATATGAGGCGGAGGAGGCGGAGGAGGTTGACACGTGTACGGTCGGATGTGGATCGGCGGTAGGCGACGGTGGATAAGGGTATTTTCTTAGTACTTGTGTAGTTTGGGAAGAAATTAGTAATTATTGTTAATTTGCCTTTTCGGTTGGATTGGATTGGATTTGCACCTCTGTGATGTTTCTCAGCTTCTATTAATCTGCTCTATTCTCTCTCTATTTTATATATGTCACATTAGGTTTCAGGTTATTTTTGTTTTCTTTTTGGTCTTTTAATTTTAGTAAAAAATTCTCTTAAAAAAGTTTAGTTAACTAGTTGTAGTTATCAATATTTTTCACTCTGAAGTCCGAACCTATATTTCATTTTATTTTATTGAGTTTTACATTTATGACTGTTATGTCGATGTAGTTTCATGGTAAAGTAACACTTTAATAGAGTTTTAAACACTTGTAATGGCTTTTAAAACTTTGGTGTAGCGATGTATAATGGAAATGAAATTAGTTTTTTTTTCCAAACAAATTAAGTAATAAAAAAAAGGAAAGAAAATAAAAGAAAACAACGTTGGGAAATGTAAATGACGTGCCCCACATATTTTTATTCATATTTCACTTTTAATCCACGAAAAAAGAGTTGTTACTCACACAAGTTTCTATCAAGTGCAACACATTCATTAAATACACACACACACTTGTTTTTTCTTTAATTACGAATTTTACTTTACTCTAAACTAGAAATCGACCTGCCAGGTTGAATATATATTATATATATAATATATTTAACTAAGATATAATTGTCTCAGTATAATTGTTTAGGAGAGCTTTAAATTCATTGTACAATTGGAATTGTTACCCATTTAATATAACAATATCCAACAATTCCAAAAAATAAACATGCAATCGAACTTGTACAGTGCTTGCATTAGGATTACATTATATACCATAAACATCGTATATTCATGAATATATACCAAATAAAAGGCCTGAACCAATCAATACCAATAATACATGTAATTCAATAATTTAAAGTTACTTAACACCCGACAAATATAACTTTTAATACTAACTGTATTTATATAAACATAAAAACATTTGCAGAATCCTAAATCAGTTTCATATCCTTCTCCAAGACTTTGTCATGCCACCTGTTGTCATGGTTCATTGTTCGTCGTATAAAATAATCAAACTAAGTGACATCAAACACACACACACAAACAAGTCATATTACTCCATCACACAAAATAAATATAATCCCAACAATTATAGTATATGCTCTAACATCTCCTAGTCTCAACCATCTATTTCACCTTTTACCGTCATATATGCTCTAAGGTCTTTGTTCTAAAAAAAAAAAACAAGTAAAAACAACATTGAATATAAAAATAAATAATAACAACAACAAAAAAAAAAAGTTGGGGCAAAATATTAAGTTAATTATGGAACCACCACCTCAATCGATGATGCCAATATACATTGCATCAGTAAAAATACTACTTACGGACTAAAATCTGTCTCTCTCTCTATATATAAAAGTTATTGTTTTTAAAAATATTTTTTAAGATTTTTCTGCCCATTTCACTTACTATTTAGTAATTTATGTTTAATATTTATATAATAATTTATGTAAAAAAAATTTAGATTATGATTTCTGCAAAGAAAATATTAAATATATAGAATAATTATGTATAATTATAAATAAAATCTGAGAAAAATAAAACTACTATAAAAAAATATGAAGAGAACATAAGATTATTTAAAATAAATATAAAATATATATATATATATATATATATATATGTATATATGTAAATAATTAGTTAATAAATTTGTAAAACCCAAAAAATCAGAATTAAAATATAAGTATTTCAAATGTTGTAAAATAATATAGAAAATATTAATAAAATCATATAGATAAGAAATATAAGAACTTGTGATTGAATTATAAATATTTATTGAATAAACCTGAAAAAAAATTCAATAATAGAATATATATATATATATATAAGAAATCTGAATAAAATAAAATATATATCTAAAATATATATAATCTATAAATATAAGTATTTCAAATGATATTAAATAAGTTTTTTTATAAACAAAATATAAGAACTTATAATTAGATTACGAATATTTATTAAATTAATACAAAAAAAAAATTGAAAAACAAATCAAAAGGTCACTAAGATTGTAAAATTAAATATGAATTCATAGATACAAAAGAATTATCATTAAATTATAGATAATTATTACATCTAAAAATAAAAATAAAACAAAATAAAAAATTATAAGAAACATAAAATAATATAAATAAGATTGGAAAACAATAAAATGAATAACAAAAACATAAGAATTTATAATTCAATTTTAAAATATTATTTAATAAGTTTGTTAAAGAAAATAATAGATAATATAAGTACAACCAGAAAATTGGTGTAAAGAAGAAAAAATAAAATAAAATTATAATCGATAACAAGAACTTATCTTTTCTTCTATAATATATTTTGTTGACCAAACCCGGCGATACGAGAATAAACCTAATAGAACCATATCTTTCAATTGTCTATACATGACTCGGCGAAAACCAGGATGACCCAAACTTTGACCCATAACGTGTCACAAACTTGACAATGACATTTTTTTTTCCCATTTTCTTAGAAAAATTAAAAAGATTATATTATGAACATAAGTGAAAGGTAAATAACCTTATACAATTATTTGATTAAAATCTGAAATCAAAATAATACGTGGACATAACAAAAAATGATTATATAATCGCATAATATAAAGAATTTAATACATTATATTGTAAATTTTTTAACTAAATAATTATTTATGAACATTTGTATGTTGATAATAATTTGTGACTAATTACTATGACTTTAAGTATTTATCGTTAGACATCCACACGTAAATGATTTATAATTATTTTTGTATAAACACACACACACACACACACACACACACATATATATATATATAAACTCTAATTTATCATCAGACTCATCAACTAACTCGATGACTTGGTCGTTAACTCGATTACTCAGTAGCTATCCCGAGTTAATCATCAGGTTGATTCCAAAAATATTAACTATAATACAATAGAATGCAAAGACCCTCAATTAAATTTTTAATACAATTCCTCATTTATTTGGTATTTTTAATTTTTTCATTTCTCTAGTATTTTATATATATTTGAAATATTTATATATTTTTTATTTTTTAGATTTAGGAGATATTTTTTTATAATATAACTTTAATTAACTATATTACTCTCTATTTTTAAAACACTTTAAGATTTATTTTATATAATTTATAACTTCTTTATCTTTTTATTGTTATTATCAACTTTAAATAGATAAACAATTATTTAGAATTAATTTTTATATATTTATTTAATTTACTTTATAACTATTTTCAGTTTAATCTTTCAATGTCTTTAAAATAAGTATTTATAAATTAATTATAGTTTTATATATTTCTATCTGATTTCAAAATATTCTCGTATTTATATTATTATATTATTATATTTCTATTATTTTAATTTTTTTTAATTTTTAAAATTATTAAGAATTATTTAGAATTAAAAATATATTTCATATTTATTTGACTAAATTCATAGTTATTTTTTGTTTTATTTTATTATTCATAGCCTTTTTAGTTGTATTTTCGTTACTTTTAGGATTTAGTAAATGATAACTCATGATTTAAATTATTTTTAATTTTATTTCTATAATATTATTGTGAAATAAGATTTATTTTATATTATTTATATATTACTATCTTCGTGAATTTTTTATTTTTTAATTTTTTTAATAAATATTTATAATTAAAACATATTTCTTATATAAGTTTACCATATTTCGTATTTTTCTACTTTTATTATTTAATTTATTGTTTTATAACATTTATTTGTTTGTTCTTATTATTAACTAATTATTTAGAATTCATAATATTTTAATCCAATTTTAAAATATTTTAGGATCTATTTTATATTATTTATAAAATATATATTTTTTGTGATTTTCTTAATTTTAATTTTAATAATCTATACCTTAATAGTATAGATGGTCTGCAGAAGTTTGGGGGTGACATATGTCACCATCCAATTGATTTTTTGTTTTCTTTTGCTTTTTCTATTTCTTCATTCTTTCTTTTCGTTTGATTTGTTTTGTTTTATTTTTCCTTTCTTTTCGTTTATTTTTTTATTTTCTTATTTTTTTATTTTGGGTTTTATTTTTAATAAATTTATATATAAAAATTATTTTAAAGATCAAATCAGCCAGTATAATTTTACTTTTCAAATTATACTATTTTTATATGTTGTACTAATTTATGATAAAAGTTATGATTGATTATTGTTTAACTAAAAAAATTAAATTTAAAAATCTAATCAATTAGTGTAATTTTATTTTCTCATTAAATTACATTTTAAATTATAATATTTTTATTTGAACATATTAAAAATAATAATTATATTATTTCATGAATCTATTTTTTCTTTCTTTGTAATTTAGTTTTTTTTTTCTCTCCACAAACAATTAAATTTCGTCGTCAATAACTTTTTTTTTTAAGAACGAAGCTCATTTTTCTTTTCTTTTGTTTTTCTCTTTCATATTTTAAATTATTATTTTAGATTTTTGTCCTTAAGTGGCAGTTATAAAAATTACCATTTAGTTTTTATTTAAATGAAAGTTCTTAAATTTTTTTCTAATATATTTTCAAGTAAAAGAATAAGACTCAAATCTTAAGAGAATTATTATTAATAAATAATTGTATAAGAAAATGAATAATGTATTGTATAAAGAATAATTATTTCATGACACCTAATCTAATAATTTCGAGATGTTTATAATATGAATGATTATTATTAATAAATGTATATTACGTAAAGAAAAATTATATTGTATAAAAAATAATTATTTAAAGACACATAATTTAATATATTCAATGTTCCTATACAATATAGGAAAATTTAGAGAGTTAAGGAGAATAATATTTTCTTTTCTTTTATTTCCACTAGATAAAATATAAAATCGCTATATCACAGACCATGTTCAGGGAATCTGAATACATGAATACATTAAATTAAAATTTCGAATATATTACATATAAAATAAATATACATCGATATATAAATTATTACATAATATCAAGTTGCATTACAAAGTATATTTCCTTAATAAACAAATATGTTTGAATTAGAACTCATTTTGCAAAGTGTATGCATTTTATATTTGTATATTCAGGCAAATTGTCATCGTAACCATTAGTCGGACTACTTAAAATTTATTTTTAAAATTAAAAAAATACCAGAAAAAAAAATCTAGGAGACCTTCAAAAAATAAAATAGAATTAAAAAAAATAAAGTTGAGAAATTAAACTAAATTAAAATTAATTCAAAAATTAAAAAGAAACACTTAAATTTTTTGGGAGTTGCTTAATGAAATGAACCCCATTCAATTGTCTAACACAAGTTTTTGTATTTTATATTATCCATGTGTTAGTTGATTAAATGTTACAATATAATCTTATTTTTATATAATTTGTTTTATTTCCTTTCACTACAAATAAATAAAAATTAAACATCTAAAATTTTTCATTATGAGAATGAGTCAATAATGTAGCATAATTAACAAAAGAAAAAAAAAAGGAATAATTATTGATAATAATTCAGACTCTTTTATTTTTTTTTATATTTTATAAATTAATTTATATTAATCTAAAAATTATTGAAAATAAGTGGCAAATACTTGGGTGGGCCAGTCTCATACTATGAGACCACTTTTTACCATTTAAGTAGATTAATCCGGATTCCCACCCATTAACCCATCAACCCGCCCATTACACGTGAGAATAGATAGTAGTATAACACCATCTATCACACGTGCGCAACAAAGCCCAACCTCATAGCTGAAACGTCTCCTCCCCAATATCTCCATTCCCGAAAATTCCCCAAACCTCCTCCGGCAAATCGAAAAATTAAAGATGGTGTCAATGATTTCTATTCAAATCGAAGCTTTTCTAGTGGTCGAGTCTGATAAGATTTCTAATGGTTACTGCCTAAACAAGAGAGAGCGAAGCTGACCGTGAAGGAATTCTTCAGATAATTTGAGTATAGGGTTTCAAATCCCAAACACAAAAGGGGAGCCATTTGCGTATCTGCAGATCAAGGCGATTTGGAGCCATTTGCTTAGGAATTTCGAGATGGAGCTCGTTTCGCCTTTTTCGGAGATTGATTGGAATGCGATGGTTGTTGGGGTGAAGGGGAATGTGATGGTGAGGTGAACGCCGGGCTTTTCTGCTTAACTAATTGGATGATCTTTGCTAATCCTTGCGTTTGGTAGCGTGTTAAGCTTAATTATGTCCGTTATGTTAAATCTTAGTGCGTATTTTTTTAGATGTTTGGGTCTATTTGATTATGCATGTTTTGTTTGTTTCGTTTCTGGAAGTTTATGATTTACTTGTTATGCTGTCAAGACTGTTATTGTTATGAGATTCTGAGGATGTGTAGATTATTTCTGCTTTTTTTTAAAACAAATCATTGATTCTTTTGCTGTGTATGAGTTGTGATTGTGACAATCATCTTACTCACTCATAACAAGTTAATCATGGCTGAGTTAAATTTATTTACAGGATAAGTGAACCCAACCCTGTGCTTTTGAACTTTAAACCTACCCTATCCCATTCCCACACCCTCTCCGCGTCTCTTTCTCTCAACAATAGCCAGCGATAGCCACCGTCAATTACTGTCCATGGCAGCGGCCCAACGGCTGGACTCCGGCCCGCACAGAAGCATCAATCGGCAATCAGATCATTCTCTCCGGCGATGACTAACAAGGCAGCGCCGGTGATGGGGCAACACCGGTCAGCAGCAAAACGGTGGTGGTGGCGTGGCATGGATGTAATCGATGGTGGCGTGGCTTGAATCGACGACTGAAAGTGATTCATCGGCAACTTCAATTGATCTGCATGGCTATCTCGATTCGTCGGCATCCAAGAAAATGGCAACAGGTGAAAAACGACGGCAGCTGGCGTTTTGGCGAGGGCTCCAGCGGCTGAAAATTTGTAGCAATGGGGGCCAACAATAAGAGTTGGCAGAGGATTGGTTTCGGCTGGTTTCGGGCCGTGGGCTCTGATGTTTGATGAAGACGAATGGCAGTGGCTCCATGATTGATTGGGTTGTGAGTCAAGCGGTTGTGGTGACTGGAAATTGATGGCCGGTCGGATTTCGGCCTGAATTTTGGTGTTGGTTGAGACAATGGCTTTTTGGTGACTGCCGGTAGTTATGGTTCGGGAAGTTTGGCGAAGACAATGGCTGGGTTTGTGAGAATCTCCAGGGATTGACGGCGTGATGGATTTGTGGTGGCAACTGATATTAGGCCAAAATGGGGATTACCGGAGACTGTGGAGGTGGCGAAAACTGTTGGCTGGCAGCGGAAGTTCAGGTTTTAGACTAAGATGGTGGCACAACAGTGAGGAAGACGATGGGGATGAGGTTAAACTTGGGCCATCGGATTTGGTTCGGGTAGATGGAAGACTGCCGAGCGTCGGCGATGCAGGATTTGGTTAGAGAAATCGGGCCTAGGTATTCATGGCAGGGGATGGGTTGCCAGTGGTCTTGATGTTGGTTTTTAGAAAATCAGATAGAGAAGAAAACAAGAAAAACATAGCTTGCTTGTTTGATTGCAAAAATTGTTGTA
>BMAC01000055.1:2324492-2365992 GCA_014905375.1 Phtheirospermum japonicum | reverse complement strand
TAAACATAAAAATATAAAATGAGTTAATAATAATTAATTAATATAGATTAGAGACGGGTTGAAAATGTGACATCTTTTTTAATATTTATAAGTATGTAAATATAATTATTAATGAATTTAATTTAAACATTAAAATATAGAAAATGACTACGGTACCTTCAAGGGTATCATGCCTCCCACCCTACGTGCATTTACATCCATCCATCTTTTAATATTTATAACTTTAAATTGATCCAACAGTTGACAATAGATGAGAAAAGGTGAGGTATGGTACCTTCACGGCACCGTAGAACTTCCCTAAAATATAATATTAATTAATAATTGTAATAATTAATAAATTGAACAGAGCACGGGTTGAGAACACATCTTTTTAATTAAACATAAAAATATAAAATGAGTTAATAATAATTAATTAATATAGATTAGAGACGGGTTGAAAATGTGACATCTTTTTTAATATTTATAAGTATGTAAATATAATTATTAATGAATTTAATTTAAACATTAAAATATAGAAAATGACTACGGTACCTTCAAGGGTATCATGCCTCCCACCCTACGTGCATTTACATCCATCCATCTTTTAATATTTATAACTTTAAATTGATCCAACAGTTGACAATAGATGAGAAAAGGTGAGGTATGGTACCTTCACGGCACCGTAGAACTTCCCTAAAATATAATATTAATTAATAATTGTAATAATTAATAAATTGAACAGAGCACGGGTTGAGAACACATCTTTTTAATTAATTTATTAATTATTATTATTAAATCATTTTATATATTAATATTTAGAATAAACTCATTAATAATTATTAGTTACATATTTTGAGATATTCAAAAGATATCATGCTCTAAACCCGTGTCGCATTTTACTGGTGTCTATGTTTATTAACTATTAGTATATAATTTGATATTTTTATGTTTAGATTGAATACATTACTAATATTTAGTTATATACTTAGATTATTGTAAATAACTCATATTTTTACCTATATGGAATATTTGAAACTCCAAAAATAAAATTATTTTAAATTATATAATTATTTTTATAATAAAGTTTTTTTTTTGTAATTAAAATTATTTCATATGTAGTTTGTCTCTTAATTAAAAAAACTAATTTAGATCTTATCTACTAATTATATATAACTTATTTATATTTTTATATTAGGAGAATCGAAGAAAAGTATTGAATAAGGAAAAATATAATAAAAGAGTTAAATTAGGTAAGATTCAATAAAAAAAAATTAAATTAGGTAAATATTAGGCTCGGATGACATATAAGCAAACGAAGCACCAGAATTTATTTGTCAAACAAAGCATACGAAGTAGACACAAAAATTGGAAGGATTTGCATTAATATATATGAGTGATTATTATATTATTTTTAATAGGCGTAACCTTGTAATTGTATATTTATAGTTGAATTATTTGACATTTTGTATAATTAGTTAGAGTATTTGACAAAAATATTTTTTCGTAAATAGTATTTGGCAATTACCCCAAAAAACTAAGCATTGTACAATAATGTTAGGGTTATTTGAATAAGATACCCTTGAGATTTAATATTACTTCAAAATARCACAATTAACTATATTTCAAAGTTACATATATCTTCCCCTTATCCCAGTAAGAATTTCTGAAATTAGGTACGATGAATTCCGTAGCTAATTTATAGCAAAAACACTTAACAATAAATTAGTATACAAAAATTAGCCACGTACAAAATGGTTATAGCATAAATTATGCAGCAAGTTTGAGAAAGGTCATAGCTATTCAATCAAGAAAATTCTACCATCTAGAGTCTATATAATATGTGAGTTAGACTCATACTTTAATTAGGCTATTTATTTTTTGTAGTTTTAATAATTATATTATTGATTTTTGATTATGTTTCTTACACAGCCTGGAGTCTTCAATTTATATTGTTAAGGACTCATATATTAATTAGATTATTTGTTTTAGGTAGTATTGATAATTATATTATTGAGGTTATTATAATATGAAAAGGTAATCTGAATTTTAGGTTGTTTTATTAGATTATGTTTCTTTGTTTTTAATTTTATATTATTAGAATTTTATTTTAGGTTGTTTTATTAAAGGTAAGACTCTTATTATTAGGCTATTTATTTTAGGTATTTTAAATAATTAAAAGGTAAGAAGTATACTAATAGGACAATAAATCCTATTCTTTATAATTTATAAATATATAATAAAAAAAAGTTAGGCTCGGATGACACGTAAGCAATCGAAGCACCATAATTTTTTATTTACCAAACGATGCATGCGAAGCAGACACATAGGTTAGGAGGATTTTGCATTAATATATAGGGTAGATTATATATATAATTTATATGATTATTTATATTTTACACACTTAATATTATATTTAATATTTATACATTTTTAATGATATTTCTTTATAAATAATATACATTAATAAAATAAAATAAATGATAAATAAATTTATAAATAAGCTAATAAATATATAGTAAATTTATTTTTTTTGGTTTATTGTTATTTTTAGGGAAAATTCCCATATAGACCATTAGTGAAATATTTTTTCCCAAATAGCCCGTTGAAATCTCAACTTCCCATTTAATCCAAAAAATTATGTAAGAGTACTAAATTACCCTTTATAATTATTTTATTTTATTTTTCGATAATTCAGTACTACCCGTACAAAATTTAAAACTACTCATATACATTCAAAAATATTTTTCGAAAATTCAGAACTACTCATGTAAATTCAAAACTACTCGTGTAAATTGACGAACTACTCATGTAAATTCAGAACTACTCATGTAAATTCAAAACTACTCGTGTAAATTGACGAAATACTCATGTAAATTCAGAACTACTCATGTAAATTCAAAACTACTCGTGTAAATTGACGAACTACTCACGTAAATTCAGAACTACTCGGGTAAAATTCAGAACTTCTCGTGTAAAATTTCAGAAATATTTTTCAAAAATTCAGAATTACTTGTGTAATTGAGAACTATTTTTGAAAAATTACATACTACTTCGCATAATTTTTTGATAAATTAAGTACTACTTTGTATAAATTGCGTACTACTTCATAAAATTTTTTAAAATTACAAACTACTTTACATAAATTAGATACTACTTTTTACCATAAATCCAAACAAAAACATGATTGCATTGTATATATATAACTCCTTTCGGCTTTAATTCAGGGGATTTTTGATTATTAATTAATCGGAAATCAGGAGCAGACACTAAAAAGTTTTTGCAGACCAAGATAATAAGAAGGATCCAGGAAGGTGGGGATGCAAATTTTGGGCTGGCCAAATCAAATTGTCCCTCAACGAGCTCAAAAATCACCATCACGAGCTCAAAGCCGGCAAACCTTGCCGCACTTCATCATCCTGCCGGATCTGATAGCAGCCAGGCACCGTTTCCTTCAACCAGGCTCTGACCAGCGACCACCACCACATCCCGAAGCTTCAGAGACCTAAATCCTCCACCCATTCAACGTGGGAATTGACCAGCGGCCACCACCACATTCCCGAAGCTTCAAGAGACCTAAATCCTCCACCCACCACTGCCGCATTCTGCATCAGCCCTTTCAACCGCAGGCCTCTTTCCCCCCTTCTAGCCCTCCCACTCCCTCCCCTGTCGATGCTGCAGTCGAGCTCCTGCCTGCAGCCGCCCGGACACTTCGACTCGAAGGATGTGGTGTTGGGGCGTACGAATTAGGTTGGGGCTTGGTTATTTTAGATTTATAATTTAAGGTTTTGAGATGTGGGTATTTTTGACATTTTGTGTAATAATTTTGATTTAATGGGAAGAATTTGGCTTAAATGGGAAAAAATAATGTTAAAGGATTATTTGGGAATTGAGTATGATTTAAGTATATTATATGGAAATTATCCCTTATTTTTATTAAATTTGTAGTTTTATATTTAGTTTTATAATAATATATTTGATATTAATAATAATTAATATTTTATAGTTAAAAAAAAAATTATTTAGACGGGTCGCCCTGCCCTGCCTGGCGACCCGTAACAGGTCGCCCCGATCCGACCCGTGAGATTGACGGGGAGGGTTCGGATCTCGTATATATTTATAATTCAAATACAGGTTTTTGTATTTATGTAGTTAATTTTATAACTTTCTCAAATTTATATTACAAGTATTATATTTTTATTAGTTAAAAGTTGATTTGGTAATTGTATAATTATGTTGATATAAATTATTTTTAAAATAAAAAGTAAAACAATGTGTGACTAAAGTACAACTAGATTATTCAGTTATACTTAAACAGATTGACGTGATTGAATTATGACACAATCTAACTTTGAGGTACCTGTTGACAAACAAGTACAACGGGTATCGATAATAAGAAAAGCCCAAATTAACTATAAGATTTTCACTTTGTCTTTGAATACAAAGACAAAACAAGGAGATGCACTCAGTGATCTATAATAAAAATGACTAATATGATTGTTTCGCGACTAACTAAACAGGAGAGCTTGAAACTATTGGTATGTGACGATAACAAGTTAAAATATAATTAGACATATAATGTACTCTGAAAAATGTTGTTTCATAATATATAAATGTGAAGTTATTTACCTTTGATTTGTTATAGGAAGTGGAAATACGCATCCTATTTATTTATTAGTTCACATAATTAAAAAAATAACAAAAATATCAAAATTACCCCCAAATACTAAACACCCCAAATACATTATTTTCTCCAACCCTTCACCACCACTTTAACTCTGACGTTAGCGCCGCCCATCACACCGTTCCATTGCCCCACCGCCGAACAGGAAGAAGAAAAAATGGTGATGGGTGATGAAAGGTAAGTGACGGATTAGGGCGGTAAAGGGGGTGTTCGTATCTGGTTTATCAAATAGAACTCATGTGTTCGAACGATAAAAGTTGTTCAAAAGTTTTTAGGCTAAAAACTAGCGTTCAGATCAATTTTTCTTATATGTATTTTGTGTTCTTATGAATTCGAACATGTTTTGTGTTCGAATAGATTTTTAGAACATGTATTTTGTGTTAGAAAAACTGGTTCGAATGATTTTTCTTCAAGGTATTTTTTTCTTTTTTCTTTCTTAAATGGCACGACGGCCATGGCAGCGGCGACAAGGTATTTCTGTGTGCATGTTTTATTTATATTCTTCAATAGCTGTCGGCCATGGCGGTGGCAGCAGTGATGGGCCACTACTGGAGTGGTGGTGGAGTTTAAGGAGATTAAGTATTTGGGGGTATATGGTTTGAGGGTAATATTGGAATTTTTGTGATAATATTTGTAGTTGTGTGAACTAATAAATAAACAAGGTGTGTATATCCTCGCCTTTTGTTTTAAATTTACTTATGTTCACCAATAATCGTGACTTGAGTATTTTAAATTATATTATTATATTAATAAATCAGTAATATTACACTTATATCGAATGAATTTATACAATCCATTTTAATCCGCTCTGTGCATCGCACGGTTAAGCACTAGTGTCAATAATTTATCTCGTAAAACCACCACGCTCGAGCCAATCGTGTTGCTAACTTACCGTAACAATGGAATATTTGCTCCCAACGATAAGGGAGAAGAGAGAGGTCGATTCTCTCATCGGAGACACCATAGACAAAGTCCTCGTTCTTCGCTTCGATCGCTCCTCAGAACCTTCCACTCAATCAATACATCAACCCTCCTCAGAACCTTCAACTCTAAGAACGATGGTTCAATCCACTCAAGAAAACAGGCTTCAAAGAAGGGATGTGACTCCCACAAGTGTAAAATCTAAAGACCAAAATCAGAACATCAGTAAGGATCTGTATAATGTCAAATGATACGAATGTAGAGGGTTTGGCCATCATAGATATGAGTGTGCCAACATCAAGCGAATAAGGAATCTAATTATCATGAATGATGGAGACGACGATGATGAGCCAAAAGGAACTGAAGAAGTTGTTGCCATGAATGCATGTGTTGTCTAGGATGACACTGACAATGTTACTGATATCTGGTATCTTAGCTCTTCCACTGTTGAAGACACTGAAGACTTTGGTGTTGCCTATGAAAAACTTTATGGTAACTGGTTTAAAAAGTAAAGAATCTTACAATGAAAAATGAAAGATTGGCACGCACATATGAAGAACAACAAACAGTTGTCTACATCTAGAAGCTCTTCCGACTAAACGTGAGGAAGAGCTAAATAGAGCAAGGTCACAACTCTAAACTGCACTTTTAACTCTGAAGAAACTTAATTCAGAAACGATAAAGCTTGGTGAAATCCAGTCGATTGGATCTATGATAAAGTATGGCATATGCCTTAAGGCTCCTATTTTTGTAAATGAAGGCGACAAGTCTTTAAAAGGATCTGTTCCTGTCAAAAATTCCAAATGCCGAGGATTTAGCTATGTGTGTCATCATTACTCAGAACCTGGATACATCAGACCTGTCTGTAAAAAACATAAGTGGAAGAGGACCATTGTTTTTAAAGACAAGATAATGCCGGTGAACTTCTGCACCAACACAAGGACTAACACTGCTCACAAATCCAAAATGATGTGGGTAAGAAAGGCTGAGACTCGGTGTAATATGATTTATACCTCACTCGAGTCAAGTGTTGCAAGTTCATGGTACTTCGACAGTGGGTGCTCTCGTCACATGACAAGATGTGTCGAATATTTGACTTATATAGTAAAACACAATGGTGGTAAAGTGCAATACGGTGGTGGTGCACATGGACAAATTATTGGGAAAGGTACCTTGAATGTTGAAGGACTGCCCAGGCTTCAAAACATATTACTTGTGGAAGAGTCGGCTGTTAATCTTATTAGAATCGGTCAGCCGTGTGATGATGATTTTCGTGTGAAATTTAGTCGAGATTCATGCAAGGTCCTTTATAACTCTGATCAATGTATTCTCACTGGCACAATAACTATGAACAACTGCTACAAAATGAACATCAAGATCTTATGTCAAAGCATACAACCTTCAGAGTTTAAGCTGTGGAACTAAAATATGGGCCATGTTAACTAAAGAATGATGGGGAAACTGGTTAAGTCTGATGCTATAAGAGGCATTCCCAAACTAGTGATTAACAATCCATCCATCTTGTGCTTGTCAGAAAGGAAAGTAGACCAAATTGTCACACCTGGTGCTTCAACACTTCAATACCTCCCGCTGTCTAGAACTCCTCCACACGGATCTCATGGGTCCAATTGAGATAGAAAGTATTGTTGGTAAGAAATAAACATTTGTTATTGTTCATGATTTTCTCCGTTTTACTAGGATCGAATATCTTCGTGAAAAATCGATAAACTTTTAAAAGATTTTAAAAACTATCAAAACTTGTTTGTAACAAATACTATTTGCGAGTTGGCAGAATTAGGACTAATCATGGAAGAGAGTTTGATAACTCCTCATTTGAAGATTTATGTGACAAATATGGGATTTCCCATGAATTTTCTTCTCCTATTACACCCCAACGGAATGGTATAGCCAAGCGTAAGAATTGATCTTTACAAGAAATGGCACGAACCATGTTAATCTCCAAGAATCAGTTAGAAATTTTTTGGGAAGAAGCTCTTAACACTACTTGTCATATCTCAAATCGAGTCTATTTTAGGTCTACCTACGAAATTCTTGTAGGAAAGAAATTGATCCAAACTTTTGTGCACCCCTTTTTAATAAATTAATTTAAAAGCACGTCAGTTTGCTCACAAGAGTACGAGGTACTTGTAGGGTGATAAGTTTGACTCGAGTCGTATCTCTCTAGGAAACAACTGTTCGGTCTTTCGGATGTTTTTCTCAATTTACGAATTAAAGTAAAATACATGTACAATTGGGGTTTTGAAAGATATTGAGTTGATCATTATAACTAAAGCAATAATTAAACTAAAACTAATTAAACTAATTACTCTAACTAGATTATCAACTATGAGCAATAATTTAAACTACTTGATCATTATAACTAAAGCAATAATTAAACTAAAACTAATTAAACTAATTACTCTAACTAGATTATCAACTACGAGTAATAATTTAAACTACTTGACTTAAGAACTAAGAATTTAAAGAAACAAATCTAAAGCATAAATATAATAACTACCATCAAACAATCGCATCATACGAATCTAAGAACGAATAATTAAGAATAAATCAATCGCATAAGTAAACTAAATCAACCAATATCCAATATCCAAGCATAAAACGATTAAACTAATTAAACTAGAATTAACTAAGAGATTAACTAAGAATTAAACTAAGAAATTAACTACTAAATTAACTAAGAGTTTAGAAAACTTACTGTAACTACTAAAAGCAATGAGAAGCTCCAGCTATTCCGGAGTTGCACGTCGATCTTGGGCGAAGATTGAATCCCGAACACGAATTCGATGTTTTGGACGCGTTGTTCTTCGATCCTTGATCTCCGTCTTCAAATCTCATTATGAGATGTGGAATTATGTTTATTATCAGATAAAATACCCTTGGGGGTCGCGTGTCTGGTGTCTCTCTTCTCAAAAATCCGAAATATTGAGGGTTTATATAGATATTGCAAGTCTTGGCAAACAAGAAACCCTAAAATCCGAATTTTGGGCCGTCGTGTCGACGTAGCGTCGACTGACGCGCGCTGGTGCTCGGCGTCGGTACTGCCTGGGTGTGCGCATCGACGACTGGGTGCGTCGACATCGACGCTTCAGCAAGTTGCGTCGACAGTGCGTCGACGCTGCGTCGACTGACGCAGGTCATGGCTCGCGTCGACGGTCGCGTCAGTCGACGCAACTACGCGTCTGCCTCCGTCTCTCTCTATCTTTTGCTACTCGTTTCGCCGGAAAGCTCGTTCTCCTATTTTTGAACATCGAACTTCGTCTATTACGCGCTGAACTCTTCCGGTTACTTAGCTGTAAGGTGAAAACAACGAAATATCACCTATTTGCATCAATTACGATTAAAATACGGTAAAATAAGTCAGAACTATAAAAATACGGAATTAAGCTTAAATCGTCCAACTTATACCAAAAACAAATAGAAAAACAAACTAAAAATCTAATAAAAATAAGGACAAATCTACTCTAATCAGAAACCAAATCTTAAGTCCTTTCATGTATTTGGTTGTGTGTGCTATGTTCTAAATGACAGGTCCTACTTATCAAAGTTTGACTCAAAAAGTGATAAGTGTGTGTTTTGGGGGTATTCTGTTAATAATCATGCATGTAGGGTATTCAATCTTAGAACTCGTACATTACTTGAGTCTGTGAATGTCAAGTTTGATGATATGACTGATATTTGTGGTGATTCTGTTGAGGATGATGTGCATGATCTTGTGCGAAGTCCGCAATGTGATCTTGTATCTGTCTTAAGTAAATATATAGGTACAACTCCTTATGTTCCTATCAGTGCTTCAACACCAGAGTTGACATCTCAGGTTCATGAAAATCTTGATGGAGAAACCACTTATTCTGAAACTGATCAGGGTGATGCAGGGTCTCAGTGTCTTCTGACCCTCTTGACAAGGACATTCCTAAAGATATAGAAGAATCATCCCACTTCGCAAGTTATTGGAGCACTCACAAGAATCAGATTAACTTTAGGGAAATGGTAAAAATGGTATGTATGATATCTTGCTGCTCACTAACAAAAAATTCTTGTTTTGTGTCTTCTGCAGTACCAAATAAAATGGAAGAATCTCTCAAAGATGAGTTCTGGATAAATGCAATGTAAGAAGAACTTGATCAATTTGCCAAAAATGACGTATGTGACTTGGTTCCTTAACCAAGTACAAGAAATATTATTCGAATTAGGTGGGTTTTCATCAATAAAATGGACGAGTTGGGAAACATTGTGAAACAAAGTGAGGCTTGTGGCTCAAGGTTTTACCTAAGTTGAAGTTATAGATTTTGATGAAACCTTTGCCCCTGTGGCAAGGATTAAGTCAATCTGATTACTTCTAGTTGTTGCTTGTCATCTTGGTATTACTCTTCACCAAATGGACATAAAAAGTATTTTTTTTCAAATGGTGTTTTATATGAAGAAGCTTATGTTGAACAGTTTAGAGGTTTTGAAGATCCACATAAACCACATTTTGTTTACAAATTAAAAAGGGCTTTTTATGGTCTTAAGCAAGCCCAGAGAGCGCGGTGTGATAGACTTACTCAACATCTTCTTCAAATGAATTTTAAACGTGGTGAAGTTGATAAAACCTTGTTCATTTTGAAAAAGCAAACATGAGATATTGATAGCTCAAAATGATACCGTGTTTGGGTCTACATGTGACAAACTGTTTAGAGATTTTGTGAAGAGTATGTCTAATACCTTTGATATGAGTTTGGAATATGAGTTATCTTTTTTCTTAGGTTTTCAAATTAGGCAATTTAGCAATGGAATTTTGTGTCTTAAGCCAAGTATGCTAAAAATCTTGTGAAACGTTTTGGCCTGGAGAATGTTAAACATATAAAAACGCATATGGGATCAAGTCAGAAACTATCTAGAGATAATGTTAGTGAAAGTGTTGATCACACTATGTATAGAAGCATGATAGACAGTCTATTGTATTTAACTGTGAGTCGACCTAATATCATGTATAATGTATGTTTGTGTGCTCTTTCTTAGGTAAATCATAAAGACACTCACCTGAAGGCACTAAAGCGCATAATTAGATATGTTGATGGAATGTGCAGTTTAGGAATTTGGTATACTAAGGATACTATCTCAAATCTTGTTGGGTATACTGATTCAGATTGGGCAGATGATGTTGATGATATGAAAAGCATGATAGGGGGTGTTTTTTTCTAGGAATAATCTCGTGTCTTGGTATAGCAAAAACAAAATTGTGTTTCTTTGTCAATAGTTAAAGCATAATATGTAGCTGCTGGTAGTGCTTGTGCTCATCTGCTTTGGATGAAATAAATGATAGAGGAGTATGAGTTACATAGTGATATTTTAACTGTCCTATGTGACAACTCGAGTGCCATTGATATCTCTAAAATTCAGTACAACATTATCGCATAAAACACATAAACATTAGATATCATTTATCAGGGATTTGGTCAAGAGAGATATTGCGAGTATTGGGCATATTGGGATCGAAAATCAGCTTGCTGACATATACACCAAAGCATTAGACTATGAGGGATTTTACAGACTAAGGAAATCTCTCGGATTATGTGTTGTTTAATATAGTGTTACTGGAAATGATGCAGTATCTCTAGTAACATCAGCTGCAACGTACTTTTTTACAACATGCATTTTTTCACTTTTTTGGTAACACATTTAGAACTTGCATTATTCCCGACTGCAAGAAGTTATTGTGCTTCAAAATGTGATGTCAAATATTTTGAAAGTTTCAAAATATGCAATTATGGGTCGACTTTCACAAAAACCCGTGTTTCTCTCAGTGCGCTTCAAAATTAATTTTCAGTGATTTGTAGGATGTCCCAACTATCTATATATGGATGAAGAATTATTATGCAGATTATGAAAATTCTATGATCAATATGATCTTTTCTTTTCTGTTGCTGATTGAGTGGATGTACCTTTACTCTCGGATACAAAATCCTCAAACACAATATGAATGACACTGTCATTAACCGAGTTAAGGATTGTCAACCCATTAACTTTGTTGATCGAATGTTAGTCCATATGTCATCACACAAGGACCGATTTGAATTTTATGTGTGTTTTTTTTTTTTTAATTTTATTTAGGTCATCCTTTTTGACATAAAATTAAGACATGCATGTTTGGTGAATTTTGCCCGTATGATTTAAATATATGAAAAATATGCTCATAAAAATGTTATGTTTTTCTCTTGCTCAAAATTTTGATATAATTTGAGGTCTTTTAGTCTCGTGGGTTATAGTCGAGTCTTTTTGGATATGAGTTCTTAATAAGTCTTTGTGTGTCTAGTTAAGTAGTTTTTTTTTTAGTTTGAGTTCGTGTGTCTGTAAGAACTGTGTTAGTGGGCTAATTAAAAGGGGGACTGGGATGGTTTTCCTTATTTTCTCTCTTTGGGTCTATCTCTTTTATTATTATTTTATTTGTTTCTTTTCCCACTAACACACTAACCTTCTTGAGTATTTGAAATTCTGAGATAAAGGTGCCAGTGTTACTTTGTTCACTAGAAGCCAATTACACAAAACCTCTCAAACTCCCACAACATTTGATCAATAAATAATGAGTCTGAAAAGGTCAAAATCCTCCAAAAAGCCCTCTCGATTGCTACCGGAGTCGGTGATGACGCCGGAGGTTGCTGTTAATCCCTTTTATCTACTGCGATACGTTCCGCTGGATATCCACAACGAGTATGAGGCTACCTTTACTTTTGAGATAGATGTTGGTGGGTTTGTTCCAACACCGTGCCCTAAGAAGGATGATGTTGAGAAATCAAGTGCTCCCACCGACTCTGCCCCCAACTTTAACTCGACTGTTGCCCTAGATTTGGTTTCCATGTCAGATTTGGATGAACCTCATGCTGCTATATTTTCGGGGGACAAAGGTAATGAAATTGATGTTGAGAATCTGCCGAATTTAAAAATTTATTACACATCACAACACCACAAAAAGCTCAAGCAAATTACACATAAAAACCCAGTCACTAAATCCAATTGAAACTCGGAATTAGTTTGTTTGTTTGTTTGTTTTTAAGCAAATACAGAAAAATTCAAGAAAATTGCAACACAAAATTAGTCTCAATCTTTATACCTAATTCCAAGCTGGAGATTAAGCATCAGATCGTAATTCTTATGCCCTTTCGATATCGTAAGCCCGGGTTTCTTAACCTCCCCACTAAAACAACACGGGTTTCGTCTAAACTGCTTAATCCCATCCCGGTTCAACACAAACCCGTCCCGATACAACATCGATGCCTCAACATTATCGATAATATCGCAAGTAATATCACCCGCCTCACCGTCCGATTCCCATATGCAAATTCTCGAAAACACCCTTTCCACCATCCCACTGTCCACTACCAACGGTGGCTGCCCAGACATCTTCTGACCAAAATGCCCCTTCAAACCCTCATTCTCATTTCTACCAATGTGGGCAGGGTAAAAAGTCCCATTCAAGATTTGCGTCTTGCTATTACTATTTTTAGACGAGTCGTTCGTCCAGCACCCGATATAGCAACTCCCGTCGGGCCAGGTGAAAACCCCGTGCCCCTTCGGCACGCCATTTTCCCAATTGCCGTCGTACCGATTCCCATTGTTCCAGACCAAAACGCCCCTCCCATGAATCATCCCATTTTTCCATTCCCCAATATACTCGTTCCCGTTGCTCCATAAATACCGACCTTGCCCCTCTTGCAAATTCCTCTTCCAGTGCCCTTCGTAGTAGTCACCGTTACTATAATGCTTGACGCCGTATCCGTGCTTGCGGTCCCCGGACCAGGACCCTCTGTACATATCCCCGTCCGACCCGATGAAAGTGCCCGTACCCTCCATCCGACCCGACTTGAACTCCCCTTCGAACGTCGCCCCGGACGGCCAAGAGAATCTGCCCCGCCCGCTCGCTTTTCCCTTCTTCCAATCGCCCTCGTACATGCACCCGTCGCACCAGAGGTACTTGCCGGATCCGTGGGGGGTGTTGTTCGAGAATGTCCCGATGTACAGATCGCCGTTGGGGAGGCGTTTCTCGAGGATGTTGTTAGTTGCGTCGGAGATTGAGGTGGGGGTTACCCGACGGCTCGTGGCTTGGGATTTGCTGCGGGGGATGATAATTACTGATCTCGGCGTCGTGGTGGTGGTGGCGGTTATGGTGGCGAGTAGCCCGCGTGTAGCCCGTTCGAGAAGGGAGAGTTTTAATTTTGTTTTTGTTCTGACTGTAGAGATTAAAACAGGAAATAAAATAAAATTATGATGTGGCGAATGCAGATCGTCGGATGAGACACGGATCAACGGTTAAAACAAGTTGCTTGAGTTGGACGCGGATCGGTGACGTGGCATTTGGCAAACTTTCTACGGCGGTTTTAATAGAACCGCCGTTAAATATCATCACATTTACGGCGGTTCTAATAGAACCGACGTTAAATATCATCACATTTACGGCGGTTCTAATAGAACCGACGTTAAATCTACTGCAATAATTAACTCATGAACTAATTAACGTCGGTTTTTCAAGAACCGCCATGAATACTTGTTAGTTCACGGCGCTTTCTTAAAAACTGCCGTTAATTAGTTCAGTTTTAACGTCAGTTTTCATAAAACCGCCGTTAATCAGCCGCCTTCGTATCCTGTTTCTGCACTAGTGCTATGATTCATTCTCATTTCTCACCCACGGACCCATTCTCACCGGAACCCAACCCTATATATATATATATATATATATATATATATATATATATATATATATATCATAAAGATCGATTAAGGGATATTAAAGATTTCCAGAAGGGACAATTTGTCTTTCATTGTGTATGATCAAGTTTGAAGGTTTTACGGATGCCTCAAACGCTGAATAGAACGATTTGCTTATGCGGTAGTTTTTCATATATTATTAGATGCTCTAGTCTATTACCCTTTGTAAAACGATAGTTTTTCATATATTATTAGATGCTCTAGTCTATTACCCTTTGTAAAACGATTTCATCATTTTTAGTAATATATTTTCTGGCCTAAAGTCATGACCTATGGGTTTTTAACCGATTAGTAAAATTTATTTATGATTGTTTTATTTATTTATTTATTAACTAACATTTAAATTCTATTTAACTTTATTCTGGCATTTGAGAACTTCAAAACTTTCACCAGGGAGGTGAAATACCTTTGATATCATCGGAACTTTGGTTCAATTGATATCATCGTGGTGTATTTGATTGGAGATTATGGATAAATCCAATAATTATCAAATCATTTTTGTCCATGCTCTGTATTTGAGAGGAGATTATGAGATCGGAACTTGAATGAATTTGAGTTACTCCAACTTCCGTGTCATGTTATAAATATAAATAAATCAAATAAAACATTTATCACTAGAAATTCCTTGTGCAGTTGTGCTTGAATTTATCTCTCTTTCATATGAAATGTTTCAAAATGAAATCATATTGGCGGAAATTGTTTTACCTACCAATGTAGTTGTAGCTTCTGAACTAAAATGGACATTCATTTGGAAGTAGCATTTTTTAAGTTGGGGTGTCTTATGAACACCATTTAACTCGGGGGAGGAAGTTTTATGAATTATTAATCAATTAAAAAAAGAAAAAAGGTAAAATAAGGGTCGCAAAAGCGCGACTGTTTTAATCGCCGCGTTGAATTATTATCGCATTACCATTTACCCCGACAAGAGGCCAGAAATTCACTCGCAGCTTCTTTAAAAATAGTTTTTAAAGAAAAATAAAAATCACTCGCAGTTTTTTTACCCTCCAGTAGCAGTAACTGCGGTTATCTTTGTGCTAAAGTTGCACCAGCATCGTCTCCCACTTTTGAACGTGGCCCCCTCTGTCTTTTCCCCCTTCCTACACGCAATCACTGACGCACACTCACTATGCGTGATTCTATACATACATTAAACTAGCCGTGATTGTTTATGGAACGTTCCGTAGATCTGGATCACACACGGAGTGCGGTGGAGGCGGTGGCGCCGGAGATGGCACCGGCTAGAGAAGTTAGCTCTACTTCGAGTTCCGGTGAAGTTTCCGTTCAGTTCGAGAAAGATTCTCCGGAGATAACTGCCGGTGCTCCGCTTTCAAATGGCGGCAGCAACTCTTCAGGTGAAGTAGTTATTTAATTGGATGAGTGCTAGGGATTGGAGTAGGAAGAGGCGCTGAGATTCTAGTAGATTATGTTACGATTTGAGTTTGATTATGGTTAAGTTAGATGAATTTGCTTAACGTGAGAATGGTTATATTGTTATTTGCAGCGAGTGTAGGGCCAAATTTGTCTAGAGTAAACACTTCGCCTCCAGAAATTCTGAATCCTGAGAATTTGAAGCCCCCTTTGGTGTTGGAACGATCCAAGACTGAGAGGCAAAGACGCAATCATCTACTTGCTGAAGAGGCTGCGCAGATTTACGATGACCGGATTTCTGTACAGCAGAAGGTAAATATCCCTGTTAGAGTATTTTCAGTCTCTTTTTTAAATATGGTTTTCACTGTGCAGGATCATGAATTATGTCCCTGTACTTATAGTAATTGAATGGCATCTCGAAAGCTTAATAGACGTGTCTCTGCTATTTGATCAAGGGAAATAGTGTTGTGTGGGTAATGTGACATTCTAATGGATTAGGTAGTACTTCTAAAATAGAAATGTTTTTAATACTTGAGGTGAATATATTTATTTTAGATGATATATATATAAACAATATGTTGAGTAATCACTGGGGCCTCGATAGAGGCTATATTTGGATGCAGTATTGTGAGATTAGATATGTTTGAGCCTAACTGAAAGGTGAAGCCATCAAAACAGGTTATATTCTAGAAAAAGGCAAACCTCAGTTAATTTGGGAATTGTAGCTTTTTGGATAATGGAATAGGTTACGAGTTGAGTATCTCATAATTACTTGTGTTGATATACAAATATATCAAAGTCTGAAGAACCATCAAAGCATCTTGAGAGTGCATCATATATGATGTTTCTATTATAATATTTTCCTAATACATTAGGAAATCTTTCAATAGTTTCGTCTGGGAGTATTATCATCTGCATTTATTTATATGTTCTGTTGCATGTCTCCTCTACATTTGTGTGCTTTTTTTTTCGTGCATTATTTTTTTTTTTGCTTGAAAACTGCAATTGTATTATTACATATCATGGATTCAAGTGTTGGGTTGTTTCTTATTTCTTTTTCCCCATAACTCGATTATGGCCAAGACTTGAGTACCTTCTATTTTTGATGACACGACTCTGCATTTAGTGACAAACAAAATATGACACCTATTGAGTCGTTCTTCGTATTAGTGAACTTCTCATTTTAAATTGAGGACATAATACCTGTGGGATTTTTGTTAAATATTTAAAACATTGCAGCTCAAATTGTTGAACAGAATAGCTACAGTCAAACATGATGGAACCGTAGAATTTGAAGTTCCAGGAGATATTGAACCTCAAAATCTGAGAGTTGGTACTGAAAGCGTTTGCAGTGAAGTGGATGAAGAGACCATTGATGCAACAGAGCTTCAGGATATTCCTCCATTGCAAATTGTAATGCTTATTGTTGGAACTCGTGGAGATGTACAGCCATTTGTTGCAATTGGAAAGCGACTTCAGGTATCGGAGTCAATATGAATGAGATGCAGTAGATGTACATTCACTCATGCTACTTCAAAATAACTTTTTCTTAATCAAATAAAGGCAAAATGAATGTGTAAAAGGCTGCTTATATTTTATTTAATTTTATTTTTTGTCTTTTTTAAATAGAACTTACATGGACTGTTATGGATGATATTCACTTTGAGTTCTTTATGAAAATTTTGATGAGGATGTTTGGGTGCAGGATTATGGCCATCGTGTCAGATTGGCTACTCATTCCAATTTCAAAGAGTTTGTCTTAACCTCTGGCTTGGAATTCTATCCCCTTGGTGGTGATCCCAAAGTTCTTGCAGGATGTATGTTTCTATTGACCTTTTCATTTGCTGTAGCTGAATTTGTGATATCCAGTGGGTCTCACAGTTTTGATTTATCCCATTTTGATGGATTACAAATAACAATGCATGTGGTCTATGGGAAATGGTTGAGTATGGTGTTTTTGGATCTTACATGAAGTTGTTAATATACACTTCAATGTGTTTGACTTAATTTTGTTTATCAATGCCTGATGTCTGGTTCTTATACACAAACGACCTTATTCTGATATTTGGAAGATTGCTGAATTATGTACCTGGTCTTCTAGAAAATGTGGTCTAAAGTGCTCAACCAGATTTTTATGTTTGAAAAACTATATGCATTTTCAACTTGCTACAAAAGTACTGCCATTTCATTAGCAGACTTAGGTTATGAATTCAATAGTTGAACTAGCATGAACCTGTGGTGCTAACTGAACTTAAAATGGTATCTCGTAGTACAAAACATTCTGTTCAGCATGGTACTATGTGATACCAGACATCGACCATCTGTAGTTTTTTCAGAAGAAGAGCTTTAAGATCCTTGTAGCGAACCGGAAATGTATATTGGGTTTCTGTTGGCAAAATTTTGATGTAGTTGTGAAATCTGGATGTTTATTAGAGGCTAGTGATAAATTGTAAATCATTAAAGCAATGAACTGATGAATTATTTCTTGTTTGTTTGTTTTCTGCAGACATGGTTAAGAACAAAGGTTTTTTGCCTTCTGGACCTTCAGAAATACCTGTACAAAGAAATCAAATGAAGGAAATAATTTTTTCTCTGCTTCCAGCATGCAAAGAGCCTGACATTGATTCTGGGATTCCTTTCACAGCGGATGCAATTATTGCTAATCCTCCAGCATATGGTTATACCTCATGACTTGTGCTTCCCCTTTTCGTTTTCCTTGTTTTTTATATGCATTTTCCCTTTCTGTATATTGTTTACTTATATTGTTGAATATATGTATAACTTCCCTTGAAAATGTATTATAAAGCATGGGCAGGCTTATGCAAGATGTTGATCTGGGATTATAAATATTTTCCTTTCTAATTTCTTATCTCATGTTTATACTATGTCCATTCCCATGCATCTTGTTCTCTAAGCTCTGATGATGCATGCACAATTAATATTATATGTGTTTTTGAAATTATGTTAAAGCTCTCATGCAGCGTCAATTATCCTTAATCTGATTCTCTACTAACCTGGAGACCACTACAGGGCATACACATGTTGCAGAAGCATTAAAAATACCTATTCATATATTTTTCACGATGCCGTGGACGTAAGTCTGCTCTGGATCCTTTCATCCCATAGGGATATACTTCTTCTTTTTGGTTTGGCAAAGAACTTTGTTTGAAAATAATAACAAAATTTTCATATTTTTGTTAATCACCTGTTTGTCTTTCTAAATGATAGTGTTTTTTTCTGCCAGGCCAACCAGTGAATTTCCGCATCCTTTATCTCGTGTCAAACAATCAGCTGGATATAGAGTGCGTCTTAAGAATCCTTTATTTTGTATATCTTGCATTTACTATCATTCTGATTCCATAACGTTTTTTTTTGCAGTTATCCTATCAGATAGTTGACTCCTTGATTTGGCTAGGGATAAGAGATATGATAAATGATGTTAGGAAAAAAAGGCTGAAGTTACGGCCAGTCACGTATTTGAGTGGATCACAGGGCTCTGAGTCAGATATTCCACATGGATATATTTGGAGCCCTCACCTTGTCCCGAAACCAAAAGGTGTTCATTGTCTTATAATCATCTGATTGTAGAATTATCCATAACAAGTTCATCTCCGTTGCATGTCTGAGTTGACAGTTGCTAATCGAAGTTTCTAGCCATAATGTCTTGCAGATTGGGGACCAAAGGTTGATGTGGTTGGATTTTGCTTCCTCGATCTTGCTACAAATTATGAGCCGCCCGAGTCACTTTCAAACTGGCTTAAAGCTGGTCCAAAGCCTATATATATCGGGTTTGGCAGCCTTGTAAGTATTTCAAACTCCCACAAATCCCAACACTAACCCCTCCATTCGACCTCCTTGGAATTGGAAATAAAGAGAAAAGAAGGGAGAATCTTTCTTTTGGTCCATTTACTGATTTTGTGAAAGAAAAAAAAAACTTGTTGGGGGATATAAACGAATTAATATGAATAGTAACTTGAAATTAATAATTTCTGGAAATTTTATTGTGGGGGTTGTTTTGACATATTATTTTAACTTTATTTAAAAGGTTAGCATCACCGGTACCAACACACTTTATTGGCATTTGTCAAGAGTTTTCCACATTTGGGAAACAAATGGTGGAAATTGAAGTTATTGATGAAAAGCATTCTCTTGGCGACATTTGTTTAAAAATAATATTAAGTTATCAAATTTATCTTTTTGTTTTTAGGTAATATGCTATCAGTTTTATTCACGTATTCTGAAATTTTGGCTAGAATTTATGTTCCTGGAGTAATGACATTCTGCTGTGCTGTGTAGTAAAATCTCCTTCTGTTGCTTTGAGCAGATGCATCTTTCTCTTTATGCTCTTCCTCGTCTATATTGTAATTTCTTGTGTTTTCATACTCAATATTTCCATAATGTAATTCATGCTTTTCAGCTTCTTTACTTAACTCCTGATTTTTTTTTTGTCAATTTAATAATTATCTCCAACTTTAACCTGTTTCCACCATTTCAGCCTGTTCAAGAACCAGAGAAAATGACACAAATAATTGTTGAGGCTTTAGAAATAACTAAACAAAGGGGCATCATTAACAAAGGCTGGGGTGGCCTTGGCAACTGTGAGTACTCTTTTCCTTCTTTGTTCTTAACCAACACACATGATTTGTGTCATATATTCCTTTTACTTTTTCCCATAATCTAATGATCGTTCACAGTGGCAGAGGAAAAGGATTTTGTGTATCTGCTGGATAACTGTCCTCATGACTGGCTTTTCTTGCAATGCGCTTCTGTGGTTAGTTGCTCTATATTCAGTTGTTCTGTGTCACATATACCCTGAATCCCTTTGAATTTTTATATGATCATTGATTACAATTTATTGGTGAGAACTTGCTTAAAACTGAAAGTATTCACTAATTATGAAATGTGATGCTAGTGATGCATAAAACGTGTCGTCATGCAGTTATTAGAAAATAGAACTCTTAGGTTGCGATTGGATATACAATCATTTTGAAAATTTACTTTTCACTAAAGAACAGTGACAGATAAAAATTTTTGAGAGAAGAATGATTAATTTTAAAAGTGTAATCAGATATAAGACATTTGTAATGATTAAAGTTGATGTGATATAAAAATAATAAAATATTAATTGAAAATGATTGGTAGTTAGAAATGTGAGTGGGTGAATAGTAAAATTTGTGGGGAAATGTGTAGAGATAAAATTGAGAATGGGTGAATAATGTATTTTATTTTTAAGAAAAATTATATGGAATCACAAATTTGGGGTAGAAAATTTCCTCAAATGGAATGAATATGAGTTTTTTTCCATATCCAGTCGTGCCCTTAATTTTCCCACTTTCCGTCAGATAGAGATGCATTGTTAGTTAGCAGTAGCTTGATGGTATTTTCTATCTGCTAGAGTGATATCATGCTCTAGGCATCATAATATCTCGATAACCATTACATGTCTATTTCGAATCTTATAAGGAACATTTTAATTTTGTTTTTCCTTTTTTTAGGTGCACCATGGGGGTGCAGGAACAACAGCTGCTGGCCTTAAAGCTGCGGTAATGATTTACATAAAGTGGCGTTTTGAACTTTCTGCTCATTCAACTTTTTTTCTCGACTACTTACATTGAGTTAACTTATTTATATATGGCAACACAGTGCCCGACGACTATCATCCCTTTCTTCGGCGACCAACCTTTTTGGGGAGAGAGGGTCCACGCCAGAGGTGTCGGTCCTGCTCCAATTTCAGTCGAGGATTTTTCACTTCAAAAGCTGGTCGATGCAATTAAATTTATGTTAGACCCCAAGGTATATCCTATACCTATATCTATCTATATCTAAATAAATTTTGCTTTTGCTTTTACTATGGTAAGAGTCATTTTTTAGTAAGTGATGACATGATTTTTTCTTTTCTTTTCTTTATTTATTTATTGAAAACTGGGGTAAACTTTGCATTTTAAATTTCGTTTTTATTGCAGGTTAAGGAACGTGCGATTGAACTTGCAAAAGCGATGGAAAATGAAGATGGGGTGACAGGAGCTGTGAAGGCATTCCTTAAACATCTTCCTCGTAAAAAGAACAATGAGTCTGATCCTGAACCCGTGCAATCGAGCCTTTTCTCAGTACGTTCATGCTTTGGTTGTTCCTAGATTTTTATGCTTGAGGGTTGTTACCTCGGTATGCTGTGTGTTCTTTTTCAGCATTTGAAATTGTGATTTTTCCGGTTAGTATTCGGTGATAGTAGTTTTTTTCGCAGTGAGATCTTCTGTTCATATTTCCTTGTTCACATCACTGCTTAGTGTATTGTGTATTGGTTGTCATCTTGTTTTTTCATTTGTAATCATAATCTCTCTCTCTTTTCTTTTTCTATAGGATGTGTTGCATCATTGAATGTGATTGAAGGAAATGATTAGGAATAAAAGATTTAGAAATTCACGAAGAACAAAAAAAGGGGGGGGGGGGGGGGGGGGGGTGCTATTATGATGAATTGAAAAATAATTTTGTTAATCAGATCTCAAATAGAAAATGATTTTCTCGTTTTGATTTTAACGAAGTCACAACCACGTCAGCGTAGCCCTTCAGGAACTTGAATTTCCATGGTGCGCTTTTTAATGCACAGGCTAAGGATTTTGTTCGTTGCAGTAGTGTACGTGTATAGTACAGAAGTGATAAAAGTGAAGTTTTCTTCTTTTTTTTTTTTCATTTCAAAATTTAAAAGGGAAAAAAAAAAAAAAGGACGAAAAATCGATAGCATTATTTTGATGGAAGGAGTTGTGTGATGGCCTGACAAAACAGTCCATCCTTAACTATGTCTGATCAAAAGCTGGAGTGTCTTTAAAACCTATGAACATGCCAAATTTGGGAAAATGGACCACTGATTTAGTTATGTTTTTGGCGGTGGGGACTGGGGAGTAAGATGAATATATATATATATACATAGCATGCAATTACTGCCTGCACCCCCATAACTAGTTATCTTTAAAGCATACATATTGGCCAATTGTCATTAGGAGATAGAACACAAACGCCAATTTCACACCTTTCTCATCACCAATTGAGAAGTCTTTCAGCTTTTGAATTTGCCCAAATTCTTCCATATTTCCATCCCTACCCCCAAAATGTCGCACACCCAGAAATAAATTTATCCTTTGCAATAGTAAAAAGTCTTTACATTGGACAGTAGATTACTTGAACCTGTTAAGAACCTGATAATGGAGCACATTATTTGATGAATGGGATAGCACCGAAACAAAAGTTCTAAATTTAAATGAAGAAGATATATAAAACAAATAAAATTGAACTATGGATTAAAAAAAAAAATAATAAAATCGGTGTCCATTACTGTCAGAAATGGGTGGATTCCATTTCCCAATTTACTACTGTATAAATATATACATTTTTCTTCTACCACGAGACTTGTAACTCAAGTAGTATTGTTCGATTCATATACATTTTTCTTCTAACACGAGACTTGCAACTCAAGTAGTATTGTTCGATTCATCGTCCAGATCCGAGTTCCAGCCCCAAGTCTTTCAATTACTTATCTTATTGAAAATAAAAATAAAATAAAATAAAAAAGAAAAATTACATTTCTACTTCTCACCAATCATACTATTTGCCTCAYTATTCAGAAACCTCTACTTTCCATACTTACCTTTCTCTTATCTCTTCTGACCACAAGCCCATACATCTCCTTGTTTTTATAAATGGGATACACTGCACCCAAAGACATATAAATGTCTTCACATATTTCAATTCTAGTTCCTCAGAAATTGTCCACACCCCTTATTTTGATTTAAGTCCAAATAAAAGATAAAAACGAAAAAAGCTGTAAAACCTGCTTTCTCTTGTGATTTTTTTTCTCTGATTCTTCTCATCTGGCCAGGGTTTTTACTTAACTTTCTGTAAGGTATGTCACATTTTCCTCTTGTCATGCTTTTTATTTATTTATTTTCTTCAGCAAATATATATATATGATAGGGATAATTAAGAAAATCTAGGTTTTTAATAGTTACAAAAGTCTTCTTGAGGTTTTGATTTTGCTTAAAATTTCAAGAACCTGTTTTTTAAAAGTTTTTCTTTAAAAAATCCAAACTTATGATTTATCATAGCTAATTAAATTGTGTTTCTTGAAGATTTATTCTCTTTCTCAATACTCACCACAGGGAATTATTAATGGAGAGTGATCATCATTTAACTCATCATGGTTCACCAAACAAAGCAGAAGGTACAACAAAGTCATTCCCATGCCTCTACTGCTCAAGAAAGTTCCACAGCTCACAAGCTTTAGGTGGGCACCAAAATGCTCACAAGAAAGAACGAACTGCGGCTGGGAAGAACAAAAGGGCATTTTCGTCCTCTGATTATAATGCTCTTATCCCACCACCACCGTTGTTTTTCTCTCCAAACTACCCTGTTAACATTTTCAGCCCCTTGCCGTTTATCAATGCCCAGTTCCAGGGCCGTCAGATGATCGGCGGGTTCGGGTCGAACTGCGGGCCGGGCTTCGAAAATGCCGGGCTCTATGGTGGTGGCAAGTATTTCTTGAATGAGGTGTATGAGAAGAACAATGGAGATGAGCACAGCCAAGAATATCCTGAGGTTTTTCATTCCCCTCAGGATAGCAACGAGGACTGGAGGGATCAAAACCTGGATTTGTCTCTTCATTTGTAGACGACTTTAAGTTTTGGACTAATTACAAAAATTACCCCTGAGTTTTAACTTGATTACATAAAAGCCCACTTATCTTTTAAAATCTCGAATCCCTTGATGTTTGTTTGTCTTATAAATACAAATCTTAAGTGGGTATTTGTGGATTTTAAAGATATGTGGTTTTTTTTTTTGTAATTAAATTAAACCTCGGGGGTAGTTTTTGTAATGACCTTATTACACCCTTTTCTTTTTTTGTTTTCTTTGATTTTAGATCACTAATGCATGTCAAGTGTGTGAGATGGTTTTTTGATATACATTTTGACGTGCATTTTAGAAAATGAGATGAGAAGGTCCATAGTTTTGCAGGCAGGTACACAAGGGTGTGGTTTTAATAGTTTGAGAAGTGGCCTTTTAATGAAATTTTTAGGGAGAGTTTTTTTTTTTTTGGGAGAATAAGAGAGAGTTATTTAAGTTGTAGTGTTGTTACATCGATTTGATCGAATTTTGAAAAGTATTCAGTTATTATAAATGATCATCATGGTGTGTCTATTTTATAAATTGCATTTTAATTTTATGATTATATTGTTTCGTATTATAGTTTGAATAATAAGAATAAATCGTTTAAAGAGTCGATTTCAATTCGTTCAATTACAACTTATGAGGTTTGGAGTTATCACCACAAAAAACAAAGAAGTTCTAAACTTACAAAAATAATTACCGTTCAGATTTGATTTTATCTTATATTTTCCCTCTACATAACAAAAAGAATAGTTTAAAAGTCCTCTTACATTTATAAGAATTTTTTACCGTTAACCTGATTTAAGACAAATTTAAACATCAAGACATTCTTTTTAATTTTGGAATTCTATGGCTTTTATGTAATTATTTCAAACCTTAAGGGTAAGTTTTGTAATTATCCTTATTTTTAATAACACGTCAACGCAGAAATGATCCAAGGTGAACAGGGCCCATTTCTAATATCTTGCTCAGGCCCGGTACAACACAGGCCCCATGTTCCTTCACAGATTATGTATCCAATGTATTGTGCGTTCGTGTAAATATAAAAATAAATAAATGAGAAATATTCAAAAAATTGTAATTAATATAAATTTATAAATTTATATTCATTAACATCACTCGTATATTCATCGTACGAAATGAATATGTAAGAGACGAGTGCTATATATAAAAAATATAAAAATATTCGTTATGAATATACGAAAAGTGAATAATGAAAGTAGTTGGATTTCAGTATATTTCTTGCATGGAGTACATGAGGGTTTTATGCTTAAGATAAAGTAATTATGATTTCTTAAGAATTTAATTGCCACCAAAAACTTGATTTACAAACAGCTGACATAAACGTGACGCTTGAAGTCGTTGACGTTATTGTCCATCGCCTCAGGTCAACCAATTTTTTATTTTATCTTTTTTTATATTTGACTGCATTTTTGAAAAGTTCGGTCCAAAAACATAATTTTTCAAGACGATGTCAGCTCCTAATAATAATAATAATAATATAATGATGTTAGAACTCTTAAACTTCATTAGTGGTCTTATTGTAAATTTCATTATCATAGTCAGGCAATGGTGGATCAAGTGAGTGGGAGTTTAAAAATGCTTTTCATAAGATATTTCATTAGATGTGATTTTTTAAAAAAAAAAATTAAAAGGATATTAATTCTTAATTGTATAAAACTTGAAATTAAAAGATAATAAATTTTTTTTTGAGTGGGAGAGAAAATAAACTTTTTGTGTGCATAGGAAAATTGGAATATTTTCTTTCTGAATCAAGTAGAAAAAAAATAAATTGAAATCTTAGTTGTAAATGGTATATATTTCGAATTAAAGTGGATAAAACAAATATACTATATGTTTTTAAAAGTTGAGAAAGTCCGTTTTGATGAAACCATGACGAAATGAGGACATATATATATCCCATTAAATTCCGAAATTAATTCAATTAAACTTAACATAGCAATATGTTTCTTTTGTTTCAACATAATAATATTATGACTTTTGTTTATTCACCCGTAATCCCAAATTATTATTTCTAGATCTTGTGTTCTTTCAATCAAGATAGCAATTGACCTAACTAATAATTAGGCAATGTATTAAAGGGCACAATTGCTCTATATAGTCGACCGAAAGCACAAGCAAAAATAAAATAAAATAAAATAAAAATAAGATAAAATAACGTGTAGTCATGTGGTCAAATAATAAATAATAAAAATATACTATCCATGAGTAATATATATGTTGTGTTACGCCTATTGCCTAGAATTGGGTACAACACCAATACATAATTTCAGACTTTACAATCATAATCCAATGAAGACTTGTAAAAAAGTATGGCCAATTATCACCTGTTTTTCTGCATCAAACCAGCTCCCCCTCATTAATTTGTACCAGGATTATGTATAATTTAACTCTCACTCCATTAATGGAAATCTGAAACCATCAATTAAGATACTAAGTGGGATTAATGTCATAGATTAAGTGGCAATCCTATCATTTAATCAAATTATCTCGCGTTAAACCAAATTCAAATAAAAGAGAACATTTAGAGTACTTTGTATGATTTAACAATTTTTTTTTAGTAATTTAAAATTTCAAAACCAAATAAAAACTCAAGTTTGAATCTAAATGACCTTATTACCCTTAATAAAGTGTTTTTCTTCTCAATGACCAGGGGTAAAACGGTCAAAATAAATACAAATTCGTCTTGAAAACGCAGAACAACAATTATTATTGCTAAAACTACATAATATCTATTAAGGAATTAAGTGGCTACGATCTACTAGGCTTATTTGATTTGTACTTTGCACAAATGGATTGAAAGTAACCGAATTAACCTAACTATGGTCAAGTCCAAGTCTAATGGAGTTTGGCAAAATACGGAGCAATACCATTTTGTACTACGTGACATTAATTTCTCCCTATTCCCATTCTCATTCTCCTATAAAACACACACTTTTGCACCTTTCGGTTAACGTACATTCTTTATAGAGAAACAAATTTAAAGAAGCTCAACTAACATCAATGGCGGTTACTCTTAGAATGATAGCTCTTTCTACATTTTTCACTCTGCTTTTTTTTGCCAATGCAATGGCTGTGAGAGAAAGGTATTCTACTCTTTTTTTTTTTTTTTTTTTTTCATCTCCTTTTTTAGGCTTTGATTTCGAATTATTTATTTTAGTTAATTCTTATTATTAGGGTCCGTTTAATTAAATTGGAATTGTAATGCTCCGTTTTTCTAATTACCATGATTTGCATGAATTGTTTATTTACGGCTGTATATTCTGTTACAGTAATTTTATAATTAATATATGTTCAATAATTTGTCCAATTCAAATATTATCAGGTTAGATGAAAATGTTGAGGTAAAGCATGAAAAGGCAGTGGAGAATCCAGAAGCTGTCGCTGCAGTGGTTGATATGTAAGCCCATTTCTTCTCATAAATGCTACTCATATTATTATTATTATTGCATAATCATAACTTAATTATGATTATAATTATCTTTTATTAATCTCTTGTTACATAACATGAACGTGTCGCCCCTGTTTTCAGATATGTGTTCATGGCTCATTTATTTTATTCGGTGCCTTTTCCTTTCTTATCCATGTTTTAGTTATATCTCATCTCATGCACATCATTATTATTGTTGTTCCATCGACTTATATTAGTACTTAAAAATAATGTAATTCAAGTAATCATAATTCCTCAATAATTAAGAATGAAAAGATTTTACGGTAATAAATAAAAAAAATAAAAAAACAGTTTATTAGAATTTGAAATATAGTTGAAATTGAAATAGAAATGGGTCAAAATAGTAAAATAGGGCCCATCAAAACAGTGGTGATAATGGGTTAGGCTTAGGCCACATAACATTGCCTCTCTCAACTGACAATAGCATGAGGAAATATGAGGTAAATAAATGAGAGTGTCTATTTTAGGAAATTTTGGCTCCACCGACGGGCCTTTGAATTAAATCGCCGCTTGCATTTAATTCCCCAACCGTTTATTTGATTGTGCTAACAGATTCATGCGCTTTTGTATTGCTTTGGTACAAATTAAATATATTTTGCTATTAACTCATCCATCTTCTTAATTCATTATGCCCAATCTCACACAATTAATTCCCTTCAAGTGCTATGTTGGCAATTCATAATTTGCAAAATAATAATTAAAAAAAAACAAAACAATAATAATAATCTACTAGCATTTATTAAAATTTAAATTTGTTGAATTTGACTATACAATGCTTGTCGTGATTACATTTGCGACACGTGTCAATACAGGACGACCCGCAACAGCACGCACACAAGGAGTCTAGCCGGATACCTGGCGTGCGGGTCGGGCAACCCGATCGACGACTGCTGGCGGTGCGACCCGAACCTGTCTCTTATACACATCTAGATGTGTATAAGAGACAGGCCGTCGGCGGCCGCGACGGCCGCTTCTACGTCGTCACGGACCCGTCGGACGCCGACCCGGTCGAGCCCCGGCCCGGCACCCTCCGCCACGCCGTGATCCAGGACGAGCCCCTCTGGATCGTCTTCAAGCGCGACATGGTCATAACGCTGAAGCAAGAGCTCATCATGAACAGCTTCAAGACCATCGACGGGCGTGGGGCCAACGTCCACATCGCCAACGGCGGGTGCATCACCATCCAGTACGTGAACAACGTCATCATCCACGGCATCAGCATCCACGACTGCAGGCGGACGGGGAACGCGATGGTGCGCAGCTCCCCGTCGCACTACGGGTGGAGGACGATGGCCGACGGGGACGGGATCTCGATTTTCGGGGCGAGTCACGTGTGGATCGACCATAACTCGATGTCGAGCTGTGCGGACGGTCTGATCGATGCCATCATGGGGTCGACGGCGATCACTATTTCGAATAATTATTTTAGTCACCACAATGAGGTTATGTTGTTGGGACATAGTGACTCGTACACGGGAGATAAGGTGATGCAAGTCACTGTTGCGTACAATCATTTTGGAGAGGGTCTAACTCAGAGGATGCCAAGGTACACACACACACACACACAAAAAAAAAAAAAAAAAACTTTCATGTTGTATTTAAATATTAATTAAGAGGACAAAATTGTATTTGAAATATGACAGGTGCAGACATGGGTATTTCCACGTGGTAAACAATGACTACACCTCCTGGGAGATGTATGCTATTGGTGGCAGTGCTAATCCCACCATTAACAGCCAGGGCAACAGATTTCTTGCCTCAAACAATCGTTTTGCCAAAGAGGTTCGTTTTCAAATTATGCAAAAATAAATAAATAAATAAAATTCATCTACTTACAAAAACTTCTTGTGACAGGTAACAAAGAGGGTAACGAGTTCATATGATAACAAATGGAAGGACTGGAACTGGAGATCGGAGGATGATCTTATGCTAAACGGTGCTTATTTCATCCCATCGGGCCATGCTGCAGCTAAGAGCTACGCCAGGGCCTCGAGTCTTTCAGCCAAATCGTCGTCCTTTGTACCTACGCTTACCTCTGAAGCCGGAATGCTTCATTGCCGCAAAGGCGTCCGTTGCTGATGAGGAGACCACTCTAAAAGACTATATTGAATATCACCTAAAGATAATAAAAGAAAAAAAAAGTAGTTTTTTTTTTTTTTTTTTAACTAGCCATTTTTACTATTCGAGTTGTATTGTACTAAATAGATCAACCTCGGCCTGCTTCAATTGGACGAGGCCTTTGGAGCGGGCGCAGAAGTGTTGTTCGTGTTTATTTCCTATTCACTCATTCTTCCCATTATTATTTTTCCATGAAATTAATTCCTTTTTATCTCTTACATCAAGTGTTATTCTGTGTATCTGTTTTAGTTGAGTGTATCTTTCAAAATATGTAGCTTCAGAGGAATTGTTGTAAACATTTTTGTGATTAATTAATTAGTGCTTGTCATCTTATGAATCACAAGACCTTTCTTTGGGATTTCTGTAACAGCAATGTTGCAAGGGGAAAAGAATCAACTCTCCAAATATTATAAAATAACAAACGAAATTGTTTTTCAATCTACAACCCTGAAAATGTTACAGAAATAATATATATCACAATAATCTGGAAATTCAAGTATATCAATGTAATTGACCAAACTTTATCTTTCTTTACCAATACAGGGACAGATACTAAGCATATTCATAAAAAACAATAAAACATGACCATTTTATTACAAGCTCTACAAGAAAAGCAGAAACCATGACTATGATCGAAAAGGTCATTTGTATAAAATACACCAATAATAGACCAATGGACAACAGCTATTTGAGGGTAACCCTTCATATAAATGTGGTTTGAGAAACATTTTATCCTGACAAGTATTCCAATAGATCATTTTGCTTCTGTAAATCCCATATGATTACCTTTCCATCCAGTCCTGTAATAAATAAGAGCAATAAATGGTATAAAAATCATAAATCGTTTCGAAATTCTGGATATAAATGATTAAATTCGCATTTCTAGTTTTTCCAAACCTGAAGTACTGAAGCTGGTAACCATAGCATCCCCTTCGTCTTTGAGGGCCACGATAGAACTAAATTTTGGAAGCAGAAAAAAGACGATCGTTATGATTTATTCAAATCATTTTTATTGCATTCCTTGCAGGTCCAAAGAGAGAAAAAAAATAGTAAGGACACATACGTAATACAGTTATCATGTCGTCTGGGAGTTTCGTCTGTGTCATTGCTTCCGTTTTTTGATTGTCCGTATAATTTTCCAAATGTTCCTGAAAACTGGAAGAATAAAAAAGATAACAAATTTTGTAAGATGATCACACTGCGTGAAAAACTCTAATAAGCTGATTTTGAGAATTGGACTGCATACTCTAAAAAGTCGACAATCAAGGCAATGGTGATTTTGTGTTTTGTCTCGCAATATACCATCTCTTTTTACAGTTAGCGACACAAACCAGAAAAGTGAATTAAATATCATTACCTGTGAGCCATATTTTGCCCCTGAAGTTGGTTTCCTCTCATCAAGAAACCTCAAGAAACTCCTACATATTATAAAACAACAAACAAAATTAATTGGAACTTTCAAACCAAGTTTTGGTGTTTTAATGCACTCTTAAATGATTCCAAAAACTACCCCTGATGTTTAGCCTAATTTCAAAAACCTCAAGTTATATTCCAAAATTACAAATACCCCCTTAAAATTTGTATTTACCTAGATAATAACCCCCTCTTGGCAATGTTGTCAAGTCGAAACATTTGTAAATGTGGTATTTCATATTTGTAATTTGATAACTGGGTTTTTCACTTTTTTTTTTTTTTTTTAATAAAATTAGGCTAAAACTCAGGTTAGCTTTTGTAATTAACCGTTCTGATGGCACTTGCTAGGAATCTTCTATCTTTTTATGGATAATACACATGTGACCATTGACAAAAGACCACCATTACACTGTACCAAAAAAAATCAGTTCATTAGAAAGGCTCGACTCACCATAATCCCCTTTCATCTGCTGTGAATACCATTGGATTGCAATCATATCCCACACCAATAAGCATTCTTTCAGAAACGAACAAAACCTAAATAATATTTATTAATCATGAATACTTATCAATATTACCATCACAAGTTCATAAGAAACAGCGTAAAATTTAAGGTGGATGCTGACCCACATCGCGAAGAGGCAAATCTCGGAATGCTAAACTCTGAGCAGATGGAGAAGAGCCAACATCATCAACAAAGTAGATCATCGAGTTGTGACCTGAGGTTTTATGTCCATTAAGAAAACATTCAAAAAAAAAAAGTGATACAAAAAAAAAAATTAAGTAATTTTTTAAAAAATAAATTGCACTCTAAAGCAAATTCAGATATAAATAGGGTATAACTATTTTGTTTTGTTATGTTTTTTTTTTTTTTTTTTTTTGAGAAATAGGGGGGGAAAGAAGAGGAGGGAAAAGAACAATTAAATTCCATGTCACAAGTCGACAAAAATTAGAAGCATACTGCTAGCATGAAGTGTCAAACAAAGATCATTCTAATAACAAAGCAAGGTGATGAAAATCTAACCTACATAGGATAAGGTATTGCCACTGGGAGACCACTTCATGCCAAATGTCCAACTTATTGAAAGATCAAGTTGCATGATTTGCTGCTCGGGAGAAAACAGAGATAACCAAAAAAGAAAAAAAGAAAAGAAATAAACAAACATATAGTTAAATCATACACTTTCTCGCACAACAATTAATAGGCATGAATTAATAAGAGAGTAAGAAATAATAAAATCAAACCTCTCCAAATTTTGAATCAGAAGACGAGCCTGTGGAGCTCCTGTAACATTATGCAAGGAAACAACTGGACAGTTATAAAACGAAGGGAAATTGAACTGCAAAGGACTAAGAAATCTGAGTATCTTCAATGAAACATACTTGGTGTCTACACCTTTGATGAAAGTAGAAAATACTCGGCACTTTCCATCTGTCGATGTTGTTGCAAGTAATATCTGAAGACAATAATACAATTTAAAGAGGCAAAAAGGTAAAACAATCTACCAAATGAAGGAAAACTGATTTGACAGTTTCAGTGCAGGAAGCAGTCAAAAGGCTACGGCTCATTCGGGTGTTAACAGATAATGATAGATGACAAGAACATATCGGTATCCAATCTATCGAGCTTTGCCCCAAAATACAAGTGTACATTTATTATTTTATTATTTTTTTAAGTTTTTTTGGATACATAGGTATCCAAGCTCGAGGCAAACGGCCTTCCTCCCCTCAGCCGCTGTCAGTTAAACTCGTCTAGAATCCTCTTTTTCTCAATACACAATGTGACTTGACGACAACTAATTGAATAGTGCTTGAACGGCAGCAATAAATGTGAATGCATTTCCCCCAATCCAATTAGATGTTCATTTATTCAATTGCTTTCAAAACTTTACTGTATATAGGATGTACTTTTTACCTCTTGCATAAGGTTTTATCATTCTTTCAATCATAGTTTCCATAGGCATCTCAATAGTTGAATGCTCGAGCGTAATCCAAGTTATAAACCAGTTTTTTGTTTTTCCTCTCAAATAAAAATATACTGGTATAGAAGATGTAACTTGATTAAAATCCATGAAAAGTGCAACTGTTTTTGGATTCAAAGGTAAATGTGCACTGAGCAATAGATACAAGGACAGATAAAAGCCGAGACACACTCACGTTATTGGGATGCCAGGCAACACTCGTCACAGAAGAATCATGCCGCTTCCTTATAATTTTACTCACCCACCTGTGGAAAGTGTAACAAAGATACACATGGACTCAGACAATACAGAGTTGCACAAAGATAACAAAGGACACACTTATACCCCTGAATTTTACATACAAAATATATCGCCAATGTCGTATATCATAACACCTAAAAAAGTGGGAGAAACAGGGCCAAGAGATCTTACCAGTTGTTCTCTTGCTCATAGTAACATATACAAACAGTTTTAGCCCCACTTCCAACAGCAAACTTGTTTTCTGAAAGGGGGAAAAAAGGGTAAAAGACTTGATCACACCCATCACACAGTAAACTTAAGACCAAGAAAGCCCAACACAAGCTCTTCTAATTTTCCCATATCAAAACAGTGTCACAATTTGTTTTAAGCAACTTGTTTTAACTCTTTAATATTATTAGGAAATTGGATGCATTTACTGCATAGGAGTAAGAAAAATGCAGAGTATCCAAATGTTACATTTGACATTGCAGAAGCACACGTCATGCTCTGCAGGAAAAATATGTTCATGCATCTAACACAGAAAGCCTCCGTGTATCATACAGTAATACCTCAAACAAAGTGACAAACTAATATTACCATGTGCATAAATGAGAATATATCACATATATTGTTTGTGAAATTGCTGCATTAGAACATAAGAAAGAATACTATCTACTGCTACCTTAAATTATAATAGAAACCCAATCTTGACATTAATACTTTTCTCTATAGCATCATCTAGTACTGTTCGTGCATCTTAATAAGTTCCAGCAGTAAATCTGCTCATACATATTAATTAATAACTTATCAACTTTATTGTCTTTTTTTTTTTTGACGGGTACCATTTGTACAGACCTGAATGTAAGACAATGCATAGTGATAACAAATTATAAATTGTATAGAGCTCATAACTAAACAAATCACAGAAGTCTGTAACAGATTATAGACTTTCATACCTTTTGGACTCCATTGTACACAAAGTGCCGCACGATTCAACCTGAGGATAACAAGGGTTGGCACCCACTCTGACGCTTCTTGAGACCACACGTAACTAGCACAAAATTCAACTAGGTATATCACCATAAAGCAAGCACAACAAGAAGTGTATAATTGTAATGAAATTGCAGAAAATAACACTTGCAAAATTTAAGGATCCATATAAACAGAAAGATATTGTCAATAGTAACTTACGAGTTCCGATCATGAGCAACAGTAACTATTCTGTTCGAACTTATGCCCCAATCTATTCCGGAAACAATTTGATCATGCTGTGACCAAAATAAAACAATGAAAAGACGAATTTAGCCAATGAATTAGATGATAAAGATCAAGTCAAGAGTATATCAAGAACTTAAACCAAAAGGGAAACTAGCTCTGTGACAACTCTTGAAATCTATGGCAGCATAACTTGCTTATATATGTTCTATATTGCTTTCGTGTTTGTTAGAGTGCCGGTCCTAATCACACAACATGACTCATGTTTATATTGATAATGATAACTCAATAATTTACCAATTCTCAAAACGTATAAACTTGTCAGGCTTATTTTTTATCAGACTTACAACCAATGAAGGAAAAAGTCCCCCCTGTTTCTTTATTTTCAATTGCTAATGATTTCCAAAAATGTCTTCTTTCAAATCTAGCCTTGCCCACTGAGACCAATGCACATAGGGTTCAAAAAACATAACCGTGAGATACTTATTCCTCTATACGCCATCAGCTTCTGCTTAACATTACCCTGATCAGAGCTTACAACTTCTCCATTTTCTAACTCAAGTACACAATACACTAAATGAAGCTTCTAAATACTTTGGGAGCAGTCTCAATGTGGCTGCCATCAGCTACTTTAATGAATATACATCATTATTACAATTTCAAAGGGCCCACAAACCAACAAGCTAAGTTGCAATTAGTTGATCAGAATCAAATCACAACATAAAGATCCACAACAAAACGACACTGAGAAGTCTAGCAGCTTTTGAAACAATTAAACGCACACACAGACACACAGTTTACCTTATGAAGAACATGGATCTTCTCCCACTTGCCTCCCATCAACTTATAGATATGCACTTCATTATTATTTGGACAAAATGCTATCACTACAATCAAAAGAATAGAAAATTAAGACCAATCTAATTACTCACAATCAGACCAACAAAACCAAACCATAAAAAATTGCATTACTTGAGTGATCTGGACTCCAATCATGGCAAGTGATGCACTGAGCGAACTGATGAACTGAAACCGCGGCCATAATATTCGATTTTAGCTGCGAATTGAGATAATTAGGTAAATTAGAAGAAAATCCGGGAATGAAATTGAATTTCACTTAGATGGGTAAGATTTTGTACTTGGTAAACCTTCTATGGTAGGTGAACAGTAGCAGCTCTCTGCAACTCCGACAATGAAATTAGGGGCTGTTTTGTTGAGCTCAATTGTTTGCTTCGCTTGGTGACGGCCCCGCCGTTGGTTCCTGGAAAACGGATCGGCGGGGAGGGAACTGAGAACAGAGTATTGAGATTGGATAGAAATCAAAGGTGCAGAGTTAGTTAGGGTTTGGACATTGGAATCGATGAGCGAGAATGGAGAAGAAGAGAGAAGAAAATGAGAAGAGTTGAGAGAGAGAGAGAGGGAGAAGGGAAAAAAAAAAAAGTAAAAAAGGGAGGTGTGGTGGCAGCAGCGGTGACGGTGGCGGAAGGTGGATAGAGTGGAGAGGAAGGAAAATGTGAAAATAATATAATAATAAAATATACTCTGGGAATTAAAATAAAATAAAAAAATAAAAAAAAACAGTTTAAATGAACAGACTATATACTACCAAACAAATTATTAAATTACTAATTTACAATAGTTAGTTTTCAAACATTAGTTGTTATTGAAGATAACATTTTACCCTTCTTTGGAATACACCATGAGTCATGACGCATTGTGTGAGTTTAAGACAGTGTTTAAATTGGCGATTCATTAGATGCATAATCAGCCAGCAACGTGTACAATTATTTACGTGTGATGGTATGTATATATTTTGAACAATAATATATGAATGTTATGTATAATGATATACAAATGTTTTTGCTCGTCTAAAATTTATGTGATGCCGTATGATATTGTTTGCGTATACGGATATTTTGTGTATGATGGTATATGGATATTATGTGCCTCTTAAAATATAGTGCACCTATTTTCTTTTGTATGATTGTATATGTACGCTCTTAGACGTGGTATATGAATTTTGTTCTGATAATATATGTATGTTTTGTGCGATAATAAATGTTCATTTTACTAATAATTATATCCATCACATATAATATATATATACCATCACACATAACACACACATATATATATCATTAATAAAATATACATATACAATTACATTAAAAAACAGGTATATTGGCCTGCTTGACGACTTGGTCTTGCAATTAAGCTTCCTTCTGCCTTTGCCATATACCATTTCAAAAAATTGTACACATCTGAAGAGAGTCTGGCAGTATAGGTTAAGACTAATCAAAGTTAGAACATAAATATTATGCTCAAAGTTCACTTTCATATTTGTCCATTTCAATGCTCAAAGTTCACTTTCATATTTGTCCATTTCATAACCTCAACCTAATTAATGGAAATAACAAAATATATGATAATAAATCCGATTAAAACAGAGACTCGTCCGTCCTCGCCCTGACGAGGTTGGCAATTACCCGCTTAAACGGTTATGAGATAGGGGCGTGTATGAAATTACGGATTGCAGGAGTGGGTACGGGATGGGGATATGTCCCCTCGCGGGTACCCACGGGTACCCATCCCCATTTGAAACCTGCATATATTATTACATAAATTTTTTATTTTTTTATGTTTTGGATCATTTTTATATGTAACAGATTAAATATTTGTCATGATTTTTGAACTTTCTTGTAATTTTATTTCTTTCTATTTAAGCAACCTAAAAATCAAATCCCATAATTTTTTATGTTTTTGAAGTAATAATATGTGGACGGGTACGAATCGGATACACTGACAGAATTTTTTGAAATAATAATATGTGGACGGGTGCAAACGGGTACACTGGCGGAAGTAGGTAATTTGGTATTGCGAGTAGGGGCAGAGGCAACTAATATACCCGCGGGTTGGGAATGGAGATAACGTTTTCAAGTAGGGATGGGGGCGGCGGGAAAAGGCGTACCCGCCCCTGCAGGAATTGTCATCCCTACATTTTGAACTCAAACTCAAACCTCGACAATTCAAACAAAACTCACCATCATCGACTAGGTAAACAAACGCACCAAGTTCAAAACTCACCATCCTCGACTTAAAATCAATTTGATCACACTCTTAAATGGGTGCCATGGATTCGTTTCATATTGATAGTTTATTTATGAAATTAAATCACCCTATAATACAACCCCCCAAAAAATAATATATATATATATATATATATATATATATATATATATTGTACAATTGATGCAGTAATTCTCCAATTTCACCACACTAAAGGGCAAAACAAATCAAAAAATAATAATAATAAGCTGTTTTTCTTATTTGTACTTGTCCATAATTTTTCTGGCTTCTTCAAGGCTATCTTCAACAGAAGTAGTTTCTCCACCCCCTTTTGTGCCATCATCTTTGTTCAGGGCTATGAATGTGAAATAACTTAGTCCCATCACAGCCTGTCCATAAATGAAAAAACCTTTTAATCGTTTAAAACAATGTAAACCTGATGATTCAAACAAATAAAAAATAATAGAAAGGGTCAAACGAACCAGAGCCAAAAAAGGTGTTTAGGGCAAAATAAAAAATTATTATAATTAAAAAAGAAAAAAACCCACAAACCAGAGCGAAAAATGCTGTCGATAGAAATGACTTTAGTACAAAGAGTGCTAACGTCACAGCAACAAACGTAACAGATATCCTTGCAATCGGTCGTGGAACAGCATCCTTATAAAGCAAGAAGAAGGTGAACAATTAATGTAAAATAATTTTAAAAAATAAAAAAGTACAATGCATAAGAACTTAACGAGACAGATAAAACGAAAATACAACTTACGGGCACCAAGTTAGTTCCTGCTTCAACTCCATCCTTCCCAACCTTCCACACTGTTTGAATAACTATTTGGCAACAAACAAACATAGGGTTTTGATGAAATGATGCTATGGTTAAAATAAATAAATAAAATCTTGTATTGGTTGTCTGCAGAAAATTGCAATTTCAGGTATTGCTAGATTGTAATTGAAGTTGTAATTTTAGTCCTTTGACAGTTTCGCCCCTCAGCAAAAATAACAATTTTTGTCATGTAATTGGCTATCGAGGGCATTTCCGTAATAGGCGGAATAATTGAAATAGCACCAAATTTGAACTAACTTAAAACTTAGATAACCAAAATTTTATGAATCAAAAAACTTACGGGACCCAAATTGCAAACAAAAGAAAAATCAACACATATAGGACTAAACCCGCAACACCTTTAGATGCATGACTAATTTTGCCTTATTTATTTTCATAATATTCTCTCTTATCGACCGATTTCAATGAACAAACACGTATCAAGGCTCCATATTTTCGAGTTTTCATATCTCACACCCATTGCCCAGTCTAGTTAAAAGAGTATCAAGCAGCAAGAATCCGAATACATATGATTGGCAAAAAAAAATATCTTAAAATTGACACATTAAAAAAGATGCTTATGAATTATTATATTGAGCAGCAAGAAGTTAAGAACATGGAATTGCAATTAAATTAAAAATAAAATAAGATGTTCTCATCAGATACGTTTTAAAATTTCAATGCAAACATGAAAATCCACAGCCAATGCTATCGAATTATGCCAATTCAAAAATGCCATAAAACACACATAAATGTTACATTATCAACAAACCTAAGCATTATCTACAAATAACTAATGACCGGTGCAGCTTTAACACAAAATTCACCATAAATTGTGTTTGGAAATGGATGAGCTTATAAAAGATTTCAAACACCCAGAAGACAGTAAAGAATGATAGGCAAATATTAAACAGCATCTCACAATTTCGTTAAATAACAAAAAACTTGAGCATAAAATGGAAATATGAAGAGTTATATAAAAATAAGAATAAATAAATAAAGCATACCTTTCAAGAAATTGGATTGTGCAGCATAAACAAGTGGCGACGCATGAATTCTGGGGTTTTTGAGCTGCTTAATTCGGATGGATGAGTACAAATTTTGCTTCTTTAACTTTAAAATTGACTTTGATGAAAGAAATTGAGATGGGTTTAGGGAAAAAATAGTATAATTTTGGGAATATTTTGACGGGTATGGTGAAGGAGAAAGGGCGTTCTGAAAAATAGCACCAGTAGAAGCCATATTTCTTTCTTCCTCTTTTGTGTTCGCTCAATATTTTAAGCCATAAATTTATATAATTTTTATATATATTTTCCATTAAACTCGACGCCAAGAGATAAGGCCTAGAAATTTTCGGACTATATGGATTAGGTTTCGAAATAATATTGGGCCCGGCCTGTTTAAACGGACCGAAGAGTTTGTTGTTTTTATCTCCCTCTCTCTCAACAACAGTATTTTAATTGATAATCAATAGACATTACAACACAAGCACAACAGAGTTTACTATCTTCGTATTGGTAAATTACTTACACACCAGCGCATGTACTTTATGTATATTAGAATGAATTTTTAAAGTAAATTTGATGAATTCTTGCGTATGATGTTGAATATATTTGTTAAAATTATGAACATTTAATATAAGACGTAAACTAGACCCTCATGACAATTATACGTGAGATTTTATTTATGAAGCCTATAATATAGTTATATTCGTAGTATAATATAAAGTTCATCTTAAATTAACTGAAAATTAATAAAATAAAATAGCGGGTTAGAGAAGGAATTTCTGTCTACTGCTAATAATTATTTAAATGATTATGAAATTGTATCAAACATTTGAAAATATACATATATTATTTAAATAAGTGAAAAACTCAAATAAATTAAGTATATATAAAAAATAAAACATACCAAATACTTAAGGAAGCAAAATCTAGAAACTATTTAATTAATAAGTTCAAAAATTATTATTTGATATGACCGGTCATAAAAAAAATTTAATAAACTAACATGTTTGGAAAAAATAAATATAAAGACAAAATATTTGTAGATGTATCCATTCATCTATTAAATTATCAAATATTATAATATGTTAAAAGGGTTTAGTAAACATAAAGTTGATGATATAAAATGTATGAGGCAAATACTTGTGTTAGGCCAGATAATGTATTGATTTTTGCACTATAATGTATTGATATGAAATTCTGACCTAACGGATGATCCTTTAGTCCGACCTAACAAGAGTGTTGCCCAATGTATGAAAACTACTATCCCAAGCATTAACAATGTGTCTCAAGAAAACAATGAACTGAAAAGCCCAGGTCGTCGAGGCAGCCACTCGGATCGATCGTGCTAAAAGTGGGGTGTATACAATATTATGTGAACATATCTATATCTATACCTATATAAAAATAGGGGGAATTGCCAAATACTCCCCCTAGAAAAATGTCTTTGTCAAATATCCCAACTAATTTTAGAAAATGCCAAATACTCCAGACACAATTGTACAATTACCAATTTAACCTCAAACTTAGTTATTCTCTCCTACAAACACCAATCTCCCACAATCTCTCAAGACCTAATTCGTCACCACCGCCTTCATAGCCGTCCCAGTATGGACGCGCGTCAAACATATGTGGATTGCATACGGCGGAATGAGGAGGAGAGCGGTGTTGCGGCACCGTGTGGTTGTGCGAATTGTTTTCGAAGTTCCTTCGAGTGAGAGAGCGGATCTAGGCTGAGATGAATAGGGAATCAAGCGAAGTCAGCTGAGAGGGAGGCAGATATGGCTTCGACGGCGCTCCAGAGGTCGGCGATGGAGAGGCGGC
>BMAC01000055.1:2305849-2322382 GCA_014905375.1 Phtheirospermum japonicum | reverse complement strand
GCGAGATTTTTTTTTTTTTTGCCCACTAGCACATCGCATTACAAACACTAGCATCTTGGTTAGTGTATTAGTTTCTGGACAGAAGAGTATTGGTTATTGTGTTCGGGAGTATTGGTTTCTTGCAGTGTAAAAAAAACGGAAAATTTTCCGGCGGGCGGGCGGCGGCAGGTGGTGGACCATTTTATTATTATTATTATTATTATTATTATTAGTTATTTTAATAGTAAGGGTATTGTGGTATATTTATATCACAATTTTGGACTATTTGGCAAAAAGGAGGGACCATTTGACTTAAATCTATAAGTTGGATTATTTGACAAATTCATCTATATCTTAGGGAGTATTTGGCAATTCCCCCTAAAAATAGTGGTCTGGAGAGAGAAAAAATGCAATATAGGATTAAATTTCCTTTTTAATTATGTAGGTTTTTTCTTAATATAATTAGGATAGGTACTCTAATTAATATTAATGATAATTTATTTTATTTATTTAATTAAAAACCACCTAGGATTAGTTTTTATTTTTAATTATGTAGAAATTCTCTTAACATAATTACGATAGATACCCCAATTGACAGAGTTATTCTTGTGAAGGTCACACTCCACCTGAGGTGTTTAAACCTAAGAAGTTTCATAGTCGGAGGAGCTATTGTCAGAAGAGGATATTGCATGAGAGGACGAAAATATCTTGCTGAGGACTTTTTGAGATAAGGATGATGAGCGATAAAAGTGAAGTACGTAAGACTTAAATAAATGTGATTATTGGGGTGACAAATTAAATCCGAGAGAATGTTTCGCCTGGAGAACGTTGCGTCTACCTTGCATGGATATATCAGAGAAGAGCTGCTGAAATGACATCTCTGTAGCTATATTTTCAAAAGTTGCATAAAGTTTCAAGTTCTTATTGTCTTTAATTAACGGATGGGAGTCTCATCAAATATCTGGGCCATTGGTTGGCGAACAACTCACCTAATAGTGGGGACAGTGAAAGGGTCCGATCTTGGTTAATGAAATTGAAGTTATGAATATTTGTTAAATTATATATGTTGGCAAGCGTATTGATATACATTAAATATTAAAAAGTCACATGAGAAATTCTATTGACATGTTGGTGATTATTTAGAAGTTTGGAAGAGGTATGAAAGGCAGTTAAATCCGCACTAGAATGAGATTTAAATTGAAATTGCTTTAAGAAAAAAGGTGCAAGTTCGTTAAGAAAATGGAGCTTTATAAGTCAAAGTCTCATCCAAGAGTTATTCACAGTAGGCCTCTAAGAAATCTTGTCTCACCTTAAGTAGTAGGAATATTTTATGGCCCTCTAGTATGCCCATATTCCTTGCTGTCTCTTTGTCAGTCGCCGAGGAAGATACAAGCTCGACATACTCCAAATCTTCTTAGAGTTTCTTTTTCGAGATATTAACAGATAATGTTTTGGCTTTGGACCTTTCAGGGTCTTCCTTAGCCCTGATGAGTATCTTTGTTGTGAGCTATCAATGCGCTTTTTTTTTAATCCATTTGGGAGCATGTCTCGATTAGTTGTTATTCTAATTCTGCTACCTGAGAGGTGTTATATTTTGATTCTTCATCTATAATCACCTCAACGAGGATGATAGTCAATGTAAATAGTTTCGATTTAAAGAAATATGTTTAGGAAAGTACATGTATAATGTATGACGAATGGATGTATTTGTTTACCTTGGCAAGATGACACATCATAAAATGAGTTAGCCCAAACTTTGTACATTCTAAGGCTTTTTGGCAATCAACGTCAGGAAGGAAAGTGGTTATTATGGGGAGGAATTACTTCATGTTACTAGTATCCATTAACGTCCTATCCTCATGCGGATCACTAATGCCCTCATCAGTTCGGATCTTGAGCCTTCAAGTAGGAGGCGGGCTATTCACCAAACATTTTCTCTACTCGCCCACGGTGCTGGGAGTTGCGAGGGGAGGTTGAGTATGGTTAGGCAATGATTTGGTCCTGACCTCCTTTGAAGCCCTCTCTGCATTTGCAGACTTGCACACGTCCAATTTCTTTTTAGGAGTGGAGGGCTTGTTGGTAGGCATCTCGAATGTTGTTGATTAAAATTTCTTGGATAGCGATTTTTCAAAAAGGAGAAAGTGATACGTTGAGTGTATGTAGTTTAAATTACGAGGTTGTGATTATAATTATGTGTAATCATTTGACTACCAAGTCTACATGCGGGATGTACGATCTTTTGGCTTATCCCGAATTGGGATAGTAACTGTGGTGAGCTGGTTAGGGGGCCGATATTGGAAGGTCAATTGTTCCACTCAAAAATCTGAGTATCCAAGTAATATGATGAGCTCGAGTAGGTGTTGTACGATCATGTGGAGTTATCTCTTTCAATTACTCGGAAGGAAACGGAAGGGAGTATGCAAGAAGAATATATGGTCTTCCAATATTTTACATTCAAAGATAGATCGGTTAGAAAATGAGCATTATGGCATGATGTTGGATAACAAGAGGTAGTTTTAGAACATTTGAGCCCAAAGTAATAACGAAAGAAGTTTATGCCGGGTCCCATATGAATCATATCATTAGGCAAATAGAGTTAAGAGGAAATTGATTATGAATCCTGTCATCAAGATTCCTGGTAAGCGCAAGTTTCTATGTATTTGATCTATGAAGAAGGTTAAACTATTTGCTAGAGGATTTTTAGTTGTGTCCAATTGATCGGACCAAATAATGTTAAGATCGCATGACAGTTCAAGTAGATCTGATAACTTGAGGCAAGTTAGCCCCTTTTGGTGGGGTTTGAGAAGGTTGATCGTGTGGTGATTGACGAAGTTTTGTTTAAGTTATCCTTGGGGGAAGACTATAGGAGAGACGTTGTATTCGCCTAAGAGCTTGAATTGTTTAGCGACATACTTGGTATTATGATAAAAATATTGATTGAAGAGCAGAGGAACGTAATTGAAAATCCTTAGCAAGATATTTAAAGACTAATTTGGATGAAAACGTATGAGTTGTTAAGAAAATACACATTGTGCTGGTGTTGAGGGTTCAGAGATATTAGTTTGATCTGTTCTGGAGGGAAGGAGAGTCGTGATCTCTTTAAAGGATGATTATGAAGATCATGAGTCGTGTGTTGGCATTAGAATCTTCGGTGTCCTATTTATAGGAAGGAGTAACCTAATATTTCGAATTTCGGGTACCTGAAGGACTTGGGTCTTATGTACTTACGGGCGCATGTTGACTCTTTGACCGCATTTCAAGATTGTTCTTTTTGAATGGTCAGAGTTTGTTGGAAAGCCCTTCGGAGCTATTATAAGGTTTATGGTTGAGCTGTTACGACATATGCCATAAATGGATGGATACAAATCTTCTTTAATCTACTTTACTCGCTCTTGTCCTCGGCCGAGTAGAGCAGAAGAGGGCAAATATGTTACCCATCATTAGTCTTACAAAAATAATTGCATATATTATAACATTGAGGACTTTTACGGTGTCGTGAATGTACCATTTCTCACTTAATCAAAATCATTAGATTAAAAGTTGGTTATGAATAATGATAGATCAAGGGATGTAAATACATGGGGGTGGGAAGTATAGTACCTTCACGGCACCGTAGTTATTTTCTAAGTAATTTAACTTATGCAATACATGAAAAGTACAATGATAAATATTATATAATGATATATTTTAATTTGATGCGTATCTCGAAACTTAAACATGTCCGTATCATCAGTGACCAGATGATTCTACAACTAACTTGGATATTTGGCCCTTGATTTATCCTTCTTGGACCACATAAATGATTATTAAAATTATTTTTTTTCTCATCATTTTTTAATTTTCACATTTTGATTTCACTTAATTTTATTTCTTATACGTGGAATAATAAAGAAACTAAAGTACCAACACTATGTCATTCTAAATTATTATTTTATGATATTTGATGATTTAATATATTATACTATTTTTAAGTTTATGAAATATCATAAATATTTATAATTTTTAATAAATATGATATTTGAATATAAATAATATTATTTACTTAATTTTTATTTTATAATATAAATTTCATATACATTTATTTAAACATTGGGTTTTAATGGATTTGGTGGTTATTACTATCGTGATTGAGTAGACTAAATAATTCTTGAGGGCTAATTTCCGTCAAAACGGTGTGCAATGGTCAAATACCATCTTTTGATTTCACCTGTATAACTCGGTCAATGACGTAATAACTATTTAAATAATTAGTTAAATCACCAAGTGGTTGTGGAACTTACAGGAAAACCCTAAAACGAATAAATTGGTCGTCAACTTCGTGGGCTATTATTTTGCGGAAATAAGGGAGTTATGGAGCCCATATGTTTCCATTACCATTTGTGGGCTATTATTTTGCAGATACAAGGGAGTTATGGAGCCCATATATTCATTACCATTTAGTATTGGCTATCGCTGCAATAAAAAAAATAATAAGGGTGATTAACCACTTTCATAAAGAGCCTAACGTTGCATGACAAGAATCCAATAAAGAGAGTCAAAAAGTACCTCCAAAAATTCCACTGAGGTTGCCAGTGGCGGAGTAGGGGCCAATCCGGCCAACCTCGCTTTCGTATAAACCGTGTTTAAAAATTTAAAAATATAAAATAGTGAATTTATGTATATATTTTAAACAAATCCCTACAGCCTAACTCTACCTCTAACTCGTATCCGTACGAATCATGTAAAAACAAATGAACTTATATGACTTAAGAAAAAAATTCTGCCCTTCACTTTTTTTGTCTTAGTAACTCTGCCATTCGAGGTACTTATTAGAATATTGTAGGCTCTTCATAAGCTAGAGATCTCAAATTCAAATATCCTCTTTCGATATTCCGTCCATCGCACATGACTTACTCATATTAATTGTGTTAAATTAAATGTGAATTCCCATATTACTAGAAAAGGAAATAGGTTTTGTGTTTTATTTTAGGGATAATCTTATTATAATGTACTCATCATGGTTCTAAAAATCATTAGGCGGCAAACCACCGCCTAGCATCTAGGTAACCAAGTAGGACCTAGAATTTAAATATAATTACAATATCTTATTTGATATTTTAGGCATAAATATTGAGCAACAAATCAAACATAAAGGCGTCCAACAGTTTGCAGTCATACTACATAATATTTTCAACAAAAATCGACTAGTTTCTCAAAGTTCTTTTTTGTGAACTTTCATCAAACACATTCTCTATATTATTAGATTTATATATTTCTAACTACGACAATAAGTTGATCAATCCCTCACACATTCGAATAATCTCCACTTATTAATGAACACACCAAACATCAAATTTTAATTAACATAGACAATCAAACTTATAAAAAAATTAGGGTTCATAATTCAAAAACTAAATTATCTCACTAAAATTAAAATACAAAGAGAAAACTATAATTTAATATCTTAATTATTATTATTTGTAAAAAAAATTGATTTTGTAAAACACACGCACTCACACACACAATTGGCGCCTAGAGGCCGCCTAGCTGCCTGGAGTGCCTCGGCTCTGTCTAGCCGCACAGCCGCCTAAACATCGATTTTCGCCCAAAATGCCTAATTCGGCCGCTGAGGGAAAATCTTGGGTGGGGAGGGGCCGCCTAATGCCTAGGCGGCCGATTTTTTGAACAATGCTACTCATAATTACATGGGGTCTGATTGGTTGACCTGATTTAAAGAGCTGATAGCCAATAACTGATTTTTAAATTAGAGTATGTTTTGCGAACTAAACTAATAAGCTATGTGATGACTGTTAAGTTAATTGTGAGTTGATAACTGATAGTTGAAAATGTAGTTGATTCAAACTGAAGAGTTTGACAGATTAGCTAATAAGCTAACTCAAAAATACAAAATACACAAAAATAAACGTTTAAAATAATAATGTTTTTTTTGTATATATAACTTTAACATTGAAAAACTAATTATTATTGTTTTCATTACCATTCTCGTTAAATATATTTATAGGTTAGTTTTCAATAGTTTCATAATACGTTTTTTAATGGTTGGGAAGTGTTTTGTAAGCTAGTTTATAGAGTCAATATGAAATAATAATAATAATAATAATAATAATAATAATTGCATAATACTAAAATGAGTCTAAGTATTCAAGTAATAATTAATATAGCGTGAAAGAAAAAAAAACTTATTTTAAATACTTAATGACATGATAGTGTAATTTTTCAAAAAAATAAAAAGTTTAAAAGAGGAATAAAACCAAAAAAACTCCATTAGCTTATTTGAAACGCTTGTAATAGTAGCATTCGGCCCCTGATTGGTTGAGTTGATAGCTGATGGCTGGTAGCTGATAGCTGATGGTTGGTAGCTGAAAATAAATAACTGCTTGGTGAAGTAGCTGATTAGAGTAGCTGGTTGAATATTAATTTACCAATATAGACATGATATAAAGATATAAAATAATATACACACGTATATATAAAAAACATAGAAATTTAAGAAAAAATAATAAAAACTCTAAACTAGAGATAAAATAATAATTAATAAGAATAAGAATTATTCCAAAGACCACGTTCAAATAAAGAATTGAATTCCTAAAACTAATATATGATATTATAAACAATCACCCCTTGACGTCAAGAGTGATTTTGCATGGGGTGACTAATTTTATCTCTAAATTGAAAAAAATAATAATAAATGATTTTCAACAAATAAAATAAATAAATTATACCGCAAATTTGTGTATGCGGCAAATTTATAGCAAAAAGAAAAAAGAAAAGCATTATCAACAACAACAACAACAAAAAAAGCATTATCAACAAAAATAAATCTGAATAGTTCTGATCTAGGTTGCACCGACACGGGAGACACGACACGCGGACACGCTTATGACATTTAAATTATAACGTAAATAGGACACGACACGGTAAAATATCATATTTTGAAGTGTCCGTGCATCATAGGTTCTGATAATCGCGCGTAATAGAGGAGAAGAATAATTTTGTGAAGAACTTTGTAGGATAACATTGAGATTTTTATATTTTTATAAAGAGCTGATGAAAAAAAGGTACGTTTTGCAACTTTTTCCTAACAGGTGCTTACTAGGTCCAATAAGTCATCAGTAGCTTATTGAGAATTTTTATATTTTTATCAAGCACTTTAAAAGAGCTTATTGGGTGAGAATAAGCTATAAACTCCTTCAATAAGCTCAAACAAGCAGGGCCTCAGACTTTTTAAATAAGCTCATACAACCAAATAAAGCTTATTGTTGAATACAAAGAGTTTATAAACCCTCCAAATAAGTTATAAGATAGCTCATTGTACTTACCAAACATATACTTAGTGTTTGGTAAATTAACTGATTAAAGTATCTGATTGTAGGTTAATTTACCAATATATATATGATTGAAAAATATAAATATATTATACATAAAAAAAGAAAATGTATAATAAATAAAAACTTCATAAAATAAAAAAATTATAAGAAATAATTATAATAATAAATAAAATTTCCTTATATTCAATAACAATATTTTTGTAAAATGTAAAATAATAGGGAAATGAAGTTTTTCGTCCTTTAAGTTGACCTAGTTTGACATTTAGTCCTTTTTTTTGTCTGTTTTCAATTTCATCCGTTTTCTTTTAAAATCTTTGTAATTTCTTCCGATTATCGTCGAAAAAACTGAATTGCACCCTAATTTGCTGATTAGGCGCCGTTTTATGCTGACTTGTCTTTAATTTAGGGGATATTTGGCCACGTGGAAATGAATTTTAAAAGAAAAAAAATTATTTGCCATGTAGGCAAATAAACCGTGAAAAAACTTTTACCCTTCTTCCTTCATTTACATTTCTCTACACCACCGTCGTCGCATCTCTGTTTCTCACGCTTTGTTAGCTTTGGAAAAAACTCAGGTGCTTCGTTGTCATCTGAGCATAATATTACCTAATTTTATTTTCCTTTTATTATATTTTACCTAATTTAATATATTCCTAACATTATATTTTGCCTAATTCAATATTTTCCTTCTATTGCATGTTACCTAATTTAATGTTTTTTTTAACATATAATTCAATATCTTACTTTTATTCTTCTAATATAAAAATATAAATAAGTTATATCTAATTAGTAAAAATCTATATAAGTTGAATTAAATTTTATTTATAATAAAAATTGAAATAATTTTATTTTTAGAATTTTAAATATCTATTTAAGAAAAATACGAGTTATATAAAACTATTACAAAATGGGAAATAAATATAAAAATATAAACTTAAATTTCTTTATTTAACCTAATATGATGAATTAAAATAATATTAAAAATATATATGCAAAACTATTTTTACGCAAAAAAAAATTTTAAAAATAAAAGGGAAACAAAAAAGATAAACTTAATAATAATAATAATAATAAATTATTACGCCTAGAAAAATAAATATTAAATATATTCTAAACCTCTTTATCTAATTTCAATATAATGCATTGATACACACATTATATATCTATATGAACAAATACTGTCTCATGCAGAAGATAAAAACAAAAAAAATAATAATAAAGTAATATTACATATAATATACTACAATTTAGATGTACCATGATTTTTAATAAAATTATAAGTGTCTTATATACTTTAATTTTTTATATCATATATTCATATGTGACACGCGGGTGTTGTATATTTATATTTTTTCAAACTCAATTTCTACGGGTTTTCCGGTCAAGTTTAGAGTATTTTGATATACTTTACAATTAATTTCATGACTCACGGTAAGAAAAACTTGATATAATTTTATTGTGAAAATTAGTCTAATTATAATTAGAACAAATAATATTATGATTTATAAAAATTATTTATTATGAAAAATAATATTCCTTTAATAGAATAAATAATGTTACGATTTGTATGTACCATTTTAAATATTATTCTTTTAGTATTTTCAATAAATATTAATATTTCTCAAATCCTGCATAATTAGCGGGTGTTAAACTAGTATGTGTGTGTGTGTGTGTGTGTGTGTGTGTATATATATATATATATTAGGTTCAAATGAGAACCACGTCAATATATGCGAACCTAGGGACCAATCCTGACCTTAGATCTAATAATATGTGTGGACCAGATTTTTTCTATTTTTTAAATTCATTAAATTATATATATGGAAGGAGAAGGACTTTTATGTAATTTTACAAACTCCTAATCAAGTTAAATTCACAACCCCTCCCGTATTTTTCCCCAAACCATGAACCCAAACCTTAGCATCCACAAAATCGGTCGGCCCCTCTCCAATCATGGTCGTCGTCGGCGGCCGAAAGAGTAGGCACCCTCGCTACCGCCGTCGCCGCCGCGGCGCTCATCTTCTATGACTTTTACCTTTCTTGCAAATCCTCCACTGCCTCTTCAATCTCACCACCGCCCACAACCGAAACCGCCGAGAAAGATTTGATTTTTTTTGACTCAGAAAATGAAAAATCGATCGAAGAGCACTTGCTTTCGAACCCTAACGACGCCGACCAGCCGCGGCTCCGGCTTAAATCGGCAGGCGACCTCTCCGCCTTCTCCGAAAATTGACGGCGGCGGCGAAGAATTTTTCGACCGGCTTCTCGTGTCCGTCGGCGGCCCGACATGTTGATTCCAGTCCGCCGCCACCGTCGATGAGTTAAGGGAGGTGAGGAAGTTTGGTCGCCGGAATCAGCCTCTTGAGCCGTCACCTCCGCTGCTCGACGTGGGGGTTGTTGGGTCCCGGGTTTGAATCGGGCTGTGGGAGGTGTGGCGTTGTTCAGGTGGTGAGTCGGGCCCTCGGTGATGGGTGATGGCGATGTATTTGGACGGCGGTGATGGTGGTTTGGCTCGGACGGGAGACGCTGGCCCTGTCGTAGCCCTCGGCGGTGGTCACGCTCCAGTCGATTCCCGCCGTCGCCGCCAGCTTCCTCCTCCAGCCGCTGCCCAATATTATTTTCTACTGTATTTTTTTCCTAACTAGTTGTTTTGGTTGCCAAACGTTTGTGGTATGTATAGTTACCTGTACATGAGAATGCATGCGTTAACTGTGTTCTTTTCATTGTTTTTGTCCTTGGTTGTTCTTGTTGGGTTTATATTGAGTTTTGGTCATATGTGTACTGGGACGTGATACTTGCAGTTTAATTCCATTGTTTGTTTGTGGGTTTGAACATTAGTTTTGATGACCTTTAAATATGAACACGTGTTCAGGGAAATATACAATAGTTTTTTCTAGATTCTTGTATCCAAAGGGGGTTGGATTTTGGTGGTTTGAGGGAGAAGTTAGATTTCCAGTCGATTCCGGTGCTTCTGGGAGAAATCCCCCGGTGCTTTGGGGAGAAATCGGCAGGGGCACTGTGTGGCGACCAAGGGCTTTTTGAATTGGGGCCCCGGTGCTTTTTAGAGGAATACCCTGGTGCTTCTGGGAGAAATTGGCAGGGGCACCGGGTGGCGACGGTGATGGGGTTGTTGATTGGTTGTTTGGTTTTTGGTTGTGTAGTAAAAAAAGCACCGCAACAATATTAAGAAAGCACTCCAAAAAACTAGCACTGCCAACATAAAAAAAAAAAGCACTGCTGAAGACTTGTGTAGTGCTATAAATAGTCATATACAATGCTTTTAATATTCAGATTTTTAAATTTAATTATATTTATTTATTTTTACATTTTTAAATATGCAATATGTATCTTAAATCGTAGATCTTGAGAATGTGATTAATTTGATATATATTTCATTAAAAATGAATAAAAGTTAAAAAAGTTATGGTTCGTTGAAGATTTGAGTTTTATTATAAATTTTGAATTTGCAGTTATATATCCGTTGTGCTTTTTAAAAAGCAATTTAGTGCTCTTCATAAACGTCGTTATATGTCCAAAATACCCTTTTTAATTATTTAATGGATTTTTTTAAATTATTACCATGCTGACATGTCATAATCTCAACCATCAAGATTATCCAATCTAATGGTCAAGATGAGTCCCTAGGTTCGCATATATTGACATGGTTCCATTTGAACCCAACCCTATATATATATATATATATATATATATATATATATATATATATATATATATATATATATATATATATTGCGAACCATCTAGGCCGATTCACTCGTTGAATTGGAATTGAGTTTCGATCAATGGTTCCAACTTCATTTGTCAACCTCTAAGTACACAAAGTTTACTTTTTCTTTTTTCGATTATGAAGGCTGTAAAGTTAGGATAAAGTGTCTTAGGGATTGTTGGTTGGATTTTATTTTTTTAAAATTTAAGTAAAAGTTCTAGGTACTTTTTATAATTAATCCTTCATTTTATTAATGTCTAATTAATAATAATAATAATAATAATAATAATAATAATAATAATAATATAATTGGTCCCGAAGAATATAGTATTGTCCCCACACACCATCACGAGTATTTTCCACAAGCTAAACACACCTAACTTTGAAGTTTTAATACTATAGAAAAATGTACATTGATTGTCCGAGTGTTAATGATCAATGTCGTCCCGAAGGCCACGAGGAAATAAGTACCGATACTTATTTCATGTGTCGTTGAATGTATTATTTATTTTGGTGTGTCAAATTCTAACTCCAATATATTTTTTGTATTTTATGTGGTGAGAAGATATGTAGTACCCTGTGGAACAGTTTGCAGATCATGGTTCATGACTCGGAGTGGCAAACCCGCCGATCGTGCCCGCATCGTGCTGACAAGCACATCGGCCGAGCGTGGCGAGCGTCCCTAGCCACCTGCCGAGTGTGCCGAGCAAAAATCACCGAGGGCGCTGAGCGGCCCTGACCACCTGCCGAGTGCGTCGAGCAGTAGTTACAGAGCAGAAACCGCCGAGGGCGTAAGGCGATCCTGACCAGCTGCCGAGCGCTCAGTGCGCCGAGCAGGAGTTGCCGAGCAAAAACCGCCGAGGGCGACGGGCGGTCCTTACCTGCTGTCGAGCTCAGTCGTGCCATCGACCACTCCATCGATCAACGCCAGTCAACTAATCCTTGCACCATCGATCTGCCGAGCAGGAATGGCCGAACTGCCGATCTCGACCGCTCCATCGACCACTCCGTCGATCGATACCGGTCAACTAAGCTTTGCACCATCGATTTGCTGAGCGGGAATGGCCGAGCTGCTGACTCGGCCCGGCCGTCGACCCCTCCGTCGATCGACTCCAACTGCCATGTTACTGATAGCCTCGGCTGCCATGTCGCTGACGACCTCGGCTGTCGTGCAGTTGACAACCTCGACTGCCGCGATGGAGGAGCGCCTTTGACCATCCAAGCTGCCAAGCGGGCCAGTACCATCGACCGACCTTCGTTGATCGACGCCAAGCATCGACATCTAACCGCCGAAAGCTCCCATGCAGGCTGCTGAGCTGGGTAGCATCGTCAGCCAGCCTCCGTCGATCCACGATGAGCATCGACGCTAAGCGAGAAGCGCCGAGCAGGATGCGGTCCCGCCGAGCAGCGCAGTGCCGTCGGCTAATGCCGGGCGCCGACGCTGAACAGGAAGTGCCGAGCAGGATCCCCCGCCGAGCTGGATCAGCAGAGTTTCCGAGTTGGTTGGCGCTGTCGGCTAAGCCCCGTCGGCCGATATCGAGCGTCGCCGCCGAGCAGGATGCGTTCTCCCGACGCGTGCGCGGCATGCTCAGTTCACTTCCGGTCATTTATTGAGCTGGTAATGATGAGCTGAAGTACTAGACCGATGTCTCTGAATTTGGTTGGTGAGTAAAATAGCTGAGGTCGGCTCTAAGTCGGTGGAAAATAGCTGAGATCGGCGCTAAGGCATTGGAAACGTGAACAACAGATCTGATGAACCAATAGGAAAGAGACAGATGTCCAATTAGGGTTTCAATGGAAAGCTATAAATAGCCTCTCTAAGAGAGAGTAAAGGGATTCCCAATTTTCGAGAGAGAGAGAGAGAGATACATAGAGAGTTTAGAGAGAAAAAGGCTTGTATCGAGATAACAACACTGTAAAAGAATCCGGCCAAGTCTGATCTGACCCGAATTTAAGGAATAAAAGTCAAGCACTTTTTCCTACTCATTTTATACTGTTTTCGTTGCTGATCTCTTGGTTGTTTTTGTGTTGAAATTACTTAGGCTACTCTTAGTAGTGATACAAATAAATTCATTAACCACTCATTAATACAAATTTGATGGGTCGAATCACAAGTCGTGTCTTGCACCTTTTTAAGACCAGTTTGAACTAGCATTCATTTTTTAGCTTGACCATTTAATTACATCAATATTATTACTAACATATTATAATTTATTTAATCTTATTTTATCAAAATACTTTAACATATTATTTTCAAAATAAGATTCAACATTTTATAAGTTCTAAAAACCTGTTGTAAGATATATAAACTTATAAACTCTAGCGCAAACATGGTCTTAGGCTCTTACATGCAGGATGATGAACCACAATCCAACAAAAAACAACAATTTTGCGCAACATTTTGCCAAAAGCACGACCTTAGCACAAAAGTAGAAGTTCTTGGAATGGACAAGGCACGACCAAATGCCCAATAGGCTAACCCTACAATGTTCAAATCTCTACGACTTTGACGTGGTATGATTCTAGTGATTAAGTAAATATTGGACTTAGAGCCTGTTTTGGGGAAACTTATAAACTCCTTAAATCACTGTATAAGATGTTTGAGAGCTTATAAGCTCTTTATAAGTGTGGTGATTTTTTTTAAATACTTATAAGCTCTCATAATAAAATGTTAGAAACTTATAAATTATTTTTTAAAAGTAAGGAACACCAACTTATTTTGAAAAGAATAGTTTATTTTCATTTCATTATTTAGCTTGAACATTCAATTATAATAATGTCATTACTAACATATTATAAGCTATTTTTTCATCGTATTTATTCAATCATTTAACATCTTATTTTCAAAATAAAATTTAACATTTTATAAATTCTAAAAACATATTATAAGATATATGGACTTATAAATTCAATAAGCCTTGTTAAATACCTTATTAATTCAAATCGATGACTTTATGTGGATTAGTGGATTTGAAGTTAAGATTTTTAAATTCTTTATAACAAAATTGTTAGGTTGTTTTCAATTAACATAGTATTATTATTTAGTAGGGTCGTTCAAAAGAAATCAAAAAACTAGTGAAATCGATTCGAACTGAAACAATAGGGTAACTGAATTGCCAAAATGCACCGAGTATGATACCGTGTTAGGTACTAAATGTAGCGAATCGGTTCATAGTTTACAATGTTGCGAACCGATGGATACCCGACCTTGTCTATTGTGATGGGTTATTTCATAATTTTGCATATTAAAATACTAAGTCTAATACCATCAGGGAATTGCCTACTTACTTTTAGCCATCCGTGATTTATTTAGTATTAATTTTTGGTTGTTTATGAAGGTTTGAGATCATAATATAAGTTTAAAATTATGAGATATTTATATTATTGATAATTTAATAATAATTTGTAATTCTTTGGTTTTTTTTTTGGTTTTTTTTTTAAATTTTAGAAATATAGGATATTAAGATGGATTGGGTTAGATACCCGAACAATCAAACTGATTTTGAGAGTAACTGAAAAATAAAGAACTCACTATCTTTTTCATCTTCAGATAAAAGCAGAATCTGAAATTGAGATCACCGAAAAAATACAATGTAACTCGATCGAATAAGAATCATTGATTACCTCTACTGTCAATTTCCTTTCTCTGTCTTAAAACAGAACAAATCTGAATGTCAGAAAAGATAAGAAAAGACCACAATGGACTTCACTTATCAGTACCAAACGATAGCAGCTTAAAGCTAAGCCTATCAAATAATCAAAACTAGACCGACTAATGTTTGAGTTTTAACAAACCAATTCTAATGATTTGGATTAGTAAAATAACTGTGGACCGAATATCCGATCCATTAACACCCATATTTTTCAGCACATCAAGTCCGCACAAAATCTTCAAGTAATGAATTGATAAATATATATGGTTTGTGGATCTTGTGTGTATACAAGAAACAAGAGTTGTCCGCGCAATCTATCCAGCTCTCGTGTTGATTGCTTTTACCCACAATAATCTACTTAATCCGTACCATTTGTTTGGCTCCTTGGATTCGTGGAATAAAAGTTGTTCACGTGGGCCTTTATATATTACTCTTTAGTATGATAAGTTTAGTTATTATTTGAATGCTTCGAACGATAATAAATTCACATTGTACATTTATCTAGAAACAAATAATCAAGCAAAGGTGCATAAATAAAATTAAAAAATTTAATTATATTAGGTAATACTTTTTTAAAATGTGTGAAATTAACATAAGCCTTTTTTTTTTTTAACACGGTTAGAGTGAGATTTTTTTTCACTTTACATTTTCTTTTCTATTTTAATTATGGGCTTGAAGGAGGGTAATAATTTGACTTTTGCATTAATAATATTATTGCATCTTATATAGTATATATCCTAATTATTTATATATAATTGGACTTTAAGTATATATTAATGCAATCATCTGCATTGATTAATATATGGGGCGTGGATATATGCACCCAAAATATTATTAGTTGACCCCAAAATATTTAGACAAAAATAGCCCTAAATGAAAAAACTAAAATATCCTTACTCACATATATAATTAAAATTAAAAAAATAAAATTTAGCAATTATATATATATATATATATATATATATATATATATATATATATATATTTATTTATTTATTATAAAACAAAAATATAAACCCTCGTAACTTCTTCTTCATCCCTAAATCTCTTTCCAACCTAACAAAAACTCACATTAAGACTTATAAGAATGGAGGATAATGATAAGAACAAGATGAATAATGTTATTATTCTTGACATCTAATATGTTTTAGTCCTTTTTTCTTTCTCTTTTTTTTTTTTTGGTGTATTACTATTTATTGAGTTGAAAATTGCGAATATATTCGATCTGTTTTTAATGAACAATTGATGTATGTTTGAGAGTTCTGACCGAACATTATACATATGTTCGAATATATTAAATGAACACTTGCATATTGTTCGATTGATATTCATGAACATGGCCTATATGTTCGAAATTTTTTGGCCGAACAGATGGCTCTGGTTCTACGAACCAAAGTAGAACACGGTAATTTCTTTCAAAAACTTCAAACCCTAACCTAAAGAGTTGAACCAAACCCAATGAGAAACGTATCCCTTACGTTTGATGACTCACCCCATTCCATTCTTTCATCTCAATAATTATATGGATTTTTCAAAGCAATTTTTTTCTCCTTTTTTTTCAATCTTTTTCTTCTTCTCTGCGTTTTCTTTCTTCCTTTCTTCCGTCGATTCTCTCTCTTTCTCCTTACTTCTTTTTCTTTTCCTTTTCATTGTATTATTATTCTTTTTATTTTATTTTTTTATTATTATATTATTTATTATATTATATAGGAATAAAATAGAATGTTTGTGCGTATATCCGCGCCCTAACATATGTTATATAAAATACAAGATAATATATAAAATTACAGCATAAAACCCGAAATAGACAACCATAGGCATGAACAATGGAACTTTCTGAAATCAC